>JAHWFO010004016.1:737364-751818 GCA_023313115.1 Rhysida immarginata | reverse complement strand
TGAGCAAGCAAAGGATAAAACGTACATAATAACGTTTTATTCGCTCTTATTTTCGCATTTCGAGTTGTTTGATATACTACTTGCCATAACTTATCAATGGAAATCTATGAGAGTGTCATAAGGGCACCATTAAAGCACGTGTCATTGTATCGATTACGACCATTTTCAAAATGGTTCAATCGCGGAACCATATTTATCAATTGGCTAAAACAGTAATTAATAACGGCTTATATCTCGTCATTACGATTTGCTTGATGTATTACTTATATCTTAGCATTGAAAATTGCTTGGATGGGGTCATGAAGGTACCATTTATGCTCGTTCCATTGAACCGATTTCGATCATGTTTGTGAATGATTCCTGTCATGAACCATATTAATGGACTGACGAAAAAAGATTTTGAAAATCTTTCATAGCCTTGGAGGAGTTAAGAGTTACCGACGGACAGAGACAGACATGTTTCCTCACACTGAAAGCATAAAGCACCTTTCGGTCCAGAGATAGCAAAATGGTAGCATTGTATTGGAATAGACTACGCGTTTCAAAATAAACCTCCGTCTACCTAACCTTAAGACGAAACTTATTTTGAAACGCATAGGCCATTCCAATAAAACGCTACCATTTTGCTACTTCTGGATCAGTTTATTAATATCTTAATTTCTTAAGGCAGATGCTATTTCTTTCATTCTGAAGTACCAAATGACTGCAACCAAAGTTGGTATATCTCTTCTATTGCAGAATTCAGCAACTGACTAATATTTATTTTAATTAAACTAAACAACAGTTAGAATCTTACTGTTAAAGTCTACTTCCACCACCAATTCGGTAGAATTGGACCAAAGCACTATCGCATAGAAACATACTGATATATAGAAAAAAATAACAAATTACCATAAGTATTGTGGATATCAATTCTTTAAAATACAAACAAGGTCCGCTTCTCTACAAGATTTTTATTCACCATGAATACGCATATTTCGAGTACCAGTTTGGAGCAAAAAGGAGCAAAACAGCGCACAAGTAGACGAACAACCAAGAAAAACAGCATTTTGCGTGATAAACTACCGAAAACATCATTTTGAGTTGAATTCTCTTCTCTTTCTGAGATTTCCAGTTTAGATGCTGAAAGGTAGACAAAATATGAGTACTGATGGTGAATAAAAATCTTTGTGGAGAAGCGGACCTTGTTTGTGTTTTAAAAATACCGATATAGATTTCGTCTAAAATAAAGTTATTAACTCCTTATGAAACAAATTTTTATTTACTGTTCGCATCAAAGAAGTCAGTTTTCTTAAACTGGAAACAAGATTTTGAATTTGAACGCAAAGGATGGCTTGTCAAAATTGACACCCAAGATTTTCACAGATTGGGTCGTAATACTGAATATAGTTGATTGATATTTAATTGAACAGTTTCAAGAAGATTGAGCTTCATTGTCTTGTGGCATACCATTGTTTTAGTAAATTGGCATCGCCATATAATATGTTCTGGATGTTGGAATATTTAACGTAGGGAAAAGATTTATACAAGAAATTATCATCAACATAGGACAGTATGAGAAAACCAAGAAAATCTAAAATGAAAAATTCTTTGGTGAATATCGAAAACAATAAAATAGATAGCACTGAATCTTGTATTACTTCTCCGGTTGAAGATGATTCTTATAAAAAGAATTACGTAATTTTGAAATAATTTTCTATCATTTGTATCAACACCATAATTTTAAAAATTAACATAATACTTGAGCTCGAGGAAAGGAATCATAATATTCAGAGATATCTGTTAAAGCAACATGAAAATCGTTAAGAGTATAATAAACCCGAAACAGTGGACAGTGGGGTAGAAAAGTAAATAAAGCTAGAAACCAGTAATTCAAAACTAAACAACGAGCCTCCACATCTGCATCTGACAAGAGCGGGCGACACAAAAGCCGAAGGGATCTTTCTGGACTAGACCATTGGTGAGTCAGTGGTCAGAGGTCAATTTTACTTGTGGATTAGTATAGGTCATTAAATATTTTATTTGTGGATTAGTGGTTTCCAGCCTTATTTATTTTGTTATCGTCCTCAATTTTATATAAATGCATAATTGTAAAATCTCTAAGCGAAAGAGTTCCAACTAGCTCAAACTCTGTTATCAAAATTTCTAAAGTGATAGTTCTGTTGATAATGGGTTAAACAATTTTCAGCTAATTTAACAATGGCGAAGACACTGGATTCGGTCTTAGTTGGAAATATCTCTATCAGATATTCTTTTCAACGGGAGTAATTTTTACAGGTTTCCAATTACAGTCGAACACCGTTATTACCAATTTCAGGGGACCCAAAATTTTGTTGTATTATCTAGGAATGAAAGAATAGCATTCACTGGAAACGGACCAGAGAACCGATTTGTATTAAATGGATTCCTAATTCTCGAGTTTTTGTAAGAGTAAATTGATGAAATTCTTTCTTACAATGTAGTAGCTCCATGGAATTTGTTATCTTAGGAATTTCTTTTTTACTGCAATTAGTTGTCGTTCACAAAAGCGCAAACTCAGATGTAAGGATAATTACACATCTTTACAAACGGACTAATACAGACCAAATTATAACTTTTTCTTGCTTTCCCCCCCTGTATTATTGTTTTTTATATTTGTAATGTTAACTTTAAAAAATATCCTTTTATCGTTTGTACCATGTAATCCATGTGTAGAATGTTTTCTGTTTTTTTTAATATTTAAATGAACACAAATTGAAATGGCAATTTGATACGGGAGAACTTTGGTCAAGAAGTAGCTTGTTCTAATCAGAAGTGTCTCCACGCTTATGATAACTACTTTCAGCATGTGTTGTAATTGTATAAGTGAAAGATTACCTATATTCATTCCCTTGAAGGGGCATTTTTCTTGGCCCCTTCTGTATATTAGTTCCATCGTTTATTGTATAAACATAAAAACTGAATGCAACTCACTTTTGTAGAACATTCGTGAGAATAATAAACTATATTCATTAAGATTTCATAATGGACTTAAAAGAGAGGAAAAAATGTAGTTATAAGTTTCGATTTCAGAGGAATTCATGGAAATAAAAGACGAAAAAAAATTAACAAAAAAAACACGGAAACAATTTCACTCTTGTAAAAAATTGATGAATGCTATATTTAAACAGAAATTTAAAAAATAAATTTTCATTTAGTATTCTGATTAAATATTTATAATTCTATTAGTAAAATCATATCAAACCTGAATATATAAAATCACGTAAAAAGAAATCACGTGACTAGCGGAACGGGGAATTCCCGTCAGACTAGAGTTACTTTATAAGAAAGTGACTCTACATCTGACATGATTCTCGTTCCTCACTGGAGCACTTCTGTTAAAGCGGCACGCAACTGATTTTCAACTTTAAACCTACCTCAGCCATCCAATACTGCGCCTGAGATTTAGAACTCATAAACTCCATCAAAAAATTAATTTTAAAACTATAAATCAGGTTTGCAAAACATGGCGACGAGGACTGTCGTTTTCTTTTGTTTAGCTGTGCTTCCTGTAACGATATCGTCAATGGAGACTCAACCTCTGGCTAAATTGGAAACGGCGGAGGGGACCCTCCCGCCGACCGGTAACTGCCCTGTGCGACGGCGGATGGAGGTGTTACCGGGCCGTGGATGGGACAACCTGCGTAACAAAGACATGGGTCAGGTGCTCCTCATCGATTATTCCCAGTGCAAGTCAACCGAAGACGGGCTGTTTCTTCTCCCCAACGACGTTCACGCGAGCCCTATTAAGCAAAGTGATCTACAACTCACGTCCGAAATCATACAACACTGGAGTAACTACACGAGTATCACCGCGAAGTCTTTCAAAACGAATGCTGGTAATAATTATATATATCACTCATAAATACGAGGGGCGATTGATAAATAAGGTCTCCATGGCTGTAACTTTTTTATTTGTTAACCGATTTTCAAAAATTTTTTTGTATCTTATACTCACATTTGTCCTCTCTGTAATGCACTATTCACTTTTCGACATAATCCCCATTCCTTTCCAAGCATTGCGCCAACGCGTGACTAGTTGGGTGAACCCGTCGGAGAGGAATTCCGGAGTTGTTGTCGACACCAGGATTGAATGGCAGCGTTTACCTCGCCGTCAGAACAAACTCATGTCCCTTAAGGGGTTCTTTCTTCTTTGGGAAGTGGTGAAAGTCGCAATGTGCAATTTCTTTCATTCTTGACCTGCAATTTTTCATCTTTGAACTGTAGGCGCTGCAACGCCCCTGGTGTGTGGTGACTCGTGTGCGGGCAGACGTTATCGTACTCCAGAAGAGGGTCCAAAGCAGCCATTCAATCCTGGTGTCGACAACAACTCCGGAATTCCACTCCGATGGGTTCACCCAACTAGTCACGCGTTGGCGCAATGCGTGGAAAGGGATGGTGAATATGTCGAAAAGTGAATAGTGCATTACATAGAGGACAAATGTGAGTATAAGATACAAAAAGAATTTTGAAAATCGGTTAACAAATAAAAAAGTTACAGGAGACCTTATTTATCAATCGCCCCTCGTAGTATCGCGAATTAAAAATTTTAAATAAGAATTAAAAGCATTAATTTTTTTCATCATTTTTTTTTGCTAAAGTGTAACAAATCAATAGAATGTAATAGGGGAATTCTGCGGTTGTGGAATGACGACTTTCTTTGATAAGTGTTTACATCCTTCCATATGTCATAATTTGTAAGCTCTGGGGCACTTGTAGCCTCTTTCATGATAGAGAGACATCCTAATAGGAAGTTTCGCCTTATTATTAGACTAGAGGTCGGTAACCTGCGGCTTTTTGGGTACTGGCATGCAGCTCTCCAAAATTCAAAAATTGTTAATGAAATTAATAAAAAATAAGAATAATATTTATTTGGAGAAATAGGGAGACGCATGCTCCATATTCATTCGCATGCAATATTTTATGGCTCCCACATAAATTTCAAATACTTGTTTGGGGTAGGTTTGGCTCTTATCTCTTTAGAGGCTGTCGATCCCTATTATAGCCCCTTCACAAGTAAAATTTCGGATTGCATTGGAATAGACAATATACAGAGTGAGGCATTTATCTTGAGACAACTGAATATCTTGGAAACTATGCATTGTACGAAAAACTCCAATATTTTTCAATACGCACGCATAAATTCGGTCTCTGTAGGGCTGCTGTCCCCAAAAGTTTACTTGCGCACTAAAAAATTTTGAATTTTTGAAATTCTGACTTCGGAATCATCAAAAAATAGAATAGGAATGACTGCAGAGAGATAGACTCTCTATCTATTTTGTCTTCATCGACAAAATTGGGTTCAAAACGTTAAAAGTTCCACACTTTCAGGGCCTCTTATCTCCTAAACGGTTGGATCAATTGAAAAAACACCAAGAATAAAACATTTCTCGAATATTGTGTACAATCTGAATATACCATTAAAAACAGGGGTTCCTATTTAAGATTTCAAAGTTACCCCCTCCCCCAGCCCTCCTCACAAGGGGGGGGGGGGGTTATTTTTAACTAATGAATTTCCCCCGCAAAATAATTCACTTTTAATTTTGGACATTTTTACGTACAATGCTTAGTTTCCGAGATATTCAGTTGTCTCAAGATAAATGTTTCACCATGTATAAAAGCATTTTCCGCAGTACTCCCTTATTGTGTGATTGATTTGTTTACGAGTGCATTCATTTTTCCACATCCCATGGAATAACAGCAATGTGACTAACTAAGTAAAATAATTTACAAGTTAAAAATTCATTATTATTTTATTTTCAATATTTTTAAAATATAAACCTGAAGTATTCGTTTTATTCTTCTCTTCACAATCTGTATGCTTACTATCGGAGAATTTTATTAAAATAAAATTTTTGAACCATTTTTTAAATGGTGAGTAAAATGTCATACATTGAAAATGACTAATAATAATTTTTAATATATCAAATGCCGAGCTCTTCGAAATACATGCGCACAAAAAAAATTTCGGTGGACCTGCTGTATAATATCTTCACCCAGATGATGATCGTGATTTGGGATAGGATGAAGTGTCTCTTCCAAAAATTTATTCTCAAATGGCTTACCTGCTTCTATTTTTAGGGTAACAAATATTTATTTTATTTATTTATTTATTTATTATATAAGTACAAAAAAGTCAGGAAATTCCATCCAGAGCCTCTAGGGGCACTAGGCCGACACAAAGGTAGGTCCCTGGATGGATTATTAAACAAAAAAATTAAAATTCCAATTCTAATAAAACAAAATATTGTTTGGGGATAAAGAAAAAGATAAATTTAACAAGAGTTGGAGTTAGGTTGTTACTGAAAAGAAAACTTTTTAATCTATTTTTAAAGATGGCAATGGTCGGAAATGAGCTGGTAAAGAGGACCAACATTTAATTGTCTCCATTAAATTAATTTCTTGGTGAAATCTTTCATCATGTTCGTCGCTAGCAGCCCCTAAGTCCAGCGGGAAGAAGTCCAGATGACTGTGGAGAAAATACATTTTCAGCGACATTCTACTGCCCATTTGCCTGTAAGCCGTAAGCATGTTGCCTACTAGCTGAGATGATCTATAATTTCCAAGAAAGTTCTTTACCACTAAACATCCCAAGCTGCTAACTCCAGTTCATTTAGTTTCAATCTGAACTCAGTGTCCCTCATCAATTCACGAATCTGTGGTCCAATAAAAATATTCCAGCTATTCATGGTGATTCTAAAAAATTTTTTAAAATGAATTTAGCATCATGATTAAATAAATTACAAGTAATCACTATAGTAGTTACTGTATAAGGTACAAAAACAGCAGGACGGCAATAACTTTACACCCTGATGTGATAGAGAAATTTGGAGTTCAGATTTGGAATCAGCACACTCAAATTAGTCTAGAACACCTTCATTTGTCAACATAGCTGACAAAAAGTATTTTTTGCTGACCAATGTAATTGACCTCGCTTCAACAAACATAAAAATTATCAATTTTTCCAGCAATAAAAAATCAAAAATGCACCTTAGACAAATTATTTCAATTAGCAATTTAAAAAACAAATTTAGACAATTTAAAAGGCAGAAAATAATAATAGTAAACAGTGATAAAAAGAAAAAGTAGAAAATCTACCAAAAAGGCTTTGTTCATATTTACTCACTATTATTTACAAAACATATTGATTTATTAACAAAAGATAAGAAAATAAAATTCAAGCAAGAAACTCGATAATGGAGATAAGCATAAACCATAAACTTTCAGGCCATTTTCTGAAAACAGAATTGTAAAAAAAAATAAAAACATTGATGGCATAAAAAATAAATAGTTGTCTATTTTCCCCCCTTTCTTTAAAATAAGTTGAAAGATTTTAGCATTCATTGTTTCTGCTAAATTGTGCAGTCTTTTTTTTGGGAATATCTTTCCAGGCTGAACATAGGTCGGCAAATGAATGGTATTGCTTGCTATTGGCATAAATTTGATCGTATTCCAACGAGTATTTTCCGAGTTACGCATTCAAAATTGTAACAGTATTCACATGCGGGTACTAACCAGCAGGTGTTACGATTTTGAGCTCGTTACCCGGAAAGTACTCGTTGGAATTCGATCAAATTATAATAGTAAACACAGTTTAATGTACACTATTATTCCCCAAAATTTCATCATCCTAGATGTTATACAACCTGAGTTATTAACATGTTGATCTTGGTGGCGGCATTTTTATTTTTGTTCATATCTCAGTTAGCGTTTAAATTCGGACCCATGTTTATAGGGACAAAATGCATTACTATACCATGATCTATTATGTGTATCATTATCTACCATTTTTTTCTTCACCCTGTATAAGATTCCGTAACAGTTGGTATAGGAAATGCATGGTTAGCCTATGATCCACATTGTTAGCATTTAACACGATAGCCACAAATAGCTTCTTCGAGGCGAATTTTCATGTTCGTGAACAATTCCTCTGTCAGTCTCTGAAAAAAAAATTCACGATAGCCGAAGCTGCATCCCATTTTCTTGTTTACTGCGGAAGGCTTTCTGCTTTAAGATATTCCACAACAAGAAGTTGCAAGGATTAATATCGGGACTGTGTGACAGGCATATTAAACAGTCATGAAAACATTCTGGGTATCGATGTAACATTACAGTTAGCCCAAAATGTTAATGCAGGAAATCCAAAAGCGTTTGCTGTCTGAGTAATATGAAAACGAACTATCGAACATTTTATTATAAATTTTCATGAAATGTGGATGGGGAGATTTGAAGAAAATGTCTACCGCAATAAACCAGAAAATGTAATGCAACAGCGACTTACAGAAGAGCTATTTCTTAAAGTAGTCATAAGCTATCAATATTGGATGGATGTGCATTGAACACGTCCTATTTACTAGCTAAGCATGCACACTTCAGTGAGTACTGTAATATTATATGTTATGGAATATTTGGTGTAGTGGAAATTTTTGAGTCATTTTCAGTGTATGACGTTTCGCTGGAATATACTAATTATGTTTATATAAGCAACAAAGTAGGCACAGCGAACAGCAGAACTTCCTGCTTTAGTGGCATTGTGAAGAGAAGTGAGAAAAACCATTTCCTTCAGTTTATATCAAATAACACTTCTAGGTTATTACCTTTAATTAATTTACTGAAATTTTCTTGGAATCTGCGGATATAGAAATTTTAAAGGGCAGAGATTTACGAAACATTCAATAATATTTTCTACATTAATAAACTGTAAAAGAGTGTGGAAATAAAATTTTCATTTACTTTGATATCCCATTTTGGGTCTTCCTATTTTTACTGAATACTTTGCTGATTCCTGCTTTCTAAAAATTTTACTAAGCAATTCCTGCTTTTACACATTTTTACAAAGAACGAGATAGAGGGTCGAGAATATTTGGCATCTGAAAGAGTTGTTATATACCCCTCCCAAAAATCGGTTAATTTTTGGCACGCAGGAAATCACAGGTCAGTCTGCTGTAACTGCATTTTTGTTTTCAAGCACAACAGTGTAAATATGCCAGAGGACAAAACTGTGGCTTTACTCGGAGCTCTGCCAGGAAATGTCTTTTGTAAAGTTTCAAAACAAATCTGACATTTCTAAGCCTTTAGAATAATCATAGAAAATCATAGCACGCCACGCTTGCTGATTCCGCTCCATTGTGTTTTACATCTGCCAGTGTTATATCTGCAGATATATCTGCCAGTGCCCATGTTTTAGAATTGTGTCACGCGGTACCTAAAAAGTATAACCATATCTAAAAGAAACTATAAAGTCTTCAATAACAGATAACCTTCATTAGTAAAGATTTCAATGATAGCAATATCTATAGACATACCGGACAAAAAGTTAGACCTCTAACACTAGCATACCTGTTAATATAGTACCAATCCTTTCCTTGACCGAAACACAAGAGCAATTACGCTGGGTGAATAAAAGTCCCGGAACGGTCTAATATCTCGAAAAATACACTTCATGACCTTATGCACCGCGCACTGAAGTAGAATGTTTCCTTCGCGAGTTCGTATCACAGGCTGCCCTTCCATTTACCTTTTTCAAAATGTAATAATATAGCTAGGTGTTTCAACATTAAAATTCTTCTCATAGAGGGGTCTAGTTTTTGTCCGGTGAATTTATTATATAAATATTTCCATCATATATATGTTAACAATATAACTTTTTTGGTTATTTAGATGCAGACTTTTTCCTGTGGTCGATAGGAGGATCCTTCTCAACTGAGTACGAAAACGTCAAAACCAAACAAATACAGGACAAATCGCAGACGACGCGCGTTCAAATGCGCAATACCATGTACTCAGTGCAAGCGTCGCCGGCCAGTCAACTGGACCCAGCGCTCAAGAAGCAGTTCATATTGGCGATGAGCGAACTGGAAAATGAAAACACGGAAAAGGCTGATGTCATCTTGGAATTCATAGTGCGAAACTACGGAACTCACTATATCACCCAGGCAGAAGCTGGGGGCGTTCTCTACCAGGAAGACTTCATCGATCAACAATTTATGCAACAGTACAGCCAAGAACTATCCAAAGTGACTGCTGCAGCGGGGGCGTCGTTCTTGGGGAAACTCGATTTTGGTGCTGATTATAGTACAGAAGTGGACAAGGACATCCTTCAAGCGTACTTGAAGAGCCGAACCTCCTCTTCAATTTCAGCAACAGGTGGACGAGCTATCAGCCCCAACATGTCTGTAAAAGCTTGGGTCGGTGGTCTCCTTGACAATCTCGCGATGACCGATAGATTTGGAGATCCTTTATCATACTTGATTGACCCTGAAAAGTTTGAGAATGTATCATTAGCAAAGCTTGCACGATTGCGTACTAAAATGGATGATGCTATCAAAAGATATTACGCCTACAATACACATGCTGGTTGTACAAGTTTAGATTCCCCAAACTTTGATTTCACTGCCAACCTTGACGATGGCTCTTGCCATAGCCCTGTAAACAATTACACCTTCGGTGGCATTTATCAGGAATGTACTCCAACAAAGATAGATGCTGGAAATTTATGCAATGATCTGACTCACTTGAATCCACTGACAGGATCATTATCATGTCCTCAATTATACAACTCTACTGCGCTTGAAACTGGAATAAAAATAATCACCGCTCCAGGACAAGTATGTCATCAAGAATGCAAATACTTCATAGGAATTCCATATAGCTGCCAAGACGTGTGTGTCACAGAACCTAATCTATACCAAAGTCAAGCTGAGTATAAACTTTACTGGTGTTTGTCTTTAGATCCAGTGCCGGAGAACACAGGCTTCATGTTTGGCGGTCTATACACCTCCATAATGAACAATCCAGTAACAAAAGCAAGAAGTTGTCCACCAACTTATCTCTCCTTGCCGTTTGGGGGCAACAACGATTTGATAATCTGCGTCAGTAACGACTATGAACTCGGTTTCAAATATTCCGTTCCTTTTGGTGGCTTTTTCAGTTGCAGTTTCGGCAACCCACTTGTAACAAAAGGAAAACTTCCATGGGCACACGGTTGTACTGGTGGTTACAGCCAGCACACTGCAACAGTAGACAACAACTGCGAAATCAATTACTGTGTCAAGGCCAACGCTTTTGGGGGATTCAGACAGATTACTGTTATCCGTCCCCCTATCACTAACACCTCCTATCTCTACCAAATGGCTCAGCCATTGGAGAAGATGAGTAATGCCATAAACTCAGATGGTCTATCTGGGGGGTCCATTGCCTTTATAGTTATTAGCTGTATCGTGACAATACTTGCTAGTGTTGGTGCCGTAGCGTTCATCAGGAAACGCAGAATGAACGCCGCTCGCAGAAATAATCAGACAGAAAGTCACAAGCCTTTAATATCTGAGGAAAATAACCTGATCAATGCTGGAAGTTCTTACGGAACTGTCAACGAATTGCGATCTCAGTTAGATGGTGTACAGGGTTGTGCATAACCTTTTGCTAGGGGTCTGGAAAATAAACAAAACTAAGTGGAATGTTCTGCGGTTGATAATCAAAAAGTACGTTTATTTCTGCTTTTATCACATCAATATTTAGTGTGGCCACCACCTGCTTCTCGAACAGCACGCATCCGTTTCGGGTAGGAGCGGAGGAGTGTCTCAAACAGAGCAGTATCGTACTCCATGTCCTTCAGCACAGATGTCAGGTGTCCCATTAGAAGGTCTGGAGTATACCGATTTTCACCACGTTCTTGAATCATTAAAGATTCCACTGCGTCTTTTAACACGGCTCCAAAATGTTCAGCAATGTTTAGGTCAGGGGATGCACCGTTCTTGAATCATTCGTTTGATGAGAAGAAATCGATAGCACTTTCTCTTAGGATTTGCTGTGTTGCATTAGCCTTAAAGCAAGGTGCCTTATCGTGCAAAAAACAAACTTCATGCGGGTCAATAGTGTTGTTTGGATCTCGAAGAAACGGAAAAACATCATTTGTTAGCAAATTCCGAAAATAATCACCTTGCTCCTTGAATCTCCACATCATTCGCTTGGCGGTGAAACACACGAAGATGCCAATGCAGTCAGGCTTCTTGGACAGCTCTTGATAGTGTTCATCGTCAGAAATATCTGTAATCGATAAGCTCCAGACCCTATCGTTTTGGTAATTCGGACGTCTCATAGTCCACACAAAGAACTCGTCGCTCGGGGCAAGGTGCACGAAGTCGTCTTCCACCCAATCCCGCAGGTAGTCGCAAAACCAGAGCCGGTCTTCGATGTTTAATGCGGTCTTCATCGGTTTCGGAATAACATGGAATGGCTTGATGTTTGCACGCTGACGATGTCTTTGAACCGTTGAACGAGAAATTGTTTTTCCACGCTTGGCTTTAATTTCTTGTGTAACGTTGACACAGCTGCGACGTCTTTTGCCACTGTTATTAGCAATGATGTTTTTGCTTTCCTGTGATAATTTCTCGGGCCTACCCTCAGCAAATTCGGCATGGCAGTTATCATAATCTTTCTTCCAATTGTCCGTCACCCATCTATCCGATCGGTTTAACTTGTTCGCAACCCATTTGCGATTAATAAAAGACGCACCTGCTTCCATTGCCTCTCGATATGCATTTGCACGAACTCTATCCATGAAACGCTGCTCTTCACTGTCATTTATTAAACCAGCTATATTTGTTTGATACCAATAGACGCAGCGTCATAAGAGTGTGCTACAACGCTGCGGTTTAAGTCGCAGCCCCCTAGCAAAAGGTTATGCACAACCCCGTACAGTGTGAGGCATAAAGCTGGTTCGCTTTTGGAGGAACTGAATCTACCGTGTGATAAATACTATATCGTTCCAGTATTTGAATTTAAATTTCATTGACTTCAATTTTAGAATTTCCTTATTTATTTGCAAACTACTAAGTGATTTATGCAATCTTTTGTTTACATTAAGTTGTTTGATGTACAGAAATAAAGTTACTTAAGCAGTCGTCCTCTCTGACCAGAAATAAAATAATTCAAAAAACTGACAATTTGTTTTTCATGCGGAAATATGTCATCTACGACGGTACTGAAAGAGTTTCTACCTGCCTTATCAACAGCATTAGAAACAACACACAAGTCTGTGTAGTGCCGCCTTGATACATTACAACTAATAAAATACATGTTAAAATATTAAAATGCTCTTATGCATAAATAAAGGAAAAAGCAGAAAACACTACTCCACATAGAAAATTTTTTTACTGACTCAGATGTACATTTCGGAGCCTTCTGTCGGGTGATTGGAGTAAAAAAAAAAAAAAAAAAAAAAAAAAAAAAAGCGGAATGTATTATTCACAAGATGAACCTATTATTATAGTTTTCATTACAATGTTAATTTACACAGATCATCCACAATAAATTTTTAAAAATGTCACCGGTCGATTTGTACAATCTAGATTATACAGATGATGTTCTTGTAAAACGTCTCTATCACTTGGTCTATCGTAGCACAAGCTTCTTTATGTCCCCAGATTTTGGCTGAGAGACGAGTAATGTTTCTTTCAATCTTAAGGCGTCTTTGAGTGGACTGAACAAGTAGAATTCTAAAAGGAACAGATCACGACTATGCGAGGATCGTCCACAATACCTCGAAAAGGATACTCGAAATTCCCGACTCGAAACTTGAAGTGAATGCAACCCGAAACATACACAACAAAACCTCGTTTTGTGAAAAATTAAAAAGCGGAGCCAATCAAAGTAATGATAAAAAATCAGTTCAATTGATATCCACCGAGCGCTTTCGTTAATGTCGAATTTTCTTGAACCCCAGAATTCTGGTGGAACCTTTATAAAGTAAGCCAGTCGAGAGAGAAAATTTTTTTAAAAAAAACGTTGTTGAACTCTTGAGGCCTCAAAAAGTTTGAGATTCGAGTGATTTTTTTATTTCGATTGATTGTTGAGACAGAAAGGAAAGATTCGTCGTTGAATATCACAAGTATGCTATTCGCATCATCCCTTGAAGCTTTAGCGCGCCAGAATTGCAAACGTGTAGGAGGGTGGTTCAATGATATGGCGAGTGTTTGTAAAGATTGTCGTGATTGCAAGTCTGCCTCAGCCAATTTACGTCAAATCAAATCGTTTCCGTCGATACTGGAGTATGCAATACTCGCTCTAAATTGTGTGATTGTGGGAAATTGCTGCTACAAAATTTTCATGGCGTTGAATTCTTAACCTATTTTCAAGCCTGCTAATTTCTGCCATTATCTTTATATTGCATTAATTTTTTAAAGTTTGATAATAACTTTTAATTTTTAATGTACGGAAAAGGATAATGAATTTGAAGCAAATCGGACCAATTATGTTTTTAAGCAACTTAAAGTGCAAATAAATAAATATCCTGCTGCTATTTATAAAGTGGCTGAACAGAAATGAGGAGGAAACCCCATTTCCTTTATTCGAGGAAATTCGACAAGTTTCTATGCGATTGAGGATTAACTCACACAAATTTATTCGTATAATTTAATGGAATTTTAAAGGGGAGAT
>JAHWFO010004016.1:535487-734024 GCA_023313115.1 Rhysida immarginata | reverse complement strand
TTTTTTTTAGTTTGTTTTGGTGTTTTTTTGAACGCTACAGCCATTTTTTAATTTTCAGAAAAAAAATTAATATTTCTAAAAAGGCTTACCCAATTGACATAAAAAATACGCTACGGCACAATTTAAGGTACCCTCTAAGTAAGTAAAATTTTTGCTCGGTTCTGCAATTTGCCGTTTCAGAGGAGTTAGCTGCACAAAATAGTCATATACTTACATCCGTACATACGTACAGACCGAAATATTTTTTTGTCAAAATTTCAACATATATTTTCGAATCATGAGTTTTTAAGTCGATTTCAGAAAAAAAAAATAGAGTTTCTGAAATGAACACAGGCCTTCACTCTTAGAGAGTGGTAGGCCAATAAATATATTTATAATTCAGCAATGTCAATTTTGCAATACAAAGATTTTTATTACAATAAATTAACTAAAATAGATTTTCATCCTTTCGGACATCATCAGTATTTGCAGCTGAAATTTTTAAAATTTCATAAAATATTGTTCAACATTTAAAAAGAATTCCATTGTAACAAATTCCATTGTAATAAAATATACAATGCAATACAACCGTGAGTAAAATAATGAATGAAAAATAAAATATTAAAAAAATCATATTTTAAGTTACTACTTTTAAAGCTAAATGTTTAACAGAATTTTGGATGAAAATACTTCAATAATTTTAAAAATTCAATATTTTCTAGTATATTGCTTATTAAAAACTACACTGTAAGAAACCCTTACAGAAAAGGTGTTATATATTGAACACACATTATCCCTAAACTACCTTACGCAGGTCCGATAAGTTCCTCACCCCAAAATATGTTTTAATGGAATTAAAGTTAACCTATAATAGGATTAACGCACAACTCTAACATTACAAAGATTAGGTTCTATACCGACGTTTATAGCTTGCACCAACGTTTGAAACTGTTATCTTAAATAATAATCTGAAAGAACTCTACAAAACTCCTATATGTAATCAAAGTCCAAGACTTTTTATTGTTGATTGGTTCTATAACCGCTTACAGAGCTCAAAGAGAACATCGCCTTGAGGCGCATGTCCTGATCGCACTTTGGATATAAGGCAAAATACAGAGTCTATAAAATTAAAGTTCCATTTTGACATGGCCATAAAAAAAAACCTACTGGACCAAAAGCTATAATATACTTGGTAATATTATACAAGAGGGCATGGGAAGTTCATACCCACCCCAAAAAAAAAAAAATTAGTTCAAAAGGTCACCACCAGCATGGAATGGCGCTCTATGCAATATTCGTATACGAAATTAGACACGAAGACACAGGTTAACAAGTCTTTAATCGTTACTAAAATTAGTTACATGTTGAATGTGGCCTCCACCATTTATTGAAAGCAGGTTGCAACGGATTACTGTGTCTATAGCTGCCACCACGTAAGTTGAACGACAGGATGACGTCATTTCCAACGCCAGCCAATAGACGTTAACGGGAAGTAACTCGCTTAGCTATTCCATGAAACATCCGCTTTCGTTTTTTATTTTTATTTTTATTTATTTATTTATTTTTATTTTATTTGTTACAAAAACAATTGCCTATCCAGGGCCGGTATGGCCAAATAGCCGACAAGTTAGGTCCCTGGATAGAGAATAAAATTACCAATTGTGATTAAAAAATTAAAATTAATAATAATGAACTAGGTCCAAAAAGTGTACAAACAAAATTCAGGTATTACAATGAAAGCAAATTAAAAGAAAACAAAGGGTTAGTGGGTTAGTTTGGTTAGGAGTTATATAAAAAAATTTTTAATCTGAATTTTTATATATCACATTGTTTTCGTATTTATATTTAGTTTCTATTTTCGTTTTTTCTTTTAAATAGATAAATGAAATTAATAAATTAATAAAATAAAAAATGACGCAGAATAGTCGACTCGAATGCAATTTGTTTTATATTATGACTTTTAATAGGCTTTCCACGCTTCAACGATATCTCCACCATTACTATAGTAGAACAAGTGCATCATGGGTAAAATCCAGACAAAGCATATTGATGAGATGACTTACTGCGCATGTCAAAAAGATCGTTCAACTTACGTGGCGGCTACTATAATTTCGTAAACGAATATTGCATAGAGCGCCATTCCATGCTAGTGGTGACCTTTTGAACGAATGTTTTTTTTGGTGGGTATGAACTTCCCATGCCCTCTTGTATAATATTACCAAGTATTATAGCTTTTGGTCCAGTAGTTTTTTTTTATGGCCATGTCAAAATGGAACTTTAATTATAAAGACCTTGTATTATACACTGTAAACCAACAGCATGTAATAAACATGATCGACTTGCTAAAATCCTTCTCTTTAACTATGCTATAACAAAACAAGCTTGTACCACTTTAAATTTTGAACATGATCCGCACAAATAATATTAATAGAAAAAATGCAAAGAAAAGTTCCACGACCTGGATTCGAACAGGGACCACGGTATCACGCTCGTCGATCCCTATCAACTGGGTTGTTTGCAGACACGGGAGAGCATATCTTTTTCGAAGTCATAAAGACCGCAAGATAGTCAAGGTGGAAGTCCAATGATAGGGGAAGCACCCAGCAGATCAGGTATTCCTCCTTTCCAAACCATCAGAAAGCTTGTTGAACATTCAAAAGAAATTTATAAATGAAATCTGGAATTAATGCTCCAATCATATTATTGCAAAAAAAAAAAAAAAAAAAGAAATGAAAAAATTCGCAAACTGGATTCGAACAAGGAACCATAAGTATCAACTGGGCTAATGCGGACAGGGGACATTAATATCTTTACCTTATGCATGGAGGAGCATTAACTCCAGATTTCATTTATAAACTTTTTTATGTACAGAACATAAAAATATAAAATATACGTAACTGCTCATCACCAACCATCGTGAAATTAAGCCATGACACCTAGATGGTGATTAGCTAATCCTTATCATCTTTAAATTGTATATCACTCTAAATCTTGTTAATCGGCCTATAGATGGCTAGTAAGTCGAAGCACATCGCTTCAAAACACCTTTAAAGAGAGACACGTTTATTTCTCATTAATTATAAATTATCAGCAATATTAGATCTAAGGCCATGAACACTTCTGAGTAAAATATAAAAGCCCAATTTAAAAATATTTATATACAGTAGTTGTAAAACTGTAAGAATAATATATTTCTTATGTAAATAATTTCATACTATTGTTCTTTTAGATGCAAACTTTCTCCTTTGGTCGGTAAGCGGCTCCTTTTCGGACGAATACGAAAACGCTAAACGCCATCAAGTGCAAGACAAGTCTCAAACCACCAGAGCACAATTACGTACTTCCATGTATTCAGTGCAAGCGTCGCCAGCCAGCCAACTGGATCCAGCGCTGAAAAATCAGTTCATGCGAGTGATCAATGAACTAGAAACAGAAAACACACAGAAGGCCGATCTTCTTCTGGAATTTATTGTCCGGGACTACGGAACCCACTACATCACTCAGGCAGAAGCCGGCGCCGTTCTCTACCAGGAGGATTTCATCAGCCAGATATTTGTGCAAGATCACAACCAAGACATAAGTAAGGTGACCGCTGCGGCGGGGGCGTCATTTTTAGAAAAATTCAATTTTGGGATAAAGTACGACCAAAAAAAAGTCAACGACCTCCTCGAAGATTACAAGAAAAGTCAAACCTCTTCTACAATTTCAGCCATAGGCGGGGGGACTGTCAAACCTAACATGACCATTAACGATTGGGTCGATGGTCTCGTTGACAACTTGGTAATGACAGATCGATTTGGGGATCCTTTATCTTATTTAATTGAACCAGAAAAATTTGAGAATGTCTCCCTGATAATGCTTGGTCGATTACGTACTAAAATGGAAGACGCCATCAAACGATATTATGCGTATAACACGCATAAAGGTTGTATGGATTCGAATTCCATAAATTTTGATTACACTGCTAACGTTGATGATGGCTTGTGTAATGGTTTCCCAAACAACTACACTTTCGGCGGTGTTTATCAGGAATGCACTCCAATAAAAACCGAAGGAGGCAATTTATGCTTTTCTTTGACCCAATACAATTCATTGACACAAACATTATCATGCCCTGAATTATACACAGCTGTTCTACTTAATAATGGCACAAAAAATAAAATCGAATGTCAGCAAGTCTGTGAATATGTCAAAGGAATTCCTCTAAACTGCCATTACCAGTGTAATCAAAGTGAAGCTGAATATAGAAGTTATTGGTGCGTGGCTCTAAAATATGTTCCACCCGATACAGGTCTCATGTTCGGCGGTCTGTACACATCTATTAAAAATAATCCTGTTACGAATGCACAAACTTGCCCACGACATTTCTTTTCTATCTGGCTTGGGGGTAACAACGAATTGATAATCTGTGTCAGCTACGACTGGGAATTTGGCGTGACCAATGCTGTACCGTTTGGAGGTTTTTTTAGTTGTAGTTCGGGAAATCCACTGACAACAAAAGGAAAGATTCCAGGAGCATACGGCTGTCCCAATGGTTATAGCCAGCATCTTGCTACCGTGGATGGTCACTGCGAAATTTTATACTGTGTCAAAGCCAACGCTTTCGAGCAAATAACGGTGATCAGGCCTCCTTTCACGGACATCTCTTCCCTCTATAGTACAGGCTGGACCTCGCTAATGAAGGGTAAAGCCATACATGTATCGGACAAATTCTCTAGTGATTCCACTGTTATTATTTTAAGTTGTGCCATAACAGTGCTCATCTGTATCGGTACCTTATTGACCTCTAGGAAATGCAGGCTAAATGCTGCTCGCAGAAATGGCCAATCAGAGACTCATCAACCCTTAATCACCGAAGAAAGCAGTTCAATCAATCACGGAAATTCTTATGGAGCTGTTAGGGATTCCAGACCACAGTTAGAAGGTATACAATGTGACGCATAGTAATTCAATCAAACAGAAAGATTTTGGCATTCAATATACAAAAATAGTTTTACAAGAAAATGCTTTCCTCAGGAAAATAAACCGGAGAAAGATCGGCAACACAGAAGAGCCTTTTACGAGTGCAGAACCAAAATGGAAAACTTGTTATTCACTGATATATGCTTATCAACGCTGTAATCACTGAAATACTGCCTAATAAATGTCAGTTAATCAATCTATACAGGGTGTTTTTGAATTGAGTACAGATTTTTTGGGAATGATAGAAGAGGTCCTTAGAAGTATTTTTTGTCCTATGAACACGGGGTCCCCGCAGCTCCGTTTACTTACAATACTGCATTGAACAATCAAATGACACCGGGACGCCGTGTCAGTATAAAAGGTTTTCCTTGTGTCATATCCTAGTTATAAGTTACAATTTTACTGATTTTCAAATTTTATTTTAACTTTTATATAGTGAGCACTTATATAATTTATGTAGATATAAATTAATAAAGAATAGTCCAAAAGCAAAATACGGACAAAATTAAGTCTGAGGAATATGAAACTGGTACTTATCTGCAAAATAATAAAACAAACAGAAAATATCATTGTACAAGTGGCCCAAAACTTACCTACGAAGATGTGGAGGGATATCATATGATTTATCTAATGAGGTGTATAAAAGTTCCCATTGATTATTTTTTAAAGTAGGACAGCTAATGCTTTTCAATCGATTCTTACAGTCGAGTCTGAGTCACAGTTCTTAGTTTTAATTTTAAACACGGACCCTTACCATAGACGAAATGACAATATTCGTTCAATATGTCCCTTCGCCGAATTCCAGACAGCTGTCTAGGCGGAATTTCAGATTGTTTAACACTGTGGGATCATGATGATTATCCATGGCATGACATTCGTTCTCAATCTTCACATTGTCATGACTTCAGATACCCCAGAATGGAAAGTCCATTGGATTCAATTCTGGCGACCGTGAAGCCCATTGAACAGGTCCTCTGCGACTAATTCAGCGTTCAGGAATAAAAATATTAAAATCTCGCTTACGATATGGATGTTTTTTAAACTTTTTGTCGCACGAACCCCTTTCACACTTAAAAATTCCAAAAGACCCCCAAAACATGTCCTAATGTTTTATATGTTCCATGTTCAATGTTTTATCCACATGAGGGATTGTTTTTCCCATCAAGTTTCTTAATGGTTTAAATTTGAGAAATTATGAATTACAGCATAGAGTAAAAAAAGATAATCGACTTTTTTAATATTTTAACAATTAAAGTGTGGAAGAAATAATATGGAAGGCAGTTGGAGAGCAGAGAACCCTATCTTTGCAAATGGCTTGAATAATTGCGTTGTTTTTGATAAAAACGAACAACTTGAAATGGTTGTTCGGGAAAAATCTAGAAGACATGAGGTTCGGAAATACTCAGTCCACCTCGCCGGGCACTAACTATCATCCCCCGCTTAAAGTCGCTCAGATCCTTTGTTTTCCCCATGGTGACGGTCAAACCATTTGCAGTTGACAGGTGTGTTCTCGCTCTGCAAGAACCCTGTCCGACTGTCACGTGACAACTGATACGTAGTAATTGCTATGCCAACGGATTTGCCTAGTCATGGGTGTTTCAAATAACCCGGCCACTCAGTGTATGTAGTTGTAGTTAAAATTTTCTATATTTTTTTTTCAACCAAACAGCAATTTGTACTCGATCCGGATCGGGGTGTTTACATGCACGCTGGTGGATTGACCTACTTCCCTGAGGCATCCTTCCCGTGTTTCAAACCACCTCGTTCGACTGGATTGAGCTCGATCCGGATCGAAGAGTTTACATGCCACTTTTTACAGGATTGACTCCAAACAGGTCGGCTCAATCCGGATCGAAACAGTGCAAGTAAACTTCGAGGATTAACTCTCAGAACAAACTTATTCGTACAATGTAATGGATTTTAAAAGCGGAGATCTTTTTAAACTTTCAACAACATCATCTTTTATCAAACAATTTATATTTATCATCACCTGTTGAAGTCATAAAAAATATTGCAGAAAACAAACGGTTATAAACTTTTTAAAAATTTAATAGACGAGTTCGAAAACTCCCACAAGAGAAATGGGCGCTGGCAGTTGGAGATTAGTGACTAACGTGATTAGTGAGTAACTGAATTTCAACTATGAAGTTTATCGCTCAGACAAAGGTGACCAGTCAACTGATGATAGACGAACGGTAAAAACATTCGAGGAGGAGGGTTACCTTTGCGATCAAGCTGGTGAAAAAAAAAATCAATACAATTAGACTGACTTCAACGATTTGCTTTATTCATAGCATCGTACGTAAAAGTCTCCAATTTAAGAAAGATTGTGCTGGGAAATCAAAATTCAACCACAGTTCAAATCTTAAGAGATTAACTAGTCTCATGTGTGATTAGCTGAACGGATGTACGGTACTAAAACTGTCGGTAGATATTTTTTATTTCGTCCGTTGAATATGTGTCAGAAAGCATCTATATTAATTCAAGTAAACAAAATTAATAACGCATTTAAGTTGATCATAGCAAAAGTGAGAGGTTCTTCGAACAAACATAATGGTGGTTAAGGCTTTTCCTTTCCTCTTTGCTCTTATTCATTTAACGCTGTCGTCGACGGACGTCTTTCTCCCGCTGACTGGTTGAAATCCCGTACAACGACGTATGGAAGTGCTACCAGGGCGAGGATGGGACAATCTGCGCTATAAAGACATGGGCCAGGTGCTCCTCTTCAACTATTCCCAATGCAAGAGGACCGAGGACGGGCTCTTCCAGATTCCCAATGACCTTCATGTCAGCCCGATCAAACAGAGTGAACTCCACCTTAACACCGAGCTCATTCCACATTGGAGCATGTATACCAGCATCACGGCGAGATCTTTCAAAGCCAACGCCGGTAAGATATCGTTTAATCGGTATATGAATAAAGTTTTTAAAAATGAAAAATTAAACTTTATAAAATTAAGTTAAAAAAAGTTTAAGCGAAATTTAACGATTCAAGCCTCATTTGCTCGGATCAAATGATAAATTGGAACTCATGACTTCTAAGAACTAACCTTTAAGCGTTTAATCAAACGTTAAAGCTTTCTAGCTTAGAGGCTTTCCAATAACACAAAATGCAATACAGCCAAACTACTTAATAATAAATTTCTATCCTAATAAAAGAAAAAAATCTTTTTATAAGCGGAATGATTATTTTTTTTAATGTAAATGTTATATTATTTGAATCATTAAAGTCATTTCTGGTATATTTATATTGATCAAAAAAGTTTTGTAAAACAATTAATATAATTAGAATTATAATGAAATAAAGTTTTCCTTCAGTAAACTGAAAAAAAAATAAAATAAGCGAGCAATTTTTGTTCCATTAAAAGACTGCCCATTTTGTTAACACTTTCGCTGTAAATTGCTGCAATTCCAAACATGAAAAATTAAATATTTAAAAATCATATTTTAACTAACTACTTTTAAAACTAAATTTATAATTGAATCTTGGATGAAAACACTTAAGAACTAAATATTTCAATACAGGCGAACCCTCGTTGTAGCGAACACGGTTATAACGAATCTCTATAGTTTCGTGCACACTTTTTGCCAAATTTTCCTGTTTTCCACAGAAAACCACCAAAATGAGTGGATTTCCAGTTTCGTGCACACTTTTTGCCAAAGTTCGTTGCATTTGACTGCTAAGCACCAAAATGTGTGAATTTCCAGTCCTTTATAGTGAACTATGATTAAAAATTTATCGAATTTCAACATTACGAATATTTTTTCGATATAACTAACTGAATTTTGTAGCCCCCACAAAACATTTCCTGCATTTTTATAACAAATTTTTGCTAGAATATAGTATGATATTGTAAGATGCGATTTCTGTATTTTGATCTGCATTCTTTGCGATGAAATTATTAAATTAAGATAAAATATACTCATTTCTGTAATAAAAAGTATACGATGTTGTCCGATAAATTTGTTTGCGCTGAAATTCATTAAAATTCGAGATATTCGATATAAATAAAGTGTACGAGGGGCAATCATAAATCATTACAATCAACCTGAAAAAAACAATTGCTCTTTAAAATGTGTGGTGCCACTGAGAAGCCACATACCTCGAGTGTTGGAGGATAGAAAGCGGCGTTTGGGGCAATACTGGTAAACGCCGCCAAAGCGTCGAAAGCAACATGGCGCAGCCCGTCGGAAAATGGGAGGTTCGAGTCGTTATAAGGTTCCTGCATTTGAAGGGGAGGAACACCAAACAAATCCATGAGGAGTTAGTGGGCGTTTATGCTGACAATGGCCTATCGTACGAGACAGTCGCCACTGCGGCCACACAAGGGTGGAAGATGAATCTCAACCTGTGACGAGCACAAATTGCGAAGCAAGTGAAGATGATAGTCCTCTCAGATGGCCGTATCACCGAGAAACAGATAATGGGATCAGACTTCTGCACGACAACGCGCCACTACATTCCGCACATGAGACCATGCGCGTTGCGGCATAGCTGAGGTTCGAAATACTGTCCTATCCGCCGTATTTACCCGACCATCTTGCTCTTCCCTCACCTGAAAAAAACCGCTTCGTGGACGGCATTTCCAAGACGACGACGAGGTCATCTTCGAAGTGAAGCAGTTCCTCAACAGCCAAAAGAAGGACTTCCGTAAAGTATGCGGCTCTGGGAGAAGCGTATGTGGAGCGGTGGAAGTTCCACCCCATCTATCAGTCTTCCGGCTAATTGTAATGACTTTATGCCGCCCCTTGCAATTTTTATTATGTTACATTAATCCAGCAAAGGAGTAATTATTATAATTAAGTATAATTGTTAATCAAATGCGAGTTAAAAATTTTTAATTTTACAAAATTAAAACCTCATTTCGGCGTTGTGAAAATAAAATTTTATCATGAACGACTGCAAGAACTGATTAAGCATTTAATGATGATGATGATGACGAAAATGAAGTGACATTTGTTATTGTTTCTTTGTCATCAACTATAAAACAATATTATCAATCGAAAGGAAATTTTTCCCATTCTATCTTAAATAGAATTGATGATATTGCAACAACTGCTTGCTAAAGTGCAATGATATAGCATATTGTCATATTTTGGAAATAAATTATTTTTTTTGATCAATTTGACATTTTTTTATTATCCCGCTAATGACGAACTAATTCTTTTGAACCCTAGCTGTTCGTTATAACGAGGATCCACCTGTATTTTTTAAAAATATATTTTTTTCTAATACATTGCTATTGAAAAACTAAACTGTAGGAAGCCCCATCAAAATCGACTGAACAAAAATTGAAATATGGTTTCCTAAGCTATCTTAAGAGCTTAATAGAAAATTGAAATGCTAGCCGTGATAAGGTCTATAGTTACAAGCCATTTCAAGGGAAACAACGCATTCGTCCATAGTTACAAGCCGCTCGAAAAAATCGTCGGGGTCAGCCTGACAGAGGTTCAAAAGCTCGAAAGCTGCAAGAACCTTATCACGGCTCGCACCTCCAATTTTCCGACGGGCTGCGCCATGTGCTTTCGACGCTCTGGCGGCGTTTAGCGGTACTGCACCAAACGCCGCTTTGTGTCCTCGAGGGACGTCGCTTCCCAGTGGCACCACACATTTTCAAAAGCCGTCGTTCTTTCATGTTTATTGTAATGATTGTATAGCTGCCCTTAATATTATCTTTAAAGACAGACTCGCGTATTTCTCTTTTATCATAAATTATAATAAATTATAATTTATAATAAAATACTGGTCCCACTTTGAACTAAAAACGAAGCGCGCATACACAAACTGGCAACTATTCTAAGGCCTCTGCTTGGTTGCTTGCTTTTGAAACCTCCAATTAATGGAAAATTGCACAACGATTTTTAATTAAAAACCAAAACAAAACACCCATGCTGATTTTTTTTTATTTATTATACATTATATTAAGTTTATTATTTATTATAAAATATACAGTCTAATATTATCAGTCGGTCATCGAATTAATAAACCTGTACAATTTAGCATTCAGTTTCGAAATAATCAAAATAACAATCTCAATGAATTATAATCATTATAATCGTTAAAAACAAACCTTGAAGTTATCATTCTTTTTTTCCCTATACAGTGATTCGCTTTTCCAATGGCATTGGGCAAAATGAATCAATTCAGTATGATTTTATACCTATAGCATATTACACGTTATTTTAATTATATTAAACTGATAAATTAATTTTTGATACTAGAAATATTAAGGTATGTGTGTGCAAAGCACTTTTATCCTCAAGTGTTTATAGGAAATCAACACTTCCTTGTTATCATATTTTCCTCCTCTATAACAAGTTACTTTCAAATAGCATTCAATTAGTACTTTCATGATTTTTTTTACAAAAATATACGAAGAGAAAGGGTTTATGTTTTATGGTGAATTGGAGAGACACGGTAAAACCAACGCATGCACATTTCGTCTTTAGTTCATTTTTTACCGGGACATGGGTAAGATCTAAGGCAATGACAACTTCCGCGTAAAATACTAAAGTCCGATTTTAAAATTTTCATATATAGACTAATAGTTGTAAAATAGAAAGAATAATAATTTCCTATGTAAATAATTTACATATTGTGGCTCTTTTAGATGCAAATTTCCTCCTATCGTCGTATGCTGCTCTTTTTCGGATGAATACCAAAACGCTAAATGCCATCAAGTGCAAGACAAGTCTCAAACGACGAGAGCACAGTTACGTACTTCCATGTATTCGGTGCAAGTGTCGCCAGCCCGCCAACTGAATCCGGCGCTGAAAAATCAGTTCATGCGAGCGATCAACGAACTAGAAACAGAAAACGTACAGAAGGCCAATCTTCTCCTGAATTTTATTGTCCGGGACTATGGAACCCACTACATCACCCAAGCAGAAGCCGGCGCCGTTCTCTACCAGGAGGATTTCATCAGCCAGGCGTTTGTGCAAGATCACAACCAAGATAAAGTAAGGTGACCGCTGCGACGGGGGGCGTCATTTTTAGGGAAATTCAATTTTGGGATAGAGTACGACCAAGAGAAAGTCAACGATGTCCTCGAAGGTTATAAGAAAAGTCAATCTTCTTCCAAAATTTCTGCCATAGGAGGAGGAACTGTCAAACCTAATATGACCATTAATGACTGGGTCGGTAATCTCGTTGACAACTTGATAATGACTGATCGATTTGGGGATCCACTATCGTACTTGATTGAACCTGAAAAATTTGAGAATGTGTCATTGGAAACATTAGGGCGATTACGTACTAAAATGGAAGATACCATCAAAAGATATTATGCACCCATAAAGGCAGCATGGATATGGATTTTCCAAATTTTGATTACACAGCCAATGTTGACGATCTCTCAATGCGGAGAAGTAATGGCTCAACACCTCACGACTCCCTTACAATGCGGCTGTGCATTCTATCTAATAGGGCATTCTATCTAATACCTGCCACAACTCTCTGCGATTTCGAAAGATAAGAACCTCTTATCAGGAAGAAATCAAAATCTAAACCAAAATAGAATACACATAAAAGGTATTTCGGAACGCATCCAGGAAAAAAATTCATTTATTTGTTATGATTAATCTGAACATATTAGAATCATTCGAGAAGTTTCCCACTAAAGGAAACAAAATATTGCATTAACGGAAATGAAGCTCCGTATATTGCATAATAAAATGGAACTGACTGAAAATTTTATAAATCTCAGAAAAACTAAACGCAATTCTAATCCAAGACTACCAAAAGGTAAATTTGGCTTTAAGCTGGGATAAAAGACTTCTTCAAAACTCTCTACTACAGTCTGTCCCAAAAGTTTAGAATAGTTTGCTATTTACCAAGAGGTCATTTTTAAAAGTTTTTATACTGATTAATCCAAACATTTTTCTTTTATTCTGACACAGATAGTGAAGCTGTCATCTCCATTACAATAAAAACAACTAAAAATAAAAGTCGTACACATAAAGGATGTTGTTTTTTAACATTTTGATAAAGATTATGTCCCAAAAGTTTAGAATACAACCAAAACTGTCCCGAAAGTTTAAAATACTAATATTTTTTTAAAATATTTAAATTTCTGGATTAATTTAATAATTTCTACCCCCCTCTCCTTGATTGAATACACGTTACCTGACCCATAAAAATTACAATTACTTCTTCTCATCTACATACTCTGAAATCAGAGTGCGCAAAAGTTACTACTGCCTAACATGGGAAATACTGTAAATCGCAATTATTGCCTACCCAGAAAAAAAATTATCGCATTTCATGACAATGGGATGTCCCAAGTGGCTATTTATGGAAAGTTGCTTTGCAACCGAAATGTATACTTCAACGGATGAATAAATTTCTTTGTGGAAAAATGGCGTCTCAATTCTCCTACCTTCCTGTAAGTAAGTATCCACGGTGTCTTTTAGGCTTTTTTACTATTCATTAGTCCATATCTTGTTTAGTAAGTTTGGATGAGCTTCAGCTACGTGTGTTTACTGATGTTGAACCATCTTCTTCAAACCGTTTAATCGACAATGTTGGTTTTGAACAAGACAGTTTGCTTGTAATTTCCACAATTCCTGCATTGCTATCTTCTTGAATTTGGCATTAAAAAATAAACATTTAAAACTATTTAAAAAACGAAATCGCGCTAATTCACGAAAAGTGACAATAGTTCTGCGATGTTTGGTCTCTTCAAAACCATGAAACTGACTAAGTGGAAGAAACTATAATACTTTCATGAAAAGTAATTTAGGCTTGTATATCAATGTTAGAAGGAACTGCTGGATGTATGGAAGTGTTTTATTAAACAGCCATTCGTTAAATATGTGTCATAAAATTTTAAATATACAATTTACCTTTGACTCAATACATGCGTGTTAAAATGTCCTAGATCATTCATTTCTTCATGATACACGCGGACCTGACTCAATACAGCAATCATATCCGACAATCGAGGAAAAACATAAAGTGACTCTAAGGCTATTTTTCCTTTAACATAGCCCTGAAGTGAAGAGGAATGGACTGAACTAAGAGATCGCAGAACAAGAAAGGTAAAGCGAACGTGAGTAATTATTATTACATTTAATATTTAAGTGATTGCGGTTTTGTAGCTTAATTGATACAAGCAGCATTAGATAATTCTTGAACAACTGCGTAAATAGTTTCTTTACTCTGTCAAATTAAAAAATAGAATTAACAAACAGTAACTACATATTATAGAAATAAGAAAAGAACACTATTAGGTTGTAACATACATTCGCCCACTTTATTAAAGAGCTTTTTGAAATCATTTGTTAATTCAGAAATAAATTTAATCAACTATGAATTGCCATTTTTCTTTCATCTTTCTGGTAACCGAAAGACTGCACTAGCTTAAAGATTGTAGGATTCCTGGCACTTGCTGGCGAAAAACTGATTCCAGGGCTTCTGGAAAGATTTCGTTTATAGTAAATGCATGTAATTAAAGAATTATTTTATTTATTTTTTTATTTATTAAATTAATTACTTCTGCAAAGAATTGTAAGTAAATGACCATGTGAAAAAACAACGTCTAGATTATACGGTGGTTAAAAAAAATATTCTGGCCAAGATGCAACAATTTTTACCGAGACGTTGTCATGGCTCTTGAAAAAGTCGTCTGGCCAATTTGTGAAATTGTTATGGTAGAAAACAATTCACTTTCTTTTGGCCAACTGCGACCTATTTCTGTCAATTGCTTCCTTCAATTCGATCAACTGTGAGCACTGTAAGATACTTCCGCAAACTCTTGGTATCCATGCCCCATCGTATTTTTGTAGTTTAACTCTTTTATGAGGTATATCAACCAAGTAGTAGAGTAGTGTATCTATTTTTTTTCTGAAGCTTGAGATATACAGGGTGAATACAAAAGTCTGAACCCCTCTTTTATTTTTTGAACCGAAGCAGATATGTCAATTTTGATGAATCCAATGAATAGGAAGTTGTGGGCGGCCTATCCCATGGTGCACTTTTCATCATCCCAAATCAGGACTCATTCAAAATTTATCTCAAAAACCGTAAGGGATAGAGAAAAAAACAACAGTGTCATTGTACAATCCACACCAGACATTGATTCTCCAGTTCACTTAATTAGCTGCTTCTCGCAGACATAGTGGGTTTTCGTCTGCCCAATAATGATGGTTGTGCTCAAAACAGCCATTCAGGAGGTCATCGAAAGTATCCGATGTCCCGACACTTCAGCGAGTTTTGCATCATAGCCATTGATGGCAAGCATATCGAACATGTCATAAACTAAATCCGAATATCTGTTGTTACTTTTAACATTTGAATAACATTTTTGAACTCAGTACTTTTTGAAAATTTCAGGCTTTATTTCATATAGCTCAATAATTGTCACCCTGTACTATGGTTGCCATAAAGCAATTTCTATTACTTGGCATATGGCTCTTAAATTATGGGCAAGTAATTTTACATATTTGTATTATTTTTATTTATTTATTACGTTATAAAAATAATTTTCAAAGATCCCCATCTCCATTGTGATGGACGTGAGTGAGTGATGTATCGTCATGAGTGGCAATTTTAAACTAGTGTATTTTATCATTAGCATATGTTATCTACGCAGTTTTGAAGCAAGAAAAAAATTCTGCCATTAAAAGAAAGAAATGGGGTGCGAAAGGGTTAACATGAATACTGAGCAATAAAATAAATGTAAATTGGAAGGAATTAAATGAATTTCCGTTATTTCTTAGGAACTTCCTCTAAAATTTAAATTCCCGAATTCAAAATTACTTCTGCATCACAGCTAAAGCTTCTACTTGGAATGTTTGGAAGATTATATTCTTCAACGTTCTTTAATTATTAAAGAGTTCAACTTTTGTTACACTCGCTTGAGTTTCAATTAAACAATCTCCCTATTGCTGATCGAAACTGTGTCCCTTAATGGTACATTCTCTCTTTTACTATCTCTGGGGTCTCACATTCCGAACATAGAAAACAAATCGATCAATTTTCATAATAACTAGAAATTTGTGGGGAGGCCGTGGCCTAGTGAGCTTTCGCAGAGCAAGGCAGCTCTGAAATTAAGCACCACCGGGCATGGCTAGTCACAGGATGGGTGACCATTAGTAATATACAATCTTTACCCCCGTGCTTCGGAGAGCACGTAAAGCCGTCGATCCCGGCTGCTGCCACGATTTTTACAGCAGTCGTTAAAGCATTGTCCCAACATCTCCCCTAGAGTCCAATTTGTAGATCAAAAGTGGCCACGGTCCATTCCAGTAACAATGGCGGGTTCTCACAGACATAAAACTTGGCATTTTACCTAGTAGTTACGCAAAGAGGTTGAGATTTGGCTAAAACAACTTTTGAATATCACGCCAAATAAAGGCAAAATTGTGAACTGCAAAACAAAAATGGCGTGCGTGCTGTCTTCGTGTAAGAATATGGTGGTGATTGAGTAGATCGCTCTAATATCTCCAGGTAGTGAACAATTTTTTTTGAAGCCCTCGCGGATTCGCCACGTTGCCTGCAACATCAATGTCGTAATCATTGAACAGAGAGGCAGGTTCATTTGGAAACTAGCAGAGCGATTCAACATTTCGATCAGGACAGCGTAGGACATTGTTTATGAGAAACTACAATTTCATCTGTTTAGTCCCATGAAGAGGCTCATGGACGGGCAGTGGTTTGAGTCTGACGAGGATGGTATAATGAAATTGGCGCCATGATGGGAGAAATGAGACGAGCGACTAGATTCTTACACTGAAAAAAAGTAAACCCCGAGTTTTCATTGTAAATATTGTTTGGTTTGGATATACAGTGAAAGCATATGCCCAAAAAATTATTGTTTCGTTACTTATCGAAATGCCCTCGTATAAAATAAGTAAATCAATTGACATGGTTATGTAATTTTATTTTTAAACAGCTCAAAAAAAAGTCTACTAGCAATGGTGACAAAAGGTATCGCCTTACTTTGTTTTGTTCTCATTTCTTCAATTCTATCGTCAACGGAGGCGACAGATGACACTCTCCCAGCAACTGGTAAGTGCTCCCAGCGACGGCGGATGGAGGTGCTACCGGGGAGAGGATGGGACAATCTGCGCAACAAAGACATGGCTCAAGTACTCCTTCTCGACTACTCCCAATGCAAGACCACCGAAGATGGGCGTTTTCTGCTGCCCAATGACGTCCATGCATATCCCATTAAGCAGAGCGAAGCCCACCTCACCTCCGAGCTCATCCAACACTGGAGTAGCTACACCAGCATAACAGCAAAATCCTTCAAAGCCAATATTGGTAACAAGTCATTTGAAACACTATTTATTTCCATTGATGAAATTGTTTTCAGGTTTTCTAAATTACTGTATTATATGAAGAATGGCTGATGGGAAGAGAGCAAATCTATGAAGGAAAAATGTCAGAAATGTATTTTTTTCCCTGAAACTTTCAATACGGCAATTGCTTCAGAATGCAGCGCGTCCATGCCGTAGAAAAACTAGAAGACTGCCTGTCTGAGCCCATTTGGCGCAGTCGGAAATGTAGAAATACTGCGCGGTTACCATTTTCAGACGATGTCGCTATTAATGGTGTGAATCACAAAACATTTCATTAATATTTTCAGAAGGCATCCAGAACATCGGTAGGAGAAGTACTTTCTCCTTCAGGGGAAAATTCACTGAAAAATGCTAAATTGACATGGCGCTGGGACACTTTGCTTCTCACGTGGAATCACTTCCCATCAGTCACCTCTCGCATTATCGTCAGCGGGGAAAATTGCTTTAGTAGAGAACAGATTTTTTTTTACGGATTTTGCTCATGGTTTAGCGGATTCTTTGATGGATTTGGTTTTCACATCCTCCAAAAAATCTCTATGGGAAATATTTTAATAAAAGGCAAGAAATGTTTAATTTAGAAAAAAAATGAGCCGAAATCGAAGCTTCCAATTGATTAGATGAATATCAAATAATTCCTTGATAAAAATAGGAAAGAAAATTCCGCAGCCTGAAATCGAACTAGGATTTCAGCTAATAGCGCTGACGCCCTAACCAATTGAGCCACTGTAGACATGGAGGCATTACGTTATGCTATTAATGTGGGGGGACGTGTCTATCTGTGCATCCGTAACTGGATCTTCTTGAATCCTATGAAAGATTTTCAAAATCTTTTTTCTCCAATCGATTTAAATGGTTCATTGGACGAACGAGTTCGAAGATGATCGAAATCGGTTCAATGGCACGTGTTCTAAAGGTGCCATTATGATACCCCCAAAAACTTTCAATGCTAACATATAGCAAGTAATACATTAGACAACTAGTAACGACGAGCTATAAGCGATTATAATAAGCGTTATTAATTACTGTTTTCGCCAATCGATAAATATGGTTACGTGCATGAACCATTTTGAAGATGGTCGTAATCAATACAATGACACGTGCTGTAATGGTACGATTCTGACACCCTCTAAAATTTTCAATGATAAGATATAGCAAGTAGTATATCAACCAACTCGAAATCACAAGCTAAGAGCGAATATAACGTTATTATGTACGTTTTCGCCAATCGATAAATTCGGTTCGAAGATGTCGAAATTGTTTCAGTAGTACTTGTTTTAATGATACCATTAGGGTACCATTGAAAAATTTCAATGTTAAGATAACTCACGTAATATATCAAACAACTTGTAAAAACATGCCATGAACGAATATATAAGTGTAATTATTAAGTTTGAAGATGGACGATTTTGATTCAGGGGTACATGTGCTAATGATACGGTTTTGGTACCATTTGGAAATTTTCAATGCAAAGATATGGCATGTGATATCTCAACAAATTTTAAACGGCATGTCCTTAAGAATATATATGAGAAGTTAATAAGTTCGAAGATGGTTGAATTTATTCAGGGTTACCTGTGCTAATGATGTCATTATGGAACCGCTGGAAATTTCCAATGGCAAGATATGTCATGTAATATGTCAAACAACTTGTAATTACACGCCATGAACGCACATACAAGAGTAATTAATGCATGCGAAGATGAACGATTTTTATTCAGGGGTACCTGTGCTAATGATGTCATTATGGTGTCATTGGAAATTTCCAACGCCAAGTTATGCCATATAATATATCAAGCAACTTAAATCTTAGTTCATGCCATGTCGTTACAAGAGAGTTCGAAGATGGTCGAATTTGATTCAGTGGTACCTGTACTAATGATACCATTATGCTAAGATAGGGCATGCAAACATATCAAACAACAAGTACAACAATGGTATTTCTTTCCATATATGGAAAATGTGAAACATCATGTGCATTACAGCGCATGCCTATTAGCATTATTCTTCCGAGCGGATTCTGCACGAGCATTAGTTACTACTCTGCACATCATGCTACATTGCCTGAAAAAAAAACGCTGTAAAGGAATTCCGTCGTATGAAGCGTACTTTATTATGTTATTTCACACAGATAAAGCATAAGAAATGGGTTTATGTGTATTACAGCGCCACCTTTCGACGGGTTTTTGTACTAAAAGTTTTTATTTAATAAATGTAAAGTCCATCATTTGGACCAACAGAACGCATTCTACAGCCCTCTCAAGTGGGAAACTTACGTCTTGCTAATCCTGTATAAGAATGATTATAAATTCGAAGATTATCGAATTTGAAATAGTGGAACATGTTTTAATGTTTTCAAAAGCAATTCAAAAATTCAAAAATTGGAAAAATATTTCAAATACTTTATGGAACGGCGAGTAGTTTGGCCTTTCGGTACTTGGTAATATCATTTTTTAATGGGGTATTTGTTGATTTATTAGGCTCGGAGGCCAATTTACCGCCAGAGAGCCATATTACAACCTTTTCATCGACTGAAATCAATGTAAACCTTGTTGAAATAAGATAGAAAACCTTCATTAACTTATTAGTGAAAATAAGATAAAATGTATCTTGCCAAAAGTAACAGGATACTTGTTAAACTAAAAATTGAAACGAAATATCGGGATATCGGCCACCTTTCCTTATCTAGGGATATCGGGATATCTGGGATTGAATTTGCAATCAGGCAGCTTTCTGACCGTGCTTTCGAAAAAAAAATAAGAAAAAAACTTTCTGGGAAAAGTGCTATGAACTTCTATGAAGTTAAATGACAGCTCAAATGGTAGATCAGGCCCCTCACACAATTCGTGACGACTCCTTACTTTTAAATGATCAAATAAGCTTACATTAATGAAAATTCTTGACAAAATCGAATAACCTAACCTATTTAGGCGGTCATGGACTTCATATGAAACCTCGTATGAAAATGCAATTTTAAAAATTATGTATTTTATTCATAAAATATCAATTATATATTTACATTTTACATATTGTTGTTTATTTAGATGCTCACTATTTCATGTGTTCAGTAAGTGCATCATTTTCGGATGAGTACGAAAACGCCAAACGCCAACAGGTAGAAGACAAATCGCAGACTGTGCGGACCGAACTCCGTAGTACCATGTACACTATGCATTCATCACCAGCAAGCAAGCTCGACCCACATCTGAAAAGACAATTTATGCGCGTGATTCATGAACTGGAAAATGGAAATACGAAGGCGGCCGATGTCCTCTTAGAATTTATAGTAAGAGACTACGGAACCCATTACATCACCTACGCTGAGGCTGGAGCCATTCTTTACAAGGAGGACTTCATTAGCCAGACATTTGTACAAGAGCATAGCACAGACACTAGCAAACTGACCGCTGCAGCGGGTGCATCATTCTTTGGGATAGCCAGTTTTGGCATAAAGTACGAGCAAAGTACGGGCAGTGACACTCTCTCCAAGTACAGGAATAGCCAGACATCTTCCACAGTTTCCGCAATTGGTGGAGGGAATGTTCAGCCCAATATGTCCATTCAAGCCTGGATTGATAGTCTCGCTGACAATTGGGTTATGACTGATCGATTTGGAGATCCTTTATACTACTTGATAAACCCTGAGATATTTGAAAATGTGTCCTTGGAAATGGTTGGGCGATTACGTAGTGAAATGCAAGCCGCCATCAAACGATATTATGCACATAACACGCATATTGGATGTATGAATGCGAGTTCTCCAAATTTTGATTACACTTCCAACGTAGACGATGGCTTGTGTAATAACCAAAGGAACAACTACACCTTCGGCGGTGTTTATCAGGAATGTACTCCCATAGAGGCAAATGTATGCGATCAGTTGGTTATAAAGAATCCAGTGACAAATAACCTATCATGCCCCAATTCATACAAGCCTATTCCGCTCGTAAGTGGAATAAATACTGGATGCTTATGGTTCTATAAATACAACACGGGAAGAAGTTACGATTACACTTACGTGTGCCCTTCAAATACAATGTACGATAAAGTGGAATACAGAAGTTATTGGTGTGTGGCACTGGAATCTGTTCCACCCGATACGGGTCTTATGTTTGGTGGTCTATACACTGATTATAAAAACAACCCAGTTACGAAAGGAAAGTACTGCCCATCACATTATGACGTCTTGCCGCTTGGGGGCAACAAGGAATTGGCAATCTGTGTCAGCAATGAATGGGAATTAGCTAAGGAAAATTCGGTACCTCTTGGTGGCTTTTTTAGCTGCACTTCGGGAAATCCACTGAAGAACCAAAAACTTCCAGGGGCATATGGTTGTCCGGATGGTTACAGCCAGCACATAGCGACCGTTGACAACCACTGCGAAATCAATTACTGTGTCATAACCAATGCTTTTGGGGAACCCGGTCAAATTACCGTGGTCCGGCCTCCCTTTACTGATATCTCTCATCTCTATAAAACGGGCCCGAAAGTGTCGGGTGCAACCACAAGCCTTTTTGGTGGTTATATTGCCATTATAGTCTCAGCAATGCTTACCTTTGTCCTGGCATAGTCATCTCTCGAAAACGTAGACTAAATACCTACGCTAGTAGAAATGATTAACCAGATGGAATCTCTATGAGGAAAACAATTCATTCAATGAAAAAGAGTCTTATGGAATCATTAATGACCTCATTTAGTGGCTGTTCAAATTTGATCTGAATTTATTTAGCAAATATTGTACCGACAAATTTTCGAACAATGTCCTTTATCAATACACAACGAAGCTTCCTCATGTCAGGTTCGTAGAAGTCTTACGTCCGATGTCGGAACTACGTCAGGACTTCGGTCTTCCCCTCTTCATTCTTACATCTTCCCCTCACAAAAACTCTTTCAATGTTCGATGGTCCAAACGAGTAATATCTGGGCTTTACGGGAGAATGTGGTACAACGTCCCTTGCAGTATACATAATTGGACAGATGTTCAGACACCTATCTGGCACAGATTATGATAAATATTCGACGCGCTGCGTGCCCTCCTTAAACGACGTATACCATGTATGCACAGGACTCATCAAACTTTGCTCGAAGTCTACGAATCCATGCCTTAATATTCCAGAGCCATTCCCCATCTCTCCAATTTTGATTCCGCCTGCTATTTTGACTTGAGCACAGGACGATGTCACTTACATATAAAAGGCTCCATAGAAGTTCCTCTTGCGCTTATCAGTAAAGGAATCCATAAATACAGGGTCTTTGACATTAAATAAGAGGGTACTCAATGCTGACCTTTGGCGCAGTCCACTTCAAAACTTCCCGTTTGCTCCCAGATCGCTTCGTATTTTCCTCTTTAATGTGGTTATGATGACACTTACACTGGTGGACGAACAGTTTGGCTAGGTGTGTTTTCTAAAAAAACAATTATTTAGAGATTTTATTGTTTATGACACCTTTTCACTTACTATTGAATATATGAAAATTGACAATTCAACAATTGATCTTTGAATTTGTTTTTAAGTTACATATAAATAATGCAAATTGGACCGTCAAAAGTTTGGGTAACAGGTAAATAATCATCAAAATATCCAAAATAAAGGAAATTAATAAGAAATCTGATCACCATTTGACTTTACAACTTGAAGAAGACGATTGATGAAAATAACTTCTTGATGGTATTTGGTGCTATTTTAGCAGCAGAGGCCTCAATTGCATCGATTAGCTGCTAACGAGTTGAATACTGTTTGTCAGCATAAATATTCTGGCTCATAAGATGCCAAACATTTTCTATAATGTTGAGGTCGGTATTCCTTCCTGGCGAGTCTAGTGTACGAACACTTGTTAGTGGAAAACCATTCAGTAACAACTCGTGCTGTGTGGATAGATGCACTGTCTTGCTGCCATACCAATTGTTTTTGTCTGTAATGTCTCTTGCAGAAATGAATGAAAGTGCTCATTTCTGACCGGAGCAATTGCTTTTTGGCCTTATTTTTCAACATACCTGCACATGTTATCCGGTCCATTCATGGAAAATCGTTTTTCATCAGAAAATACCACCAACCCAAAATCAGTATTTTGTGTTTTGGTGTAAATGGCAGACACCTATAATTCACGCCTTATGTTTCTGGTTGAAGCCTTCAAACCAAATGCGTGTACCGTTTACAATGTGGCCTGCTGCAATTTCTCTTCTCACATGGCGTTTTATGCGAGATTTTGCCCGTCTTGTCTTCCCATCTTCTTTTATGTCTTCATGCTTTTCATTTTTAATTGCCCTGATTGCTGTATTGTAGCCAACATGGGCAATTTCAGCTGCTCGCTTGAAGTTCTTGTGTTCAGCACACGGTGCATGAATTTGCTGTCGTTTCTCATCAGAAATCTTCTTAAGATACTTCTTCACATTCCAAAAAATCAATGGACAAATATTCATGCACTTTACTGCAAAAATATCAGTTTTTTACCGGTTACCCCAAACTTTTGACTGGTCCAATTTGCATACTTTGCATGTAACTTAAAAACAAATTAAAAGATCAATTGTTCAATCGTCAATTTTGATATATTCAGTAGTAAGTAAAAAGGTATAATAACAATAAAATCTCTAAACAATTGTTTTCTTAGAAAACATACCTACCCCAAAGTTTTGTTCACCAGTGTACGTGTCTTTCTGGTTCGATTCTTTCCCTAAGGCAACTCGATACACTTCAAACGATACAATTATTATTTCTACATATCCTATAGGATGCGCCTTTTACTGAACAACAACAACAATAATAATATAATAATAATAATTCGAGTTTTCACTGATACACAGACTCTGTTGCCATTTCTGAAATGGTAAGAAAAGTCTCATGTTCAGTGAAAACGAGACAGCATTGTTGTCAAACACACATGAGGAATTTATTCAAAGGGCAAATTTTTGAAAAGAGGTTCAGGTCAAATTTGAACAACATGCGTGAATATATAAATTGCACATTTAAATAATTACGTTATTATTGAACAATTATGTTATATATGTTTATTAGAAAGGTATATTATCAAAAAACTGCTTTAGAGAATGCTCACCAATGAGAAAGGGCACGCACTAAGATAGAAAAGGTGCTTTTATTCATTGAAACGATTTTCAATCATGAGAGCATGCTATTGTTAATTCTATGCCAAATAATTTTCAGTTAATCTATCCTGTGTAAAGCATTCCTCGAATGACGCCTCCTATCCCATGTTTACAATTATAGAAATAATATGTTTTAACCTCTGCTTTGGAATTTTTATTGCTTTTTATATTACCCTGTATAACGAGCATTTTATAATGTACATGGATAAAATGCATATTTACTCAATGTATAAGAAATCAGATTTTTTATGAAAACGTTTATAATAAGCATATATAAAATTTATATTATATTTAATAATCTTAAATTGATGAATAAATATTTTTTAATTTTATAAGATTATAATAAAAATTACCCAATAAATCATTAAAAGGAAGTAAAGATAACGCCAACTAAATCTTAATAAATAAACGACTGTATCTTATAACCCATGGTAAGCAATAACGAGGTGAAGGCAACAGTCTTTTAAAACTTTCGATTAACCTCTACCCCAATGACAATACATGAACATCCATAAAATAAAATTAAAAAAAAATTTGCTTCTTTCAAAAAGCCATATACTTTCAAGGAAATAAGCAATATTAAATATGTCTTTTGCAAGAACTTTTTTTCCCATCCTGACCTACTCTGAAGCAAGGCCCCTCATGCAAAGTTTAAATGGACACGTTCCGTTCTCAAGGCATTTTCTAATACATTTTCCTGACGGCCCTAACCCTTTCTTCCCTTTGGAAGGAAAAAAGAGAAACGGAAGTCAAAACAGTACAGACAGCCTCAGTCTCCTTCTTCCTTCTTCCCTTTTCAAATTGCAGCGAGACAGTTTCCGAGGCGCCCATTCAAAGGGAATCGGGTCAATGTCGACCCCGAAAACTCTTTTTACCATCGATTCCTACCTGTCCTAGATGGAACCCAAGGTGGCTCGAAGAAGTTGAACGGCTAATTTTCCAGGGCGAGTTCGAAGGCGAGAAGTAAGAAAACGAATTTTTTTGCCTCTCTCTCTATCTCTCTTTCATTGAATTAAAAGCAAATGACACAAGTATTCTGGCTTCGGGATACGTGCGGGGAAATTGCTCCTTTTCACACAGTAGTCAAATCTCACTCAATGGGGTTAATGGCTAACTTCATAGCAATCCACTGGATCTAACTATTCTTAAAAATACATTACACAAAATAAGACCAAAATCTTATTTTATTCTCTTTTTATGGGAAAATCAGTCCCAAGGATTAGCGGGATTATTTATTTTCCAACAAATACACTTTTTTTTTAGAAATGCCAAGAAAATAAGCAGAAGGAGGGTTACTATCAAAGATTCGTCGGGTTCTAATAAAACTGTAATTCGCAATGTATTAAACATAGAACAATGAGTACTATATGAAAAAAACGAGAAATCTCATTGTGCGTAGCCTAGTCCGACCATACTTTCTCCGTTTATGGCCATCAAACAGTGGTAATCTAGCGGTGAGAAAGTTTTTCGTTTTATGGTGAAACCTCATCTTGCTGGAATGTCAAATTGCCAGAAACGCCTATCAGTCGAGAAATAACCAAAACTAAAGCATATCGTGGTAAGATATACTACTTTGTGAGTGAGCTCGTGCTGCCACCATGGAATAGCACAAAGAATGTTAAAATTCGAGATATTTTCTTGATACGTAAATGATAAACATGAAACCTGTGCGATCCATAGCTTGGAGATTACAGACTTTCGAAACCCGATTAATCATTTGTAACAACCCTGTATTTTAGACAAAAAAGGCCTTGCTATGCTCAACACATAATGAAATAAAAAGACAGCGAATAACTTTTATGAGCATTTATATTTTTATGGAAAGGTACTAAATTAAGTACCAATGAAGTCTTTCAAGATCAAATGTTCAAAATCAATTTTAATCCTTGAATAAATTGCTTAACTTCGTTAAAATACTAACATATTTAGAAGAAAATTTTAAATCTTTAATAACTATTAATGGATAAAATTTTTTCCCGCCAAATTGCGACAACCCAGCAATTCCAGAAAACACCAGGAGTACAGTAGAACCTCACTTATCCGGTTAATGACTGGCGCCCGTCATCCGAATAATCAAAAATCACGGATGATCGAAAACAATTCTAAAAATTCGCAAATGCTAGAATAGGTGCTCTACAGTGAAATTCTTACCATTCTTATGTTGTTTATGAAGTGTTATTGGAAAAATCAGACAGCAGACGCTACTTTGTATTCTTGCAGCGCTTCAACTGTATTGATGTGCGGAATTTGCGAAGTCACTAAAATTTGAATTCGCTTCCTGCTCAAGAAAGTCGTATAGTTTATCGCTTCTGCAAGCAAACTCTCTTTTCTGAAGGCCTATCTTCAACCATGTCGTCGTCGCTTTCTTCCGGCAATTCCGCACTTGGCTTCGCTTCCGCAGCAAATGGCGGCATCGTCTTTCACTGGATATGCAGACTGATCATTCTCAGAGAGTAGACAGTCTTCGAAGTCAAGAAAAGCTACATTTCCTTCAAATATACTAGACGACTATGTCGGTCATTGGCTATCGATGTCTTCATCCTCGCCTTCATTCTTCTCTTCTCCTATCAACCCTCAACTCTGACCGCTTCGCTATCTACATTTTGTGTTTATTGCAATTTATTTCAAGTAATCAGGAATAGATGAAGAAGGTTCACCTGTTTCTGCTGTAATCTTTGTGGAAATAAAAATCTCGGCAGTCTTCTGATGTCTAACAGTTTTTTAAGCGATCCCGGATAACCGGTTAATTGAAGACCGGATAATCTAGGTTCTACTGTATATTGAAAATTCATAATGTAAGACAATCATCGTTGAATAAACAAATACAGTCTATAATGATCAGTAGTGCTATTAATACAAACGAACACCCTTCAGAGAAATCGCCAAGATTTTCTACGATGCGATGGCGAAGACAGTAAATACCAGCAGCTTCATCTGACAGATACAGTCATAAGAGCGCATACAACATCTTTCAAACGTATGAATTCCAGAATTGTAATGTTGTCGCATGTTTGACAGAAAAAAAATAATGATTTCAATAATGATCTCGTATAATACACTGCATGCTGTAACTAAAATGTCAACGATTACCGTAGAAAAAGAAAGTTTACATTATTTCCGTATCTGCCGTCTCCAATCCATCTAAAGATATTCCAGAGGTTCCTAAAGCACTGAAGTAATCCGTAAAATTTACAAATGTGGTTTACAAAGGTCTGCATAATTTTTTGCTGACTTCCAGATAACAGAGTTTAAATCATTTGAGGGTGTCAAATCTAAAATATACATTCATTTTTGATAATTATGTTTGTCTATATTAAAAGGAAGTTTAAGCGAATAATTTCATTCTGTTTTCCTCTAAGACGAGGATGAACATTTCCTGTTTCACTTTGGGGCTTTTAAAAAGTTCCAATAAAAAAAAAGTCAAATTACCTAAGCATACCTTACAGTATACAAAATAAACATTTCTTGGGTCATTGTTTGGAAACAGTTGTATATTAATATAGTGCGATTACTATACAATACTTTTAACAAACAAATATTACAAATTTCATTCTTTGTACAATGCAGCATTTTTTTGACATGTGTCACCTAATTTAAATAAGTCCTTTAGTCAAAAATAAGGAATTCCATAATACCATAAACAGCGTGGGAAAGAATGCTTAGTGCGCTTTCTCTGAATCTTTCTTGGCATTTCAGGCTTTTTTTACAGCAACTTTGATGACTTTTTCTGCGCTGAAGGTGCTTTATTTTCTACAGAACACCTAACTTCTTCCTTCTAACTTGGATCCGTAAGGAGCCAGGTGATCGCCTCCAACAGGATATTGACCATGGAACACAACTATCAAGGCAGGTGGAGCACTAAATTGTGAGCCACTACTGTTGATGCTGATCGCAGCTACTCAAGAAAATGAAGAAATTTTTTTTCCTAATAACTTTCGGGATCTACTAATTGCAGATTAATCGTTTTGTTTTTTGCTCCGAAAAGTTATAGAGGGTCTCGTAAGTAATTATCACTAGAGTGGATAAACATGCGTTCTTTGTGAAAATATTACCACGTGATTCTCTGATTGAATGTTTGGAATCAGCGCCCGGAAATAATTAAAATCAGTAAAGTATCTAAATCTGAAGAGAAAATTTTTTTAGAATGTAGCTGAGGATTATCAAATACTCTTGATAAGTACTGCATAGCAAAACTTTCCAGACAAGGTGAAATGACTATGTCGGTAAATGTCATGTTATAATAATGTGCAAATTAGATATACTCAACTTAAACTGCAAGCTGCATAAGGCATTTTCTATTACATGTACATAAGCAACGGCCTATCAGAAAGAAATTTGCCCCATACAATTACAAGAGTAAAAATAGAGTACGTACATGGAGTTCTAGGATCCCACAAAACCGTTTCTTGTTAATGAAGGTAATCCGATCCTTCCTTATTAAATATGAATAAGGCGATATCTTCCTTTTTTCCCCTTTTAAACTTTACCCTCTCTTTTAAACAGTCTGAAAGGCATAAAAGAGCGTGATTCGAATTCAAAAACGGAGGAAAAGCGGTTTTTGATAGAGAACTCCCTTCTTTGCGGTTTGGAGACCCCTGCCTGCCTTCGGTGGTTCCAGCCCACTTGGAAAACACAGACGACCCTTTCATCTTCCCCACTTGCTCCTCAACAGGCGCTAATATTTCTTCAGTAGAAGAAGAAGATAAAAAATAGAAGAGGAGAGAGGAACCACAACCACTTCCTCTTCATCTCAATCCTCGGCACCAGATGTCGTTTTCCACCGACGACGACGGCGATGACACAGAGTCGCTCTTCGGTTCGAATGACACAAAGCGCAACGCATTCGTTTTGCAGACGCACTCACACACACAACTTCACTTGCTGCGATGGTGTTCACTTCCCTCCCACGCATGCGGGAATTTCGCCTAAGTCGTTTGAAATTTAAAAACATATTTGTCTTCTGAAAAAGAAATGTCAACATACACACAAGATCTCAAATGTTGGTCAGTACTGTTTCCTCCTGAAAAGAGTCTCAATGTTTTTCTCTAATATAATAACGGTAACATTCTGATTCTTAATCTATATTTTATCAATTAAAATATAATAATAATACATACATACAATACGGAACTCCAATTTTAATATAAATAATATTTATAAATTCACAAAGATAGTAATAAAAATAGCAAATATTTCTTGAGCCCAGGGCAATTTTATTACAATTAAATAAAGAGTTGCTTAATCTTTCTTGTGCTATTTAATCAAGTGATCTGTCAGATTTAATATTTATCACTTGACGTCTGACGGCATTTTCAAATTACAATTTTATTTTCTATTACAAAATTCTACATTCTTAATGCCCATTATTAACATTTTATGACAGCGAATGGAAAATAAGCCATCTTCTCGATTCCTGTTTATACAATAATAACAATATACATCTTGCATAACAATGTTCTTCTGGATAGAAGAAAATTTTTAGGTCGAACTTCGTTATTACGAATCCGGTTAATATGAATTATCGCTTATTACTTTTGTCGCTCTGGCCCTGACCCCGTGACTGCAATTTCTATATAAAATTAATGCAGATATTTTTCAAATATAATTCCGGAAAATAACTATAAAATGAAGAAGTTCATACCAAAAGTAAGATCTATATTGTATAAAGAAGAAAAAAAAAATAAGCAAACGTGTGTTATTCCATAATCGCGAATTCTGATTGGTTCTTACAAAGTACACATTGAGATACATTGGTTCTTACAAAGTACACATATTGAGATACATTGGTTCTTACAATATACATACATTGAACAAGAGATACGGATTTGATATCTGGGAATTCTCGCTGGTTTTCAGTGTTTATATAAACATGCGCATTTTCATGCATTGATCAGAATTTGCAGACCTGTATAGTTCAATTTGAATAGTTTTGTGAACCAACAATTATATCTATTCAATTAAACAAACATCAGTAACCAAGTATTTATCTGAAATAAAGGAATGACGACAATTTTTACCAATATTGTGTGGGGCTTGATTCATAACACTGCACCATCGGGGTCTCCTTTCATTACCTGATAATACGGACCAAATTCTTGGTCCCCTGAAATTCGTAATAACGAGGTTCGACTGTGCTCAGTTTTTGTTCTGCTGATCTACAATCCTTTATAAGGCCTTTTCTCTATCTCTCCAACTTTGATTCTCCCTCATCTTTTGTCTTTGGTACAGGACAAGATCAGCCGCATACAGAATTTCCGTGGAAGTTCGGAGGAAGTAAAAAGAAAAACAAACAAACGTGGAGCCTAGAAAAGGGCTACAGAAACCAAACAATGATCTCTACAGATGGTCCAATGCACCCCTAAGCTTATGTTTCTAAGTTTACGGAAAACACTTGAAATCACTAAACTAAATATTTTTTGGAAACTTGTTGAATAATCTGAAAATTTTTAAATCAGTCATAGCAGAATCATGTTTTTCCGTAGAAGGCCATATACGCGGGCCATAAAAATGATTCGGTTCCACAAATATTCACTAAAGAGCTAAAAGAAATTAACTTTAGTTATTGTAATAAAGCTTTATTATAGCTTTCATGTAGCCTAAATCTTTGGCAACGAGAGCGCTGAAAATGTCAGATTCTATGATGGACTAGAATCTACCACTGCAACCTGAACAATGGCAATGAACATATCTTAAAAATGATGAAATTAAAAATGGAACTAACCCTCCACGGGTGAACACTAAAATTTTTTTACCTGAAATAGCCCTTTTCAAAAAAAAACCCAAACTAATGAAATTTAAACCGAACAATCCAATTCGCCTATAATGCTTCTTTTAGAGCCTTCTTATACACATACGAGTTTCAAATAACGAAAAATGTTAACACGACGAACCTTAAACCATACAGCAAATAATTTTTGAACAAATTCATAAAAACTTTAACTCACTCAACAAGTTTCATGTTTAAGTTCAAAGAGTAAATAATACATTTATACAGACATTTTCTGATTAAAAGCGATCCTAAGCAAAATTTCCTAAATATGTTAGAAAAAACAAAACCCTAAAAAAAATTGTAAAATCAACAATTAGACAAGTCTCAAATTTGCGTTGTTTATCTCAAGCTACGAATCTTGCTCAAGGAGGATTCATAAGCAATCTGCGATGAGGGAAGGAAACAACAGATTTCAGGGGCAGTTAATTCACCACGCACACTTATTACATTTTTTGACAGTGATATCAGCTATTTCTATCATAAATATAACAATCCACCCACTCTCCATTCTGAATGTATACGTAAGCCTTTTGCAAATATCTTGTCTCTCAAATCAACAACAACATAGGAATTCCGATAGCCATTCCGAACGCAGATTCCAACTCGGCGATTAACTATTTTGGTGATAAAAGTAAAATAAAAAAAAAAATAAAAAACAAACCAAACTTCCTTCTACAGCTAGTCAATGAGTTCATTGCACTTTTGATTCATATCGTGTCAACCTATTTGTTTTACTTAATTGTATGACTTTCAAACTAACGCTCATTAGCAAGAAACTCCATCATGGATGATAAGCGCACTTTCAAAATTAAGAAGGAAAAAAATTAACAAGGTTACAAGAAAAAAAAAAAAAAAGAAAAAAAAACTTCCACCCGCCAACGCCAGATAATTAATACTAAAGATGGGATGACAATTGGATGAATTATATCCTACTTATTATCAGACTCAGACGGGTGGAGATCTTCCTAAGTCGAAATTTAAAGATAAACCCAATGCTCCAGATAAATAAGTTTCCGTAATGAACTGACACAGCAATTTTTTTTTACAACACCCATTGTCTACCACTAACTACTAATATAGTGTGAAGTTCACTAAAAAAGGGTTTCAGGATCAACTGGTTTATTATTTACAACCTTAACTAAATACCATAAGAAATGAAAGCACCATAAGACAATCATTATGCAACGCATTCCCATTTGCCGAGGAGTTCTCGCCAGGGCCATAAAACAGTGTCAATTTACGACGTGATAATTCACTCAAGGATATCAGGGTGTAGTATAAAGATTTATTGGGAGTTTTGCTGGCTTCTATTCTTGTATATACACTACAACATTCAAGGACAAACGAAGCAGTTATCATTATTATTATTATTTCATCTGATGCCATTGTCAAGCTCTCGAAGGCATTTCATTTCATTTCATTTCATTTCTCTCCTCCAGTCAACGACCCTCTCTATGGCAACGAGCTAATTGATGGATTCTTAATTAGTAAACTATGCATTCATTCAGTAGATAACACATGTTATGAGGATATCTTGCGTAAAAAAATAAAACATTTACGAACACTCGTTATAACAGTTATTTTATATATGAAGAGACAACTGAGTACCTTCATTATAAAATTCAACTCAATAATCAAAAGGAAATAAAACGCGATTTAGAATATTTTTGATCCCTTCCAATAGATTTGCAACGAAACCAAAGATCAATCTATCCTTACAGAAAAGTGGTAACTACCCAGTAGATACAGGCAAACCTAATTACAAAACGGAATGCAGAACCTATATAATCAAGTACAGCCAAGAATATCTTAAAGCCTTTCACTTAAATCAGTATTTTATCAATATTACCTTAATCATTGATCAATGACCAATGGAAGTTTACAACGAGCACAGTATAACACTGTTATGGTAGACTTTTGGCAACGCTTACCTAATCACCTTCAAAGTAGGACCCTTGAGCGCGCGCACATACTCACACAAACTCATTTTTTTTGTTATCAAACCTGCAATTCTATCAATTAATGTTAGAAGCGTGAGTAGATGTTTGTTCGGAATCTTCCGGAATTTGGTTGTCGCATTCGAATCGTTTAGTTCTCTAATTGCGTCCGAGAGTATTGTTTTCCGTATGGTATTTACAAAAATCTAACGTTCACCTTCATTGCGAGGTCGTTAAAGAGCATAACTGGAGAAAGGCCTGAGTCAAGGAAACACCGTGCTATCATATAAAATATGCCTGCTGAAGTTCGATGTATGTGGAGATGCAATTCTTGCTGAAAAATAAACTGCAAACACGAGATTCCAAAGGAAGATTCCATGTCGCGCCCCAAAACGGTAGACGGTTCAATACGATTGCTACGTCGCCTCCAAACTCATATTCGGTGATCATCTCTGACGAGACAGAAGTGAGATTCGTCGCTCAACACTTTAGTGTGCCTTTCGTTACGCTAATTAGGTCGTCATGCCTGCAGACCTTCTTGAGCCAATCTATAACAAACTGTCTCAGTCGAAAATGCAGCATCCTACTCATTCGATACTATGCGTTATGACGTCCATCCATATGCTCCAGTTCCACAACGATGATTCCTACCTTGTTTTTCAGGTCACCGTCTCCAAATTCAACTAACGTTTGCTAAATCCCGTCCACTTTCTGCCGCAATATGCCGCACAGACCAACATAGTTCTATAATTATACCATCAGGGGTAAAGTCATATGTTTGACGAATAGCATTACAACCAATCACTTTTCTGGTCTGGAGAAACTCTCAAAATTTTGCTTAACCTGCCCCGTTTTTATCCTACTTTCCAATGATTCACGGACTGCAAACTGCAAGAAATTGCTTAACCTGTTTCTCTCAACATATTCTGAAATTTATATAGGTTTTGCATTTCCTCTGCGTAGAATTGTAGAATGAAAAGGTTGCTCGATACAACCGCATTTCGCTATATTCAAAGGAGTTAAGAATAATCTTAAGCCAAAGACTTTAGCTGTGCTTATAAACACACTCGTAGTACAGCTACTAGATCGTTACATAATTTTACCGTTAAATCTGTTAAAGGATTATTGACGGCGTGACAACAATGGTAAGCATTGCAACCATTAGTATAATCCTCGAATATACTAATGAACACATTGATCGATTCATTAATCAAAAAAGCACCTCCGTCGCCATTTTGGGCGCGCAATCTCCGGTTCACTATCGACCACGTTCATCTCCAAAACATATAAAAATCAAACAGAATCTGAGCATTACAATAAGGCCCCTACCATTCGAGTATAATCATAGATAGATCGTTTGGTGTCCTTATAAGCCCAAGCAACATTACCATACACCAAACCGACTTGCTCAACTTGAGGCTTTGCCGACCGAATCGCTTTTTCTCTTCTTCAACCGGTATCGTAACTATCAAATCGAACATTAGAATTTATAGTATTACTTAGACATTCATTAGCCAACCTGTAACACTTTTATCACGCAGATTATGCTAATTCCAATCACGAAGCTCATGCGTAATAGATGGTATTAATGAGGAAAATTATCTGTCCAATTTACGAAGAAAAAAATCGTGACCGCGCTTACATTAGAAATCGATTTCAATTGTTTCACTAATGATTGATGATGAAGAATTAATAAAGCCTGCAATAATTAATTAATTATTTATTAACTTTTGAAATCCGCCGACAACAATTGATGTAATTTAATTAACTGGAATTTCTTTCAGAATTCTTTTTTTTTTCTTTTAGCAGTAAATAAAATCAAAATAAAAATTACTTCAAAAAAATCTTACGATTTATTACATCTCGTGAAGCTTTTCTAATTAAATTGAAAGAAAAACTTATACTTTTCAGGTAATTAAAGCGAATTATGACCGTGAGAAAATGGTTAATGCGCATGAGATTTCACCTCAATTTGACAGGGGAAAAAGTAATGAAAAACGGAAATATTAGAAGCTATAAAAAACCGACATAGAATCAAGGTCAATGATGAGAAAGTAAACAAAAAAGAAGGAACCTCTTATTAAATAGATATTAGAGAAGAGGGGAAACTTAAATGCCATTAAAAGAAATGAAAACTCTATTAACAGGCTTTACTTCTCTCCCACTGCGATGTTATGACAGCTACTGTCTCAGAATAAATTGGCGACACACATTTGGATTGCAATTTTTCAAGTTTTTTAAGTGCAATTAATAGGTCATACAAAAGAATTTTTCTATTTATTTATTAAACTAATTATGGGAATCAATTAAGTTGATTACTGCCTCTGATAGTCGCTATAACAAATACATACACGTATTATAGTAAGTTAATTAATAATTTAATGTCTTTAAGTGATATTGTTTAAAAAAAAAAAGTGTCAAGTCAAGCAATTATCCCTTTATATAGAGCTAAAAGCAGATTCCATTTTAAATTTATTTTTAAGCTTTCTATTTTAACCTTTTGTGAAGCAAATAAATATTCTTCCAAATAAGAACCAGAATTTGTTAACATAGGCCTAACCAATGCACTGTGTAACTAATTTACACGGTGTCTACAAATGTATGGCAAAATTTTGCTTGCTTATACAGACATATTCTCACGCCAGACTCATTATTTTTTATTATGCGTCGACAGGTGGCAGTTAGGTTAGGTTAGGTTACGTGGGGTTGGATTTAAGAAAATTACGATTCTGAGAATTGTTCTGTAAAATGTCAATGCAATCGAGCATTGAAAATCGAAGAGGTATCTATTTGAGACATCTATTCTAACTTGGACGAAACAAAAAGTCATTTACTCTGTCTTCGTAACGCTTTGGTAGCACATTTCGTTTAAGAATGGGTAAAAAGAGTCGGCTCGATTATTTCGTAAACAGCCAGGCTTTGCAAGTGTAATAGTATCTCGGGTGCTCAGAAAAAGGACGTTAATATAGGCAAACAGCACGAATCCATCGATCCTACAAGCGGAGAGATGGAATATGGATTTGTTAACAAAGACTATTTTTAACCATGGCTGTTCCATAGGACAGTTTTCTCCAGGGCTCACTTGGGCCATAACAATGGCAACATCTTTTAATGCCACAAGCTACCTCAATAACTGCTTATGGCAAGCCAAGTGCACTCGTTTTTCTGTTCTCCGACGCAAATATCCACTTTCACTCTCTCACCGCGTTTTTCAGTTTGGTTGAGTAAACATGACTCTAATCAGTCCTCATAGGCCGAACCGATCACCTGATCTCTCTCTCTCTCTCTTCTATTCCTCTTTTACCTTTCAGTGTTGAGGATGTTAAATGACCATTGAATCTAGCAAAGGATCAGACTACTGAGTAAAGGGACAAACACAAACATCCATGTCCTCAGTGGAATTCGAACCAGCGACTCGCTGGTCCCGAGAGCGACAAGCTCTGAACCTTGGTCACCTGATCTAGCGTTCTGGTCACCTAATCTAGCGTTCTGGTCACCTAATCTAGCGTTCTGGGCCATCAAGCAGGCCCTGGTCACCTGATCTCAATGCGATAGGGCATTGGCGAGACAAGGTGAAAAGATCCATTCGAAACCTACAAACGATACCATCCAATATGAACTTACTAAGCAAAAACCAATATTCCTGCGAAATGGTTCCAATACCCTGTGGAGTTAATAAAATGATCACTAAGTGTAAACTGTAGCAAATAACGTTAAATTTTTATTAACAATTATTATTATGTAAAATATGAGCTTCATCAATTCCCAGTGTTACGCTGTTATTCTAATTTCTAAATCAGCACTCAAAGCACTCGTATAAATCCTTACTTTAACAAAGCTTAACTTTTTTCTTGTCAACCAAACGACATCCAAAAAAACTTCCAACCCTAATCACGTGACTATTCTCTTTTTATTTTTCAACAGCCACTTCAGCGCCTCAATAAATTCAAGACATGATTTCGACGCTCCGCGCTGTTAAAGACCGCAACCTGTTCTCTCTCTCTCTCTTCTTCGTTTTAATTAACCTTATTAAATAGGCAAGGAATGCGCTATGCAGGGCTTATTATCGGCGATGATTCCACCTGTTTTTCTGCAACATGGTTCCCCCTTTCGTTCCCGCCATGCACTCCATCCCTCCCGGCTTTCGCTGGATTTGTCGCTCGGCGCCACCAAGAGTGGGCGAAGCGAGTAATTGGGCGCATCTCGCAACAACCAACTCCCATTACTACAACTATTACTACTACTCTTTAAAAAAAAAAAATCTATCTAAACTCAGCTATGGACAGCAAAATTTCACTCCACCCTGCCTACTGACTACACAGGTTTTACTTCGTAAAGACCTGAATTATTTGACCCTGTCTCCCAATAACCTCGAATTTTTTTTTTTTTTTAAGAGATGAACAAACCAATAGATCGAAATGAAAGAACAGCTATTAGAAATTTTAAGAGCTAATATTACTTTTATAATAAAATAAATTTTATACTTTTAAGAACTACGCATAGAAATATTTAACATGGAATATGGCAATTCTGTAATTAGAAAGCAAATGTCTCTCCGATTTTAAGAGTAAATATCTCGGAAACTGAGATCGATAGAAGAACGAAGTAAGTAGTATGTTTATTTCGAAATCCGTAAAAATCTGATACGGAAGCTTGAAAGTTAATTATAAATTAGTTACAAATGTTGCCGACAGGTGGCGCTGTACGTAGCGTACTGAATTTCATTCTTCGTTTGAGCCATCTCTATGCAGCGAAAGGTGCACATTTTGAATCGATTGTGATGCGATTGCATTAGCTGCTTGCAATGGACAGTTTATAGCCTATTTCTCAGACTCCGTAATGCGACTGCAGCGTGCAGCGCCACATGTCGGCGACATTTGTAACTACCGGTAATTTGTCACTAATTTTGAAACTTCTGTAGGCTTTCGAAATAAGCATACCACATGTTTCATTTCTTCTATAGATCTAATTTTGACCACTGTCATGTATCCATTATCATTTCACTATTTACAATGCTATTTTCAGTAAAATGACCAATAACCAATCTTCAAGATCCAATTTGTCAAACAAAAGGGCTGAAGTCGCATATTCCAAAAAGCAATGTAATTTGCATAACCTCTGGTTTCTTTACTGTCAATATCGTTCTAAACAATTCTTATTGATGTGAGAAGATGATGCGACAGTATAACATTTTTTCGCAAATTACATCTAAAGACTGGTTACTGCTAATCCAATTATTTTTTAAATGAATATTTTAACCCAGCCACAAGTAGTTAGGTTCTTGTTTGAAGAAGACAGAAAATCTCTTGAGTTTTGCTTCCTTCGCGAATGTCATAGAACTACGAGGGAGGATCGAAAAGTAACGCACAATAATTTTTTTATGGAATACTATTTTGATCTGGATGTTCAAAGTTGGCATATTGATAGTTTGAATCTATCGCTACAGACAGCAATGTCTTGTTCAGATGTCGACCTAGCGGAAGAAGCGATAACTACTGGTACAGATGGCGCGTTTGCTAGCACCGTCAACTTGTGAAGAACAGCGAGGTATAGTTCTTTTTTATGGGCCAAAGGAAAAAATGCGAATGAAATCCACAGGGAAATATTAAAAGTGTATGGTGCTAATTATTTAGACGGTTGCACCATCTCCAGGTGTTGTAGATTTTTCGAAAAGGGCCAAGGAAAAAATTGAGGAATTCGGCTGGGAGGTGCTCAAACATCCACCCTACAGTCCAGACCTCGCACCATCTGACTATCACCTCTTCGAACAAATGAAGAAATTCCTAGGAAGCCAAAGCTTTGGTTCGGGTAAAACGAAGTTGTATGAATCTGGTGCCACGATGAGAGAAATGTGTATATATCGAAAAATAGGTAAAACCTGCAACTTTCTTATGCATTGTTTCATTTTTGCTTATTATTAAAAATGTTGCCACAAAAAATTGTTGTGCGTTACTTTTCGATTCGTATTAAGTCATTTGTTCGAATCCCGTAAGTTGCGTGTACAGGTTGCCACAACGAACTGACAAAAGAGGTAATCTCCTTTATAATTTTATCCTATCCAGTTTTCTTCTTCCCGTGTTATTAAAGAATTTACAGGACTGACTATATCTATACAGAAAGTGTTTTCTGAACTGTACACTTTGATAATAAATAAGTAGAGTTATACTTTGTATATGACGATTTTTCTGCTGGTGGCGACAAGTGGATATCTTGTCAATAAGATAAAGAATTAATTCTATGATTTCATCAAAAATAATTTACTCTGATAAACGCCTCTCTTTGCCGTCGTCGTCTCATTGTTGTACAACGTAACATCAGTTTCTCCAATAATAAGCATCGTTTCGAACAGTGTTGACAGTAAAGCAATTAATAGAAGCATACGAGTTAATTACAGAAATTAACTTTTCTTTCTTCGTCGTAGTCATATAATTACAACAATCAGAGGCAGACGATGACGTAACAGGATATTATAGTTGAGACCAGCCGAATTCCTAATTACGAGAGAGAATCGGAAAATAACGGAAATTTGCGTTTCAAAAATTAATTTCACACATTCAGAGCGAAACAAACTGTGCTTATTGCTTCATTTTTCAACATACTTTACGCAGCGGTCCCAACGTGTAACCAGTTTCTGTATACCCATGTCAAAAAATTCGTTCGGCTGATTTCGAAGGCACCTTCGGATGGTCGTTTTCTGGAATGAAATCACATAGGATAACCTTACCAACACTTATCGCGGCCTTAAAATTTCTCGCTGGCGATGATGCGTTTCCACACAACGCTTTCTTAATTAGATTTAGGCTAGTAATGGGAAATCCTACAACACCCCCTTATAGCCCGGACTTAGCACCAAGTGACTACCATCTGTTCGGTTCGCTAAAAAAGTTCCTTAGAGGTCAGCGTTTACAGATTGACCATGAAATGAAAACGACAATCCGAAGACGGATTCGCAATCAGCCGATTCGAACGAATTTCTTGACATGGGCATACCGAAATCGGTTGCACATTGGGACCGCTGCATAAACAAATTAGGCTATCGTGTTAAAAAAAATATTGCAATAATAAAGTTTCCAAAATACAATTTGATTCGTTCCGAATGTTTGAAATTAATTCATGAAACGCAAATTCCCGTTACTTTCCGATTCTCCTTCATATATTAAGTGTATACAATGCCAAGGTTGGATTTAAGAAGCCATACCAAAAGACAAGCAAATAGTCCGACCATAAATAAATTCCTATATAAAGCCTTAGGAATCCCAGAAGAAATTCAACTACTGAACACAAGAAAATGCAGGTCTGCTTCACACACACGGAGAAAAAAAAAATTAAAAATTGAAAATGCAAACAGCGTATGTAATAGTCTAGGAATTCCAATCTAAATACCCTCTCAACAAAATCACGAAAAACAGTTTAACGTTCATGGTGGGGGAAAAAACTCCCAAAATTAAAAAGAAAAAAAAGCGGGAGAGAAGTTTAATTCCAGCTATTTCCAAGCTAAATACCTTAATAATAAATGCATTCTTAATAAATTAGGGGAACCCATCGAAGCACTTCTGAAAAACCCAGGCAAGACCGAAACGGTGGAAAGGAGAAGGTTAAATAGCATCATCAGAAGAGATAACAACTTGTCAAAAAAAAAATGTTCCAAAACAAACAAACTTGTATCCATTGTCCCCCTTATCGTTATAAAAAGAGTAAAAACTCCCTCCACCCTTCCCTGCATTTATTCTTAACAATTCAAAAATGCTATCGTTCGTAAATGGAGTTCTGCCTCACCGGTCCTACCTGTGAAGGTGACCGCCACGGTAAAATACTACTCACTTGCGTGCACTCACACACACACAACACACAGACATAGACAGACAGATAGAAGGAAAGTAGAAGAGCAAAAAATAGCAAAACAAATCCTCCCCCTCCTTTGTCTTCAAAACACACATTTTGAAGGCGGGAAAAAAAAACAGATGAGCTTCGGAGATAAGAAGTAGAGGAGAAAGCAATTTCATTTAGCCAAAGAGAATCCCTTAACATTCCATTTTTACTATATAAGCAACACATGGAACTAAATTTTAATAATAATAATAACAATAACAGCATATGAAATCACTCGTCAAATACAGATAAAATGACTAGGACAAAATACGCAATGACTCATCAACATGTGCAATCATCATATTCAGTTTTACGAATACATTACTCTTGCTTGAAATATTCAAACCATTTCCTCGTTCGTATATTTTTTAAAAATCTACTTTACGCGCCCAGGAGGCGATCCATTAGATCATAGATAATAAAACAATGCGAAATGGGCGGGTTCAGCATTGAAATTTGTGACCAACGGAATTCAGATATTTAACAGCCCGTACATTTTCTTTTAAAAAAGCTTCCCCGACACGTGTTTAAACTTGACGGTGTTAAGGGCACACTGGAAGAGGAAATAAAACTTAGAATAATACACACAGACTATAAACCAATACCAGGAAATGAGTTCACGCATTTATACATTCTATAAAATACAATTACACAGCTGCTTATACTGTAGAACCATAATATTTAAAAAATTAAAAACATATTTAAAATTATTGTTACCATTATTAATATTATTAAGCCATTATTACCTTGTATTAAGTCCTAGAATATTCCTTGAGTATCCTACAGTTCTTCGTACACAGAGTTGCTTATCAGGCAAATAAAAGGGATAGATAATAAACGAACAACAGCAACCGATAATGCATCATCTCATGGTTAGCATAATAATTAAAAGCCTGGCTCATATTCGCCTCAATTAATATACAATATTTGTGTGAGGAAACATAAATTTAATCGAAATTAGGACAACATTCCAATAAAAGTTGAAGGGCAGTGAAATTAATGTCGTTTCATTTCTCTTCCGTCCTTTAAGACATGAAGCATTCAAGCGGCACTATTTTAAAGAAGATATATTCCAACACTCCGTTACAATATTTTTAAAATCGAACCCAAATTTTATACTGTTTTATACTTATAATCCCCCCCCCCAACTAAATCGACGTTAACTCATGTTTCGCGAAAAATTTTATAAAACTAATTTCTCCAAAAAGCAATCAATACGTAAGGGCTTTCTTAAACTGTACCTGGACGTATATTTCTCTTATGACAATTGTTTACGAAATTTTTTTTTTTCTAAAAATATCGTCGTCGAATATGCAAAACCTGCTCTGGGCAATTTTTTTAAATTTATTTACTTTTTTATTACGCTATTTATACGTAAATTTTTAAAAGCTTAATAAATACCTTTATGTGATTCATTTAAAAGCCAGTTTGAGAAATAAAGCTTTTTCTCTCCTGAAAAATTAGTTTTTATCTCCCCACATAACAGGCAGGAATTGTATTTTCAACGACGAAATAAAAGAATGGCCCTAGCATTAGCAACCATCAAACTTCTCTCGCAGACGAATTAAAATATGTAAATTGATGGGATCTGACAAACCATTTGGTGGAAGATACAGAGGCTTATATTATATTAAAATATATAAAAAAATTATCCATATGTATATCTATCGAAGCAACAGAACTCGGAATTAAATCTCTATTAAAGTTTAATTCTAAGAAATCTAACATAGCGAAATTGGATATACGAATGTGCAAACGGTACCATTCCACCATTTCATTCACTATCACAGCATTTTTAATTTATTAAAAAAAAAAAAAAAAAAAAAAAAAAAAAAAGTGATCTGATCGTTTAGTTCCGCTTTACATTAAAAGACGGCGCACACGACCACGATGCTAGACAGGGTGGAAAAAAAAAACCCACAGTAAAAACACTTTTGTGTAAGTTATCAAGGCTATCTGAGTGCTATAAACACTTAAGTGAACTACAAGAAATAGAAAAAAAAACTGCGAGCCTCATTTATATATATATATTTTTTTTTTTATATATATATTTTTTATTTTTTTTTTATCTGAACTGAACGCAATTTTTTAGAATATAATTATCGAGATATTTTCTGACTAATAATTACAATTAAAAGTTACATTTTATGCAATATAATAATATTTTAAAAACTCTGTATGCTGTTTATTTTTTTAAACTTTATTAAAAAAAAAATGCGAAAAAAAAACTCCAATGCATTCAGAGCTGAAAATATTACGAATATCGCAAATATGAAGTTAAATATACAAAAATCCTCAAATAAATCGAATATGTTAAAACAAAATGATTAATAAGAATAAAAATATTTGGAGAACATGAATAATGTAAAAAAACTTCTCAATTGATACTCTATTATGCTGGATAAAAATGGCTTAAATGTGAGAATTTCTAAATGGTGAACAACCTTTTTATCACAAAGGGGCCACTTTCATATTTAAAGAAAATTAACAAAACTCGCAGGCCCCGTTACTATATCATGTGCCGTTACCATGTTGTCCAGTTTCTGCAGCTCTCATATTTCAGCAAAACTTGCTTCAGCTGATAACAGATCAGTCGTTGAATCTTCAAACAGTGGTTTTCCGGCCAATGTAAACATGTTGGCGAGCCAAAGTGGCCCGCGAGCCACGGGTTGAACACCGGTGTTACCAATCTAGAGGAAAAAAGCCCTCATCGAATCCTCAACTAGGGCTATTCTTTATATTAACGAGGTTAACTAGTTCAAAATCAAGACATCACAGAATCCCTCTGTTCCTATTCAAGTCGTCACAAAATCGTTTGGTCGCTCAGTCTACTCGACACGTTCAGCTCGCTCCATAATTATATGTCAAATCGACACATTATTTCCTTCTCTCCTAGATCTTCATCACGTTACGAATAATTCGATTGAAATTTTATGTGGTACTTTCGGTACATGTTGTATTATTTAATTACATATTAAAGTCACACGGTATCTGAAACGTGGCGTCATGAAATAATTATGAAGATTTGCATGCGACGAAGAGAATATGTCTTTGACTGAGTGACTAAAGTTTCTGTGACTATAATCTGCCCAACGAAAGCTAAACTGGGCGTGTCTAGTTAAACACAGATTTCAATTGTTAGACTTTGTTGCAAAGTAAAATTAACAATTTAACAATAATCGAAATTGGAAATTTAATTGGATACGCCCAGTCCACTTTCGTGCTATAATAAATGTGACGAAACATATTATTATTATCATTATTATTATTATAGTTTCTTTTCTCTTTAACCTTTCAATGTCTCCTTTCTCTGCACACCAATGTCAAAGAGAACGCGCTCGTCCCAGTCTCGCCTCCCGACCTTCGACCCAGTGGCCAGCAGACCGCAACCCACGAAATGAAATGGACCGACAGAAAAGCGGATCGGGAAAACATTAACCACCATCAAGGGAGGGCAGGAGAAGAAAAAAGCAGAGAGAGACCTCGAACAGAGAAAATAAAAGTCGCAAAAGGCAAGTGCAGGCCTTTTCTCTCCTCCTCCTCCTCCACCTGTTTCCCATCTGTTGTCGAAATATCCTCGGCATTCGGTGGGGCAAAACGGCGCAGCGAGGGTGGAGTAATTTGACCCCGGGAATTTTTCAATGGGTCTGTGAGCGAGAAAAGCAAAATGGGAGAGAACCAATCAGAGGAAAACAATTCGTGCGAATACTCTCGGATGACAAGAGTAGTTTGGGCCCCCCTACGCTGTTCAGATTGTGGGTGGAGGCGCAAAACTAAATAAACACGATAAATCAAAAATGGGAGTGACGTCACGGGCTGGCGGGGGTTAAAAGCAATCTTATTTTCTTAATAGATTAAAGCAACATAAAAGGCACGTTTTTAATGCTGGGAGTGAAAGAAACGACCGTATAATTTTTTATACTTTAAACATTGCTGAAGAAAGCAGAGAAATAATATTACCAATCACTGACCAAAGGTTCAAACATATTTCAGCAAATTTCTTGGCCCTTCCTTTTCGAAAGGAAATATATATGCGATTCAATTGATTTAACCGCTATATAAAATAATTTTAAGAAATTGTCGACTGCGATAAATTATGGCCATTATTCAGAAAATCGGTATTGCTTCTGGATGATTCGTTCTGCACAGCTAAAAACTCGTATAAATAACCAAAAATTAATCAGTGATATTCATTTTATTAAAAACGTTACATTCAAATGAAGAAGAAAAAATTGTGAGGAGCTTATATAATAACGAAAGCTATATTATATAATACTACATCACTATCCTCAATCCTCTTTGTATTGGCTAACTTATATAGGTCTCTTGCATATAAATACGAAGTCTCTGGAACTTTGGTCATTCGAGAAAAATAAACAAGAGTTCCAAATATTTCTACTTCCCTCTTTTATATACAGGACAATTCTAAATGAATGGCACTACTTTGCGCATTTACTACAAAGTAGCATTCATTACAGAACGGCAATGAGATAATAAGAAAACTCTCAAAGTCTAAATGCAAGGTATTTCTGAATGGCCTGTACATACTTTCAGGATATGTTCCAGGCACCAAAACAAGCAGAAAAAGTCATAAGTCGAAAACGCTATCATCTTTCCAGAGTTATAACGGCTTAAAGGTATCCTGCAGGAGACGAAATTAACGTTAAAGCGTATAGGGGTTGCGAAAGTGTGCAATAACGCTATAGCAAATGCTCAAAATGGCCTCCGTTAGATTCCGAGGAAGCCTGTGCACGTCGCCATTAAAAATACCAGGCGTCGCAGCCATCCAGGATCTGCTGACGAAAAGTTGCATCATCTGGTATTTGATAAACAAGACTGTTCAAATAATCTCAGAAGGAGAAGTGCAATGGATTCATATCAGTTTAGCGTACTGGCCACGATATTGGTCCTCCCCGACCTATCCGTCGACAGTTATAACTCTAGAAAGAAGAGTTTTCGACCCAGAAATCCTTAATCCAGAAATACTTAATCCCGTAATTAGTTGAACACTTGAGGGACTATCTATTTCAATCAAATTGTGTACTACTGTCAAATATAGGTAATAAATTGTGCACCATAGGTCTGTTCAAAAAATAACCGAACTTTTTTTAATTACGCCTCAAAGGATCGTTTCCTACAAGTTTTTTCCTTGTTGATTTTTTCCTTAAAAAAGTCGCAGGGAGCTAGGTCTGGGGGATAGGGAAGCTGGGGGAAGACAGTCATCTGATTTTGGCACAACACTGGCGAAATAACAAGACTGAGATGGCAGGCGCAACCATGAAGCGCAACTCTGAGTCGTCTTGCCACAACAGTGGTCTCTTTTTGCGAATCTTTTTCGCGCAACCTTTTCCAAGCGTCTTCTTATTTGGTCTTGAGGCAAAAATTCAAAATGCACAACTCCGTTGAAATCGAAAAAAAAAAACCGGTGAGCATCACCTTGGCAGAGGACCGAACCTGCCTTTTTTTTTTTTTTTTGCTAACCCACTGTGACCACTGAACTTCGGTCTCAAAGTTGTATCCGTAAACCCAACTCACGTTTCCGTGAATGTTTTCTCCAGTTTCACGCAAAATTTCACGTTGCATCGTTGCTCTCGTAAATCGGACATTGCAAAAATCGCTACGATCACTGAAACACGTTGCATTCAAATGGCAATAACTAGGAAACTAAACAACATGTAAAAACTTGTAAATAGTCCATTAGACAGAAGGATATGACAATTGCAGTATTGCCACCGCTCGTCGCTACGACGTTCCTTTGCCGCGTAATTAAAAACGTTCGGTTACTTTTTGAACAGATCTCGTACCTTAACTTGTGTTATCGCCTTGTCAAATATAGGTCAACGGAATCACCAAAATACAGGGCAAGGCAAAAGCCACTGGATATAGCTATATTTAGAAAACATATGTAAAATGAACGATAGCAAGGAATAGGACCATGCTAGCAAGGAATAGGATAGGTGCTGTATCTTTTGTGACAATCATCATTATCACCATATAGTCATCATATGAATACACATCTGCCTGGACTGTTCACAGTACTCCAAAATGTCGGATATTTCGCGTTTGACCACGTTGTGAGTTACTTTTCTGTGATTGCAGCCAAGAACCCGGTAACTCTTTATATATTATATCTATATGCAAAATATGGCTATCCAACCCTTAGAGGCTATTTATGATCCATCTATGCCACAAAAACTGCCCAAATTAAGAAGGCGAATTTTTGCTGGAATCCACTGAAACTATGGATGTAGGAATGCTGATCCATATATGGCAAGAATTATCTCCTGGTTAGGAATGCTGATTATCTCCTGGACATATGCCATTTTATAAAGCCAGCTCCCACACAGAATGCACGTTATGATATGGGTAAACTTCAATGATTTGATGTGCAAATAATGCACTTGTACGATCCCAATGTGAATCCTCGTTAAGCTGTAAAGGAAACGGATATGATATCGATATCAATTTTCAAGTAAGTCTTCATTCCAGATATGAAGAACCCACGTCATTAAATTCAGAAAAAAATTAAACATCATATTCCTAAGAGTCTTCATCTAGACTTGCTGTGGGATAAAATTGCTGTCTAATAAAAATACCCACATAAATCAGTATGAAAAGCCCATTTATCCATTTAGCCACTTATTCAAATTAATCATCATCATGATCTTATTAAAAAAAATGTCAAAAGAAATCAGTGCTTTTGCTTTATGGGTGTACAGTTTCAATCTGCGATAAGAAGTGTTTTTTGTTAATTTTTTTTTTAAATCACAAAACATCTCCCCACCCACAGCCGACGCCCTCTATAAATGAGCGCGTATTTATTTATTTATTTATTTATTTATTTTTTTGTACATTTTAGATGCTTGTCACAACCTTCCTCCCACCTACGTTCGCGCAATTTCGCCGGCAGGGCAGTGACAAAATTCGCAAACGACAGACAGGTTTCTGTGACACCACCAAAGGAATGTCGACGAACCTTCGAAACGACCAAATTGGAAATGAAATGGATTTCGTTTTTACTCTTGGGCAACAACTGAAGTTATGTATGTGCTATTAACTTCAATCGTAATAAAAGTCCTTCAACAGGAATTGAGTGGATTATAAATAAACTTAACTATTCTTCCTGTTATGTGATAGAAGCAATGACTTTACCTCGAAGCAATAAACCAATCGATCTAAAAGCAATAAGAAATTTTGTGTCTACGACCATCATAAATCACATAGCCGGCACACTGTCCATTCATGAAATTTATAAGTTTCAAAACCTTTGATATATAAATACTGCGAAAAAAATTGGTACAAGCAGCAACTGAAATAATTAGGTCTAACATTCACAAAAAATTATTTAACCAGAACAAAAGGAAAGCATTGTGGATTTCGGATATTTACAAGAGGTCCTTTTACGATATAAGGTCCTTAATTAAAGTGATAAAAAAAACAAACTAATATCCGGTCCTGCTTTTCGTCTTCAGCTTTTCATTTAAATTTTTTATCGATGCAGTAAGGGAGTTTGCCTGAAGGGAATTTGAGCATGTTCTATAGTTCCAAATTAAAAAAAAATAATTCCATTTACACTAAATACCATAAATAAATTTGAATTCCGAAATTTCAATATTAAAGCGGAACCAGTTTGATTATTGGAGACTATTTGATTTTAGTATAAGGATGAGGATAACTTAATTTCCTTTCCAGTATGTTCCATTGAAATAAGATAATGTCGAACAAAACTTTAATATTTAAAAATCAGTTGAGAATGCGGATTCAAAAGTTTGAAGAAGTTAAATGTGAAAATATGAATGGGTAAATGCTGGATCTCCGCAACGATTGGGTCAATTTTGAATTTTTTTTTCAAACTATGATTTTTTCGACAGTATCCGTTGGAATATTGATCACTGATCAGTATTTACTTTTTATATACTATTGAACTGTCTGGGTTCCAGTTTGCTATACAGTTTTTCGAAATATAACTTATTTCGGAAATTCAGTTTTTGGCCGATATCTCGGGTTCCACCGAAACTTCGACGCGATATGCGTTATCAGCGATGATGAACACGGTCATACAAGTGCTTTTCTTAAGTTTAGAAAGTTTGTGTGTCCAAAGTTGCTCGTCTACTTCACGATTTTTTATGTGACGAAAAATAATATTTAAAAATATATTGGCGTAAAATACAAAATCTATAAATGGAAAAAAAAAATTCGACATTGTTTCAAAAGTTTAGAAAGACGCAAATTTTTCGCCAATTCCATTATTCCTTGTAGGTGTTGCTCTTATGCTAATGCACAGTAATTTCAATCAAATAGATTTGCGCTAAACTCATTCAACAACTGAGTATTGAAGAGAAAAAAACCGCCAAACATCTGCATTAACTTGAGATGTCACTAAAAGAAATTGATCTCATCTGAAGAAATCTGAATCACCCATAAGTAAATGCCTTAAAAGAAATCAAAGAAAACAACGACAACATTACTGAGACAAAGAAACGAAGTGGGAGACCCAGGCAAACCACAAAACGTGATGACAGAAAATTGAGACACGTTGTTGAGAAAAAGCGTTTTACAACTGCTAAAGAGTTATCAAAAACGTGGAGTGCAGACGTCAGGAAAAACATCTCAGCTACTACAACATGGAAAAGGCTGAATGAATTTGGCTACAGATCACGTATCCCTTGCACGAAACCGTATTTGACGTTGAAGCATGTTCTGCCACACATTAGGAAATAATGGATCAAAAGATCAATGATATTTCCTACTAAAATGATGATATGGGGTTGCATTATATCACAACGCCCTGGTAACTTGTGTTTCATAAATGACACAATGAACAGTAAATCATACATTGAAGTAATTGAAAAATTTCTAATTCCAGTTTGATGATGCAGAGGTTTTATTCTGCATCGTGTCATGTTTCACGCAAGACAAAGGAATGGATTGAACAGCAAACCCTTCCACTTTTGGACTGGCCTCCAAATTCACCTGATCTCAACCCAATCGAAAACATTTGGGGAAGAATGAAAAAACAATTGGGAAAAATTTTTATAAACAACAAACAAGAGTTGAAATCCAACCTCAAGCATCTTTGGTCCCAAATAACTCCAGATGACTGCAAGACCCTTATTTATTCTTTACGCCGTAGAATTCGTTCAGTAATAAGAGCTAAAGGATATCCTACAAAATATTAAGCCTTACGCCTTTTTTCCATCTTTGTGAACTACAAAAATTTGTGACATTCTAAACTTTTGAAATGAATTGTGCATCTTTCTAAACTTTTGAAACAATGTTAAACTTTTTTCATTTGTTATTAAATTACATGGTCATTAAAAATAATGATTCAGAAGAATCAAACGTTATTTTTCTTCACATAAAAAATCATCAATTAGACGAGCAACTTTGGACACAAACTTTCTAAACTTATGAAAAGCACTTATATTACATATTCCTCACATTAAAAAAGTGCACACAGACAGAAATATAGAATTCAGTAACGAACTTTTTAAATTAATTGAAAAAAATGAGCTCCGCTATTGTTTTCTATTTAATGACCAAATGCGTGCATAGGCAAAGAAAGAGCGCAAAAGACTTTGGCGACGTCTGAAAGGACCTTGGATGGGTGAACAAGAAGATTTAAAGCCACAGCTGCACATCCATTCCTATCTTCTCCAGCAGAAACCAATTCCCGAGTCACAGAAACGTCAGCCAGAGCAACTCTGAACAGACGACCGACGACGATCTAGTTTCGCCGTGGAAGAGGGGCCGCTGGTCGCCGCCCACGCTCAACGGGGCTCTTTGTTGAAACCCAAAACCCTCCCCTCCTCACCACCGACCGTCATATTCATTCACTCCCCACAGGACACTTTGCTTATTATTACCATCTGCGAGATATAGAGAGAGAGGGAGTCTATAAAAAAAATTTGAGATCTTCGCACAACTTCTTGACGAAGCTAAAATTGAGGAATTAAATAACGCTATCAATTATATAGAGACGGAGCGGGAAAGCAAAACTTAAAGTCCAAAACGGTTTTCAAAAGGAAGGGGATCGGATCCAAACTATCATTTATACGTGACACAAAGGTTCCATTGTCTTTCCATTTCAAAAGCGTGCCTTGTCAAAACAACGTAAATAAAGGGCCCCTCGACTAATAACCGGGAAGTGAAATTTCAAACCGGCCGACTTCTTAAAAGATCTCTTTTTCTTCCTGCCTTCTATTCTTATTTTTATTTCAAGGAGAGGGAAAGGGGTATTAGCTTTTTATTTATTTATACTTCTCCTCGAACTCTATAAATCAACCTAATTAAACGATGGTTAAGGCCAATCCAATTACTGTACGTACGAATATAGAACGAGGCGTAAAAAGCCTTTCGGGTTACGTAAATATACATTTTGTTTTCGCTCGAAGGTTTTTTTTTTTGTACTATTCATTAGAGAAAGCAAGTGCCTTAAAGCAGCTGCTCTAGAATACAGTTTACTTTAAAAACGAGTCTTTTTAAGATTTAATTTGTATATTTTTTATATTTATTATTTATTCTCTATAATTCAAACGCGATAAGAGCCTTATATTATACTAGCAGAGGTACCCGGCGTTGCCCGGGATAATTACACTAGTAGGTAAACAGAACAATCTCAAAAAATTAAATTAAATTTTGCAATATCTTAAAAATAAACACATGAAAATGCTTAGAATTAATACAGTAAAAATTCTTAATGAAAATTCGAAAAAAATTTTTATAAAGGCTCACAATGGCTCCAAGGATGCCACTGCTAGTCTAAATAATTTCTTACTCACGTAATCTTACCTCAGATGTACACTTGATGTTGTTGCAATTTCCACTCTTCTCTCGATGTGTTGAAGCAAAACTTGGCAAATTCATCACTTTGTGCAGTCTAGCGGTCGCCGATTCTTCTATTTACTTGCTTCCCATTTGCTCAATAGAGCACGAAGCTAAAGGAGTGCTCCTCTGTCGTCTTTCTACTCTTTCTCAATAGTCTGCTAACTCTCCATTACCTCCAGTTACTGATCATTTTTAAAGTTTTTCAAGAAATTGTTAAGTACTAAGAATTCTCTTTTCTAAGAAAAGCCTGAATAACAGGAATTCTATATTGCACAAACTTTGCCTTTCATTGTTGGTCATGAGGTATATATTGTTGATCCCTGTCTAGTGTTTGGGCATTGCGTGTTTATACCATTATTGATACCTATTGTTGCATAAATTTTCCCTTGCATTGTTGGTCATGAGATATATGTTGTTGGTCCGTGCAGAGTGTTTGTGAATTGCGTGTTAATACCTATTGTTGCACAAACTTTGCCTCGAATTGTTTGTCATGAGATATTTCTCATTAATAAGCCCTGCCATAACCATGAATATCTATTTTTTTATCGATAATTATTATCTTTCCGAAATCTGAGGTAGACAGTGACCTTCCTCATGCTTTGAAGGTCAAGTATGCAAAATTTCATCAAGATCGGAATAAAACTGTAGATTTGTATAAAATACAAACAAACCCACAAACATCCTTCTTTATATATATAGATAAACGATAATTAAAAAAATTTTTATGACTGAAATTAAGTCATAAAACGCCTCACCGGGTCCACACTATGGAAACGTTCATTAATAATAATCTCTGATAATTTTAAATACAGGGTGTTTGTAATAATGACAGAACTCAGAATCATCTGTAGCTCGATCTCACAACCGGAATGAAAATGTGATGTTAAAAATTATCACCTTATTTCCATCTTATGCTTTCCGACAAAAATTGTTGACTATGGTATATATTGTTGACTGTGATGGATTATATCGACATACAATTCACAATTCACTGCGAGACAGCAGTAACTAAGCAACGTACGACCATTGTTAACAGCAGTTTATGATATTCGTGTCGAACTTTGCTGCGATAAATGGGTCGTAAGCCAGACTATCTCATTGGCAAAAACGAGTCATAGCAAAGGACATCCCGTGCAAGAAGTAGCCAAGTTCAAGAAATAGTCCACATAGACAAGTTTGTGAAAGAACATTAAGGAGGCGACTGCAGAAAATGGACATCTGGAGCCAGTTACCCCGAAAGCGTCCGATACTCACTCCAGCTCATAAGAAAGCTCGTGGACAATAGTGCAAGTGGATCAGAACTGGACGCTTGGAAACGATTTGCTTAGATAAATCAAAGTTTTGTCTTTATTCGATTGACGCTCGGCCCTGACTGTGTCCAAGGTGTGATGCAGGCGGATGGTGGCTCTGTGATGGCGTGGGCAAGTTTTCAGTACAATGAACAGGGACTTCTCCGTTGAAATTAGCACCAGTCTTAACCAGCATCACTATCGTGACATTCTAAATCTACAACTGCTGCCTTTTGTGGATCACGTCAAGAGTATCTATGACTTGGACGATGTCTACTATCAAGACGATAACTGCAGGGCACACGGTGCTAGACCGCCTCGATTGGTCCGTAAAATCCCCAGATCTGAAACCAATAGAAAATTTGTTGGACCACCTGGGGCAACGATTTAAGTGGAAGGATCGCCATCCGACTAAAATCGCGAACCTGCGGGATAAATTGTATGCAGTATGGTTGCAGATATATAAGGAACTATCTAAGGACACTCGTACAATCAATACCCAAGCGCATTAAAGCTGCAATTAAAGCTGCAACGCACTATTAACAACAGGTGGCTAATTTTTTGTCCGGTGTGCTTATTATAAACCTTGAAAAAGCCTTCGATAAAGCGAATCATGCTCAGTGTATCTCAAAGCTCAATTCTACGCCTTTTTATTTCAGAGTCGAGGCAAATTACTATGATCACCAATTAGTGGCCACAATAACCGCAGTGTGCAGCACTAGACGGCGTGGCAGACAGGTCAATAAGAAGCTGAAGGTGTCAATCGGTATCTGGAGCCCTGCGGACTGCAATACGTGGTGGTAGATCCCAAAGGTGTTTGATTGGATTTAGGTCTGGAAATTACTTGGAAGTCATAGTCGTGCTCACGTTGTAACCGGGTTTGCTTGGTATTCCCTTTAATCTTATATTAGTTACACTGCTAGTTATAGATTAAAAAGATCACAGCTTAGTAATTTCTTTTTATAAACTTCGTCTTTAAAGGACGTCCGTACATAAACGCATAATACGTTCATGAAAGGTCACCCCAGCTATCTTGTGAAAACCATTTCGTCAATTAGCTATACGCTTTAGACTACAATGACGACAGACATTTATTTAAAAGTGGCCATTAAGGAGAATATTCGAGCAAATTCTTATAAAATTATCCAATTAAAAGGAAACAATCGAGCAGCTCTTCAGTACAGGATGCAGCGTCTTCATCTTCCACATGATTGGTTTAAGCAAGGGGGGGGGAGGGGTCTAAATGACTGTCTTCTTCTTATTATTAATTGAATATAATAAGTACACATAATTCGTCGGACTTAAGTAATTCATCAATTATATGTATCTGCGAAAATAACTTCAAATACAAAAGAGCTCTATATGGTCTATTCGTAGTATGATCCATTACACATGAAATGCAAATCCATTAACAATAACAATCATTGACAAAACAGGGAAGGAAACGAAAAAAAAATCGTAAAAATTAGCCGCATAATTTATTAATAATGTTGACACTGTCGAACTCATTACCAGGGTGAATGTAATTGGTGGCGACGGGGGACTTTACAGACAGCGTTACATAAGGGGGCTCCCATGCCAAACTGTTTGTTTGTTTTTGTTCGTTTTTCCTTTTCAAACGACTCTTTCATAAAAGGGAGAGACCTAATTATAGCGAACTTTAGATGGAGATAAACCATGTGACTCAAAAATTACGTCAATTAAAGTCACGGGGTGACATCCACCAAATTGGGAGCAAGAAGGAAGAGTTAAAAAAAATAATTAAAACTCCAAGAAAACAGTGCTCAGTCTCAAAGAAAGCTCTTCTTTTTCAAAAGCTCCCTCATTTTTTTTTCCCTCCTCCATCTTCTTGTTTCGTCATGAAACTCATTCATGGGTGTGGATGGAGATCCAGTAAAGTAAGAAAGTCAATCCTGTCACCCGCAAATGTTTACTCGAGGAGGGCAACAAGGCGAGAATTGTTCAAGCCCCCCGATGGGTTGAAGGGGTACATTGTTAAGGGAAAAACCAAAAGGGGGGTGAGGGACACACAGGAGAAGAGGGCAGAATCATCACTTAACGTATGACTTAACACATCATCACTATACACCACCCTTGAAAAAATCGTCGTCTGCATTCAATCCCTTCCTCACAGAAGAAAGTAGTTCAAGTGAGAGAAAAAAAAAAAAGCGAGCATCAAAATACTTAAAAAAAAAACGCTTAGTGTATCAACGATGACAACAAATTCAAAGAAAACCAGAACAAAATTAAAAGACATTACTATTCATAATACAGTGATCTTGGTTTCACAAAAGCTCTTATTCAGATCTAGGCTGAAGAAAATCTCTATTCTCAATATCAAGAAAAAAAAATTCTCAATATCTACTTAGTTTGAAAAATTTTTTGTCGGGTTGTTTACATCTTTTTAAAACTCGTAGATTCTGGGCGAATTTAAAGTCATGTAACCCATATCTCGCATATACAGAAATATCATTTTGAAATCCACGCTGTAGATATTTCCTTTTACGCATGACAGATGGTGTTGTTTAGTGTTTATTATGCAGAGTTATTTGAAGACTAATTTTTCAAAAAGTTTTTAAACAGAGTTTCGTAAAGTTTGCAATCCGAAATAAGCCAAATAAGTCAACTATCCTTCGTTTCGTTCATAATTTCAGTGAAATAGGTCAAGTGACTTCGGCTATGGCCACGTCGATCACCTGATCTACCACCAGCAAATTTTCTCCGATCTTCCTTAAAGAACGCATATACAGAAACAATCCGAAGATCCTCAAAGCACTAAAAGACAATATTCGCAAAATCGCTGTAGCGTTCCCCACTGATACATTGGAACGCGTTTCTGCAAATGCCTATCTACGGGGTGTGTCCGAAAAGTAAAGTCAGCGGTAAGATCCGATCGGTACAATACATTAATAGGTTTAAAAATAAGCTCATCCTGCGTCGATACATCGCTTCCAGCGAGATTTCCAGGCATCGAAGTCGTCATGATAGGCCTTTTCCGGAATGTCCTTTAGAGCCTTTGTGCAAGCCTCTTTGACTTTGTCAAATGTCCTGAAATGATGTCCTTTCATGGGAGTTTTCAAGCGCGGGAACAAGAAGTCGGAAGTCGGAGGAGCAACATCAGGCCTGTAGGGCGGCTGGGGAACCGTTGGTACCTTTGAATCGGACTGGAAGCGAATCACGAGAAAGGCGGTGTGGGCCGGCGCATTGTGTTGGTGAAGTTTCCAATCGTCCGCGATGTCGGGCCGGACGCGATGAACCCTTCGTTTGAATCTCTTGAGCACTTCCACTTGCCGAGTTTCAAACAAAACTTGATGGCAATCTTTTGCTCAATCGAGCGCTGCATCGCGGCTTGCACGGGAGACGAAAACAAGGTTCACGAAAATGCCTGTCCTTACTCTCCGGATGGTCGGAGACGACTGAGCGATCGCGCATGCGTAAACTGACTCCTCCCTCCACCGATCCCCATCGCTCCGAGCGCGCTGCGACGTTCGCTTCACAGTAAAATCACTAACATTACTTTTCGAACAAAACCTGTACACTTGTGCTTGGCACTAAAAGATTTCTACATCGGCTTCATAATATACAGTAAACCATAATGTAACGCCTACAAAATATAGCGCCAATTGGTTCTGATGTCTTTTGTTGTCCAAGAGATATATCAGAAAATAAAGAGTTGCAAGACTTCAAAATCACTCTGTAGATATCCATATTGTTGGCAATTCGCGACCAGTCTCCAAAGTGTACTCATCTTCTTATAGGTATGGAAGTTAGAAATTTATGAATCTTTCAATAAATGTAAGAGCAATTTATCCAGTAGCCACTATATCTGCTCCCAAGAACGCGTAGGTTAGCATCTTCCTGGATATCAGGACCTTCCAGAAGCTAACACTGTTTATTATACGGGGCGTTTCTGAATGGATATGTTGCAGCGACCAAAACAAGCAGAAAATGTTATATGAACAAGGGGTCGAGTAAAAACCCAAAATCACACATACAAACACTTATAAATAATTCTACTATTCTAACTAAATATTCATATATTAAAAAAATCAATTAAGACAATGAATCAAATAAGATATTAAAATAACAAATAAGGACCGACCTGATGACGTTCGGGCTGATAGTCCCAACCTATTAAAAAAAAAAAAAGGAATTGAAGACTTTTCAAAATAAACACATCTAAGTTAAATGTACAATTAAGCATAAGAAAATAACCTTATTAGAACTATTCTTCTCAATATATTATGGGCCCTAATTCTAGCTCACAGTATTAAAGCTCTAATCCAAATTATCTGAATAGTTAATCTTCAATAAATATGAAATGAGAAAATAAAAAAAACAACAATATTTAGTGTATGGTGAAGTTATATAAACTTCAACACTTCCTATGTTAAAAATAACCTCCAGACAAGGACTTCAGTGTCTATGTCACGGAGAATTCCTCCCCCCCCCCCCCCCCCCGTCGCCCCGATCGGGTTGTATTACGATGGCATATTCCCTTCTCGACTTTTATCTTATCGGAGATCAATCTCTAAATTCGTGGAAAGAAAGTCATGTCGGATCCGAGTATCGCTTGCGTCCAAGACACAAATAATGTATTCACCGATAATTGAAATTAAAATGAACCCTTCTTAGAATATCTCGTCCATCTGGCTATCCAATCAGCTGATTAAATATATCATCGCATCGTCCTTACTCGAAAGCTAAACGAGAAAAAACCACAACAACAACATGTGACTTTGGAGCTTGTCACAACATGATGAATAGTAGTATTAGTAGCAGCAGTAATTCAAATCTATTTATATATATAAATTTCTCTGCTTGAAACCAATCAATGGTTTTATCAGCCTTTACAAATAAAAACTGTTGAGTTACAATGGGGATCATTTTCATCAGCTAACCAAAATATTCAGCGACTTTCGAACCAGTGGTCAAGACAAGGATTATAGTTTATTGCGGCTGTGCGGTGACCAATATTTTTAGGAACAAATATTATTTTTTGGACTGAATACACAAGAGTTAGCTCCTTAGGAGATAATACTGGAAATGGACATCTCCATACTTTCAATATCGTCCATATAAAAACCGTTTTATGTTAAGTTTTAGCCAAAAAAGTATATATTGATTTTTTTCTTCAGTTTTATGCAAATGACTCCTCGGGATTAATAATCCAGAGATAAGTTTCTATCCCCCTAACTATGAATTTGATCATTTATTCTTAATGGTCCCATAGTTTGAATTAGATTATCAATTAATTCAAATTATATACATATTGAGCAGTGACCTACAAACTGAACTAGCTGTAATAATAATTAACAGACCATAATGCATTTCAACGTTTATATGAATTAAATCTATATCACTATGTATGTACAAAAAACAATTAACGCGATTATGACCTAAAAAAATAATTTAAAACCAATACAAGAGTAGATGTTCGCATAGAATACAAAACAACATAAAATATAACAGAATAACCTCCCCAATACAAAGCAAAAAAAGAATGAAAGACAAGGAGGAGGAACAATCGGAGGGCAGACACGGTTAGGTGAAGAAAATGGGACACGAACAGCGACAAGGGGAAGAATAAGGGAAGACCTCGGAAGAAGGGGAGAGAAGAAAGAAAGAAGAAGAAATGGGGAGGAAAAATGGGGGCAATTAAAGGAGGGGAAGGAGAGTCTAAAATAAATGACAACGTAGAAGGGGAGTTGAGAGTCCACTAGCTTCAATTACTAAGCTCGCCTTCACTAAATCACACGTTCTCATATGACTTTTTGCTTAAATTTCGCGGTTTAGGTCATAAAATTTAAAAATCCAATAAACTTCACCTCATTCTTTCGGATCCTCTATAATTAGGAACTATTTCTAGAGGATCTCTAAAATTACTATTTTTGAATTTAGGAGAAATTTCGAGCCATTACGATGCTAAATAAAGCGACATTAAGAAGAGGTAAATGGAACAGGAAGATTATAATTCAATAACGTGAATAAAAATGATTTTCAAAAACTTACATTGTTAAATTATATATACCAAAGACTTAAACCGTATCAACAATCCATTAACAGTTCATTTAAGCATAAGCAATTTCTCAGCTAATGTGCTTATTTATCAATCAATGAACACGTTTTTAAGTTATACAATAAAACATTCACTTTGTAACAATGTCTAAGAACTGAAATCTGAAATTTAAACGGATACGCCCAGTTTATCTTTCATTGGACAGAATGTAGTCATCATTATTTTTTTTTCTTTTAATTATAAGCAGTATTCTTATAATTGTGGATAATACGCAATGCTATTGTCAAAATGAATTTTTAAAACTCGTTTATTTTATGAGTAGAAACAATGATAAGGGTCATCAATACTCCACTCTCGATATAGGTATTTATGAAACATAGCAAGAATGCCAAATTGACACCAAGATGCTGAAATAGAAATTTTTTTACCGAAATATTTATTAATAAAGCATGTCCAGAAAAGAAGGCAAATTAATAGAACTAATTCATGAAATGAACACAAGAATCCTCCACTTCATTTTTGTTTTTACCATTTAGAGACCTTATTTCGTGATGGACTAAGTGTTGAATATTCAAATATAAGCACAAATTAATTTAAATTCAAAATGCCTAAGTCTTCTATATTAAAAGCACACCCTCTGCTACTCAAAATCAAACAGAAATATACCATAATAGGTTACGTGAATGAGTAGCTAACCGTTTGTTAAACTGTACAGAAAATTCTGATATAAACAGATTTTGAGAACCATCAAAAGACAATTTTTTCCATTAATTATCTATAATGAATGATTCTTACGTTTTATGGCACTGAATTTTCGTTGAAGAGAAATTACTTCTTTTTGATTATACAGAATGTCTCAAAAATTGTAAATACTCTTTGAATGATGATTATAAACACACGAATCTTACAATCCGAGTTAAAGAAGACAAATCTTTGCCTTATAACAAATCTGATAACCTGGAAAGAAGCATCACGAATCATTCAATTGGACGCATTCTCTTTCAGTTGCTACCTTCAACCTATTGACTACTGTAAGTTTTGAGCTGTAAACCTCATCTTTGACGTTTCCCAGTTACATAAGTCCAGAAGTTAGAATTCAAAAGCCTGGCTAACGTGGGTGGGAATTCAATACTAGCATCAATTTTGTCCAATCTTTCTATCCGCAGTTTTCCTTTGCATCACGACGACATCTTGTGCTTCATCTTGCTAGACATAAGTTCATCTTCATCCCCAAACACCTCAGGAATGAATAGCATAAGCGAACCAAGTACTAAGTTATAAAGTGCACATATTCTTTATAGTACATATATAGATTACAATTTTGGAAACAGAAGCAAAATTTTGATACGTTTTAATTTACTTTCTAATAACTGCCGAAATACGCTTGCGAGAACCTTTTAAATCATCTCCCCATATTAAAGACTAGGAGAATTTTCATATTTCTGCATATAAGTAATTCCACCAAATCAATCTTCTAACTCCGGATAACAGTACTTTAATAAGACCTACACCAGCTAAAATTTCATAATTGTTTGGTTGAAGTGGTGAATCGATTCAAAGACAGAATCCACAATAATCAACCCTTCCACATACTGAATATATTAAAGTCGGATTACTTATTAACAACTTATTTCAATCCGATTTGAAAAGATAACAACAATAGAATAGCTAGTCATAGGAGGAGAGGCTGAGAAGACAGTGGATTTAGCGTCGACTCTCGAGGCAATTCTAATCTAGATTCAACCGGAATCGACATAGCAACCAACTTACAAAACCACAATCCTTTCTTCTATTCCGCAATACAACTGTCAACTTTCCTCTACCTTCATGAGGATCTTTTTACGCAAGGATCTAAACCCACCGTGAAAAGGGGGAAGTGGAAAAAAAAAAAGAGCGAAAACGTTCCTTCGTCGTCAGCACTGAGCAGCCGACAAAACCAAAGAAGTTATTGAACCCTTTGACTCTCCTCCCATTTAAAGAGAAACAGAAAAATTATATAGCAGCAGTATGAGAGGGAGGAGGAGGGAGAAGGGGAATTATTGCACCGGCTTCTCGAATTCCGTCAGAAAACCGGTTGCGCTTGTAAATAAAGAGTTAAGAGGAAGAGAAACGGCATAGGAGAAACAGAGAAAAACCCCGCGTAATTGAAACTAATTGGATTAAAAGAGAGAAACGTTCGAGCCAATAAGAATAAAAATTCACCCGATTTCACGTTTCCTCCATTAGTTTCACTTGAATGACATTGTATTAAAAGGAGCACTGACTTTTTTTCCTAACCCCCCTCCTTACTAACCCTCCATAACCGTTTCTTGAATGAATTTATTTCAATCACAATTGAAACATAGAATTAATTCACTTTTTTCTTCTCATTTTAAAAAGGGAGACTAAAGGTTTCCGTGCATGAAGGCGGGGTTAAAATAGGTCAGATGTTTCGATATCATATCTAAACTTAAAATCGATTCTTATTGGGAATTTACTTTTAAAAAAATTAATTTAATAAATAAAGAAACTGGTCGATGACGACCTCCTGAACCACTTCAATCTCTTTATAGCTTCCGTCGAGCAATCAACGGTGAATAATGTCACTGGTTCAGCAGTTAAGCTTACAAATGTGCTGAGTCAATTTGTCTCGGAATATATATGAGCGTCTACATTATATATAAACATATAAAGCTATTTATAGTTGTGTCATACGCAGAAATCTAAAAACTGTGCCTTCGCGCGATTCTCCTATTCCTTAACATTAGAAGACAATTCTAAAATGACTCGAAGGCTTATTTCGACAGACGTTCATTTCTGAATGAAGACGCAGAAGCATTGGACTTTTCTATTTCTAACGGTGTAACTTGCATTGGACTGTTTCTAACTTGTCGAATTATAGCAAACAGTTCGACACTGTCATCGACAGGAATTTAGATCTCTCCAACGAAATCTCAGCGCCAGAAACTTAGGAATTATTACGCATTATAGATTACATTCTAAAGAAGACGTTCATTATTTTATTATTTAAAGGGTATTTACTTAACAAGTTCAAAATCAGTTTATAATCTGACTTTTCCTTAACGTACTGATTTAGCAAACGATTAGCGTTCCTCATTCACAATCATAATACAGGTTGTCCGAAAAAGATTTTTAGACTTTTAAAAACCCATTAAAAAGTAACAAACAAGGATATGCATTTACTGTCTTTTGTATTCAATAAAGAAAGTATCAAATTTCTCCAGATACCACGCCTTTGTTCACTAATCTCTAATTCGTGACAATGACCATCGAGACTATCGATTCTCCAATGCTTCAGAAATCTCTAAACATTGTAAAAAACTTTCTGTAGATTCTCTTCAGAAAAACTTTGGTACTTCCTTTACTGAATACAAAAAGCCGTAAGTGCATATCCATGTTTGCTTCTTTTTAGTGATTTTTCTAAAAATGTAAAGATACTTTTTGGTTCATGTACAAAATTTATACAGGCTGAAGTCTTTACCTAATAAAGAAAATTAACAAAAAAAACAAAAAAACAACTATGCAGATAGATACATACGGTTTTTTGTATTATGATCTTCATCTCAAAAAGTTTATCTTCATATCGTTAGGACACTTCAACATGTGCATCTTAGTAAATTTAGGGACGTATTCGCCACACCGTCAATCGGGGACCGCTGTAGCAAACACTTTATCCTTAACATATCCCCACAGTAAAAAGTCTAAGGGTGTTATGTCCAGAGAACGTGGGGTATGCTGTAGAACCAATTCTTCCGAACCATCGCACAATGTGATATTTTCATATTGTAGCTGGCCAAAAGTAATTTTCTTACCTGCCTAATCAGATAAACCAGTTCCTTTTTCTTAGAGTAGACAAACCATCTTCCACGAACAATAGGTCCGAACGGCCGACTAGCTGGGTTTCGCAGATCGGGTTTACCAAGCGACTGCGCCATTCGTCTGAGTTTACAGTAGTGTTTCTATTGCTAATAGTGAATGCGTGTCATATATGCGTTTTTTGTGGGTTCAGAGGTAAATTTGTAAACATTTTTTTCTTTCCTAAATCTTAATTTACAGGTGTTTTAATGTAATTTTAGGAAAGAGCACTCATCAGCTGTACAAAACACCTCTATTTGCGAATGATTGGACACTCATACAATTTTATTTTCAGGATGACTTCGCAAATTTCGCGTCGAAAAATATTCGAAGTTTGGTTTGCTAACGCACAAAAAAAACCCAGAACGGATGCTTATTACACCATATACTGCAAGAGAAAGATGACCCGTCTTTTTCGGAAGACATTTTGAAGAGTTTGAAAGTTAGTCTTCAATAGTTTTGGCCACCTAGATCATGAAAATATTACACTGTGCATCGGTTCGGAATCTAGGAATTCACCAACTCTTGTCATACCAACGTTTGATGCTCTTAACTTTAGGAGGGTCGCGTTCATATGTACTCAACTGCGCACAACAGATTATGCCAGCAAACGATTAGCACTCCGCATTCATGCAACCAAGTTTATTCCTGAGAAGCAGAAGGAATATGTTAATTAAAACAATACAACACTCTAAAAGTACTTGTCCAAATTACGAATAAAAAATGCTAAATAGTAAAACCAAACATTGCACAGGAGTACTCTGGTGATCATTTCCCGAACTAATTGAATCTCTAGCTTTTTCTGGACTTGTATAAGATACCTTCAACAAAGAATCTTTGGAATAATATATTATTCTTAAAGCAATTAATTCGTTAATTGTATGTACTACTGAAGTTATACTTTGTAAATAGTAATCGAAAACAAGAGGTGCAAAGTTATTAATAAAAAAATATTTTAGGGTCCAGGAACTTCGGGAATATATGACATTTTAGATTTTATAGCCTATTTTAAAATTCCAAATATTAACGAAAGATACTTTATTAAATGGTAACAAATCATATATATATATATACATTTAGTAGAAATGAAATGTGAATGGAAATAAGTCACGAAGGAAACTCGTCTGGCTTTCATGGTTCATTTACTATTCATTGTCTTCACTGTAACTCGTTCACTGTATACATACAAAAATGATGACACCGACGATGTTTAATGAACTCTCTTGTGTTACACAGAATAGTGACTTCATGTCGTTATCAAATTTGTGCGTTCATCGTCGACAGGAGACAAAAGGGAGCCGGCAAAGAGACGTTGCAGCCGAATGGCCATCATTCAAGAGAAGACAAAAGTTTCGTGTCGGCCCCCCACCGAGTGTGTCTCCGGCGGTGACGGGTGAACACATACGGAACGATATGGCGTGCAAGTAAAAAACATTTACATACTGTGTATCTATATTTAATTTTTAAAAATGACAAGATTCTTTCTTTCTACCCTAGCGTTAAAAACGCTATCGAAATTATTTTGTTTACTGTTTGTCTACTGATGCAAGGAACTTCTATAGGGACTATAATGTTAAGACTAAAAAAAAAAAAAAGAAACTAAAACGGAATCGCTCTCTCCCTCTCCGGTTGATTTGCCTGTGAAAGAAGCGTGGTTTACTTTCAGCTATACATTAATAACCCATTATTAAGTCGAGCATTGTGAATTCATTTCCTCGGAGAGAGAGAGAGAGAGAGAGAGAGAGAGAGAGAGAGAGAGAGAGAGAGAGAGAGAGAGAGAAGGCCACTCCTCCTCATTCTACGATCACCACCCATGAGGAGGAATGTCACTGTTCCCGATTCCGAAACAGACAGTGGTGGTCCAGGTTACCTGCTGCTGGCAAGTGCAAACGACGATTGTTGGGTGCGTTCGATAAAATAGACTCGATTACACCTGTTTGCCACAACTCAAAAAGGTCGATTACCTTTTTTCCTTACCGCTCCCCCCCCCTACTCTCCCGAAAACGTAAGGACTCAACTCGACGGAACCCAGCCGCTCGTTTTTTGTTATTGCGGCGACGACGACGGGAAAACATTCCTTCACTTTCTAATCGTATCGGTAGATCAACATTCCTTCTCCTTTTTATCTGCCTGTCTCTCTCTTTTTGCTCTTGCGCTTAAATTAATACAAAACACGATTAAAGATTCAGAAAGGAAGCCCACTGGCATTGGGTGCTCTCCCTTCCGTCTGCCGCAATCCGCAAACCAAATCGCCTCCTATCAAGATGAAAGTGCAGCGATTTGGTAAGCGGTATACACTGGCATTTAAAAATCATAACAAAGCCTTATAAATGTCAAGCTATCAGAATGATGACCAACAAGGACTTTGAATCTAAAAATACAGAATTAAATATGAGACGAACACGCCAAAATTCAGCAGTAGTAAGCATAAAAGCCGACAAAGGTATCGATGTATTACATAATTCTTTATTCCGGGATATGATTTTTTTGGAAATTCCAAGTACTCTTCAGCCCGACGGACAAAAAGGTTAATTTACTGTTTATTAGCTATTTTTTACACCATTATAATCCTTCAGAGTTATTTATTTATTATTTCCTTCAAATACTCGATCTTTTGTAAAAGAATAAGTAAGAGAACAAATATACGTAAGAAATCAATTTTGTACTTTATTTATACAGCGGGGTACTTTATTTATACTTTATTTGGGCAAAAGTAGGTATACATTTTTATACGATAAAACAATAGCCTTATCAGGTTACAATAAGGATGACATAGTGCTGGAATTGCCAGTCTTCGGCGTTTTTTCACATTCCTGTAATCTAGTTTCTCAATCAAGCACAGTTTGACACACAAGTTTTTATTGTTATCAATTTCTTGGCAAGCTTCTCTTATGAATCGACCCATCTTATCATAGCGTGTAGTTTTCTTGAAAATAAAATAATATAAAATATATATAGTAAATAATAAAGAACTCGGTATAACTCTTATAGCTGTATACCTACTTTTTTGTGCTGCTGTTGTATTATATTACCACCAAAGAAACAATCTTTTGATACGGATACGTTGATAAATATTTAAAAATTCGATATAACGAAATAAAACTTTATCAGAGCTTTGTTTACCGTATTACTTCTTCGCTTTATAAAGGGAGTTTCATTTTGGAACTCATTTATCTATTCATTTTTTCTTATAATAAGAAACAAACTTATTCTAAATGATACTCAGTCCCTCATAGCTTTTACTAGAAGCAATTACCAGAGGCCGCCTGCCCAAAAAGACCACTAAAAGCCAAAACGAAAAACCCACAATTTATCCACAAGGGAACTCCCTCCGCGAACTGTATAATACGTAACATTCCTTTCGAACGCAGGCCTTTCGCATTTCTAAAGCCTCTAACAAGATACCATAAGCCTAACTGCTAAAAACTTTAAAACAAAAACCAGGTGGTGTTTACGGCTTTTAGAGGGGGTAGGTCAAAAACTGCCGGAGGCGAGGGCGGAGGCTGCACTTCAACCAACAAGAGAGGGGGAAAATGGGAGAGCGAAAAAAACCACGTGACCTTTGCCCCTGAAACTGGTTTTTCTCCCCTAATATATCCCTTGACCCTTTCAGAGAAGCGTCGTTGGCTGCACCCACCTCTGGATTGTGTTAAAAACACCATCATTCCCTTCACCACAATAGTGATAACGGGATGGGATGTAAAAAAGAAGAAAAATAAGAGGGAAAGGTGAAGAAATATATGACGAGGTGAGTCCCTTTATTTCCTATCTAGAAAATACAATTACCCCCCAAAAAACACCCCCTTTAAAACCGCAAACCGACCTTGTGACTCTTCAGTATTTACTCGCCAGACAAAACAGAAGCTGACAAAGAACAGAGGTTTTTTTTTGGTTTTTTTTTTCAAATAAACGTGCTAACCTTTGAATCGACATTCTTTTTCAGAAGGGTTTCATCATCAGCAAACAATAAGGAAAAAGAATAGGTATTTCGTATTAAAAAATTAGATTTCATAACGCGTACAATGAGATTTTTAATGAATGAACAAATGCGAGTGATCGACCTCAATCAATTCTTTCTAACAAATTAAAGTTTACTTTCGAAGACAACGTGGAAAAATTCCAAAAAAAAATCATATAAGTCTTTTTAATTACAAAATTCAATTAATAATAATATCATCAACCTAATGGTAGGTCATACATTCTTCAAACATACACTTCTTATATAGTAATGGTACTTCTTTAAGTTTTTATTTGCTTTATTATATAGTAAACTCAAGCTTATAGAGAAAACTCCACAACTGACCACAATGTCAAAAACCAAACCAAGATCCTATGTAGTGGCTTGACAGCTGTAAAGTTAAAGAACTCTAAAATATGTAGGACAAAGCTTCCGTTCAATTTTTGCACTCTCCTTTGTGTGGCTCAGGTAAAAAGGAAGGATGAGTTGTTAAAAGATGACTTAAGGAGGAAGGATACAAGTAAACAAGCACACAAACATTGCCACTGTTAGATTAAACAAGAAAAATTCTGTTGAATGGGTCATTAAACCATGGACGAGACAACTCATTCCAAGAAGAAAAAAAAAAAAAAAAAAAAAAAACTTTAAGTAAATGAGAAAATACGAACTTGACGCAAATTCAAATTCACGCCCACTTTGAGTTGAAAGTATAATTTTTATTGAAGTCAAATTTTATTTTTTAAAAAAAAGATCTCAAACCGGATACAGAAGCAAAATTTCGCTACACGTAATTGAATTTAAATTAAATCTGACGGATAACATAAATCCTTCAAAATAACAGTTAAATGAACACGTCATTTAACTTACAACATTTGACTTAAAATTGTATTAAAAAATTTAATAACTTAACAGGAACAAATTGAAGAGATTAAATATTAAATCGTTTAAAAGTATTTTTTCTTATATTTTTATACAGTGTGTTTAAAAATCTTTTGTCCTTGATAGTATTTTCAATATCTGCACTAACCTAGTGTGAGTGCAAAAAACAGCCGCTTATAGTTATCAGAATGTTGTTGAAAGATATCAGTATTGTTTTTGTCGAAAAACCTTTATCGACTTGTATCTTCGAAACAAAGCGGTATTCCGAAAATCATCAAAGGAGAAAAGATTCTTAAAATAACTCAAAGAATCACCCCTTTGAATTTTTGCCGTTTGTTTAGTAAACACCCTGTGTATATTTGTTTCTATACAAATATTTTATCAATTACTTAATTACAATAAATAAGGATTTGTCTGTAACATGGTGATGCTTGGCTCCAAGAATAACTTATCTGGAGTATTCAACCAATATCCAAACCTTATGGGAATATAATCATAGAATAGCCCATCAAGTGTTCCATCAGTGTGTCCAATCTAATTGTGAAACATTCCAGTTCAATTAAACAATGACCTTCCAGTGACTTTAATGAATGTTTAATAATCATTATTTTTATTATATTATTTTAAGGAGGACTCAACAAGTATTTAAATAATATTTTTAAACATTTCCATTTTAGTTCCGTAAAAGAGAAATAATAATAACCCAGAAAAGGCTATTCTAACCCATTCCCCCAAGTGATTCAACAAATTATAGGCATCTACCGTGCGGAAAACTTATCTCCTAAAATAGGCTTTAAAAATAGAAACAGACTAATCTGCGGGGGGAAATGGCGTCTGTTTCATAGAAGTGTAACATGAATGTTTACCACGTCGAAGAAAATAAAGAATTTAAAGATGTTTATGAAGGAGATTTGACAACTGATGTATTCCATGCAGTTTTTGGAGAGTCAGATGATGACACTGAATAATTTTGTAAATACGAGGGCAAATCAAGAAGTCGGTTCCACGAATTTTTTTTCACAGCAATTTATTGGTCAAACAAGACGACATTAGGTGTGCAGGGATAGCAGTTCATTACTTATTTTTCTCTATATAAACCACCGACGGCAAGGTGTTTTTCACACCGTGACACCAATTTGGATATGGCAGCTGTATAAAACGTCGCACAGCAATGTGGAATAATAAACGCAATATCTTACACTGCCACGCTTACCAAGCTACGCTCTGCCTTGCGTGATAAGCGACAGAGTGACCACGTCCGCCTCCTTCACGATGACGCAAGACCACACGTCGCCATGGCGGTCAAGGAAAAAACCATGGACCATCCATCATACAGTCCAGATCTGGCGCCCTCGGATTATCGCTTCTTCGGCTCGATGAAGAAGCAATGGCTGGCCAGGACTTCTCGTCGGATCGTGAAGTGCAACATGCTGCGTGGCAGTGGTTACACCAGCAGCCGACGACGTTTTATGCAGCTGGCAAATCCAAATTGCCATCAATGATGGATATACAGAAAAATAAGTAATGAACTGGTACTCCTGCACACCAACTGTCGTCTTGTTTGACCAATAAATCAGTGTGAAAAAAAATCGTGGAACCGACTTATTGATTTGCCCTCGCACGTTTGTAAATAAAAATACCAGTAGATATTTATAAAAAAATAGTTCGTTACTTTAATTTTTTTAAGTTGAAATTATGCATAAATTTTTGGACACAGACTTAAACGCGGGACATTCATTTATCCTGATTTTTGGACCTAAAAACGGGGACGAGTTATACGCGGACGAACCCATACGCGAGTAACTGTATGTGGATTCCCAAATCATGAGGATCAAGTAGGTAAATTACACCGAAACAACACGGGTCATTAAGGCAAAGAGCCTTAAATTCGCTTACAATGCTCCGATTTGGATCTTGGCCCCAAAGTCTGCACTACTTAGAATAAAACAGACTTACAAAAATATTAGCCGTACTGCTTTTTCTTTCCAAAAAAAAAAGGATTCAATTACGATATGATACAATCTTAAGAACCTAATAATATAATATTTTAGTGATTGCCAATTTAAAAGAACCGTATAAAGGCTTATTAGAGGAGAATCATCTTGTATTTAATTCTCACTTGGTATCAATCTTCTTCTCAATACAAAACAACTGAACTTCTGTGTTCTGAATCCCTCACTTTATCAACGATTACCAGAACTAGATTCCTTGCCAGTTACGGAACCAACTCTGAATATCCCATGTCACATCTAACCAACAACTATGCGACTAGAACGCATAGTTTTTAATAAATAAATAAATTTATTTGAAAGTGCCTCAAAAGCATACGAGAGAATTACTCAACTGATCGAACCACAGAAGAATCCCAATTATAATGAAAGAAGGAAAAAGGAAGGAGGAAATGAAACAAAAATCCAAAAGGTATCTGTCGAAACTTCATCCTTCTATACAAAATCTGCATAGAAGTAAACAAAACAGCCTTCAATAGACAAAACGTCTTCTTTGCATCCTTGCCCACTTCCAATGAATAATTGTTCCCTTCTTTGTTGCATGCTTTCAATTGCATTGTCTCTGGCTATATATCAATTCAAAGCAAGAATGGAAAATATCTTAATTAAGCTTAAGTAAATACCTATACAATAGACTTAAATTTTTCATTCATTTCTTTAATGTAAAATAATCTTATTCATTAATGCAATGCATTTTCTTCAAATTTTCTTTCAAATGAGACACATCAACTCCACAAATCCATCAAAGGCAGCCGATATAATGAAAGAAATGAATAGAGTGTCTGCTAATTTTTGCAAATTTCTCGTTGTTAAGAAAGGAAAATCCGGATATAGTCTCGTATAATTAAAAAGAAACTTAATGCAATCTACTGTAAGATAGCATAATAATTTTAAGAGAAACGAATATGGACAAAATATTAATTTCCAAAGTAAATAATTCCAAAAACGCCTGCAATTTTTCAATAGTAAGCAGCCAACAAAGTGAAACATCCCTGCAATTACAAAATAATACATTAAATTTATTAAAAGTACATTCTTTTAAATATAACATAAATAATAATACATTAAAGGTTACATTCAAAATATTAAAAAAACAAACAGGGTCACTTTAAAAGTGTTTGTACAATGGCGTCGCTCGTCTTCTGCTTACGGATTCCATTCCTCTTTCAAATAAAAGAATTTAAGGAAGAACCACTTAAATTTCTTCACGACTAGAGGCAATTCCACGAGCCAATAAGCTAAATATGCTGCGCTACTAAAAAGGGAGGGAGAGAGTGTATAAGGTGGCAGGGTCTGCGCCTGTGTATGTTTGTGTCTGCGTGTGTATGTGCGTTCCGCCGCCTGCTAACCGTGACCCACTGGCCCGCTTCCACGTGGGCGTCGGTCGGGCCAATGACTCCGCCAAACAAAACAGCGCAGGCGTCGTCGACTGCTCGCCCAATTTCCTCCCATTTCTCACCCAAAAGCGACGCGACTCATAATCACGTGATCGGCGCTCACGTGAGCAGAAATAAAAGAAATTACAACTTATGTGTAAATACAACCATTAAGGTAAAGGAGTGAAAAAAAAAAACCCAACAAAAACAACAACAACAACCGAAAGCGGAATATAATCACACATTTAGGATGTCTATTAACGGTAAATAAGTTGAGCAACAATGTTATAAACACAATCTAGGGACGATTAGTCTAGTGGTTCTGTGTTATATAAATTAAAGTACAATTTATGAAACACTAATTTTAAAGAAATCATAACTTATCAATTCTTTTTCTGATATGAAGCTACGCTTGGATGGATATGCCAAATTAGACAAGTCCTTGTCAACTTCACCAGTTATAAATCCGAAATCTCAGTAGATTAATATAAATACTTAAAACTAATTTCTATTAACAATATCCATTCATTCAAATGGTTTTTAAAATCCGAAACTCAAAATTCATGGTCAATTTAGTTTGAATTGACTACAATTCTAAAAGCCTTACTAGTTCTATGAAAAGAGTGAGAACTTTATATCGTTTATATCTGATAAAATCCTGCATATATATCCTTTTAACTATAATCAATACTTTTATTATCGATGTTAAGATAGTAATCTCGAAATGGAAAGAGGCTACTAATATCATTCAATTGTTATGCAAATTCTATGATGTAAACCCATAGAACCCAAAAACTATCAAGGTTATAACGTAATAAATACATGCAAAATCATATCCAGAGGAATCAACAATCTCTTAACAAAACCAAAATATAATTCAATTCATAACAAGATAATAAGACCAATAACTATAACAAACTGCCAAGCAACTATAATTTTCGTCTTTAACGCCTCCCTAGAAAAATCTTTTTCTACCGTTTACCCAGTGACCCAGAACTTGTTTCCAATGCACAAATTTATATCTCTCGATAGAAGATTTAATCTTGTTTGTGATTCACGTTTGAACTTTTTTTATACTCCCGATGATTACATTCAACATTTTTTTCCAGCTTATTTATGCTACTGCTATAATTTAAAAGCTTGATAATAAAAGGCGCCAAGTGTTATCAATGCGTCGGCAGTGTATCTCAAAAGGCGATCGTTTCATACAATTGAATAAAAAATAGACAAAAAATTAAGAGATTAAAATTTTATTAGGCTTCGAAAAGCCATGAAATATTCTTTTTTTTTTAATACTTACTAAGGTTAACGGACTTTACAGAAATGTCTCATATTATTCCTGAGAAATTATACCTGCAAACCAATAAAACTTATTTCACATTTTATGACATACGTAAAAAATAATAATAAAACACATAGAGGGCGTGAAATCCATAGAAATTCTAAATCAGATACGTTGATTATCTGAGGTCTATAAAAGAATGTTATTAATTTATCATTAATGAACTGTGCTCTGTAATTCATTGAATCCAAACGGGTTTTGAAACAAAATTATCTGAACTCTTCCTCTCGGGACGATGACTATTTTATGATAGGTGTGAATGGTTGAACCACTTTTAACGCCAAATTCATTAAGTATATTTCAATGAAAACCTTTTATGACATAATTAAAGCTTTTCGCTTCGTCGCTTCCTTTTGTAAAAATTTACGTCTTAATATCGTTTTTCGTAAACAGAAATGCCAAATACTCCTAGCTTAAAAGATGAGATTCAAATTTAAGAATGCAAATGCGGGTACATCTTATGAACAATTCCAAATTCCGAGAATACGAATTATCATATAAAGTAATTTATTTTTTTTTATAAAATTTTGGGGATATGGCGAAGTTAATGAGAAAAAGACATTAAATGACAATATAAAAATATTTGTCGAACTGATAAAATAACAATATATCAATGTTTAATATTATTATATGGAAAAGTTCATACCCCTTATTAGAAAAAACAAGAAAGGTATAGGGAAGTAAAAGAAGCCCTGAATTCAAGAAAACTGGTCTTCTTAAATATGGGATAAAAAATGGGAAAGAAAGAGTGGGTAAACTTCATCTTAATGTAGATCTTACAGGAATCCACATACCAAATTTTCCTCCTTTAATACCGATATATTGCACAGGTCGACCCTTGCAACTCCAACTCCAGGGAGCCAGTTCAAAGCGAACTAAATAGGACATACTTTTAGCAACCTACATACCAATTTAAACATTCTACATAAAGGATGCTGAAAATATGAAGAAGACAGACGAACCCGGCGCCATTTTCATATCCACTTATTAAGAAGAAAAATGGAGTACCAACTAAGAATTGTAGGAGTACCCAGTAAAAGTTAGTGAGTCTTTCTACTTCCAGGAGATAAAATAAGCTAATGTAAACGAGATGGGCAAGATGTGTTGATATCAAGAATGGTTTAGCCAAATATTTGAGGTCAGCCTAAAGTAAGCAGACTAATTTCATTGTAAAACTTGAACAATAAATGATGGCCTTTAAGTAGATCGACAAAGCTGCTCTCAAACTATCATTTATTGGCGATTTTTCATCTCTTTAAAGTGACGCTACTGGAAGCTCGTAACTAATTCGGGATGTTTGTTGTTTTCGTGAAGGCGTTTGAATAACGATGAATGTTCCTGTAGAAGAGTCTATCTATTAATCCTAAAACCATAAAACAAACAAGAGTAATAGCCAATCTAACTTCAAAAGAAAGAGTCTGAGCAAAAGAATTAGATAAATCAGCCATTTCAATCAATCAATCAATAAATCAATCAATCAAAGATTAGCAATATCATAAGCTCATTTTAAAACTGTATTTTGATACCTTTAGAAACCGTACCCAATTCTGAATACGAATGTTAATACGTAAAGTGATAACACATCTTAAATCTTAGGGTTCTTCCTTTTTCTTTCTTCTCTCCCCTCCCACAAAGTCCTAATTCTCCTTCGCCATTATCGTCTCTATTTATCCATCGTCATGCTATCTCAATTCGGAGAACCATTCAATGCGGCCACACAATTTATATACGGACCCTCAACAGGGCACATTCCCGCATCCGTTCCATTCAACGATTTCTCTCCTCCCTCCCTTTTTCATACATATAATACTCTCTCCTCAGTATTTTCCCCACCATCATCTCCTTTAGTAATAGCCTAGTAGTAGGCAGTAGTAGTAGGAAGAAGGGACGAGAGCGACAACAGCCATTCCAAAGACTGATGTCACTCGCTTAATTATTTCATTTAAAACCGAGGGAGCCATTCTTCCCCACCCACATCAAGATGTCAAACGCTGTCATTGGCTCGGTCATAAAAGAAACGAAGGATGAAAAAAATATATTTTAAAAATAAAAAATATATATACGTTAAGAAAATTTTATTCAAATTATAAAACCAAACTAAATATGACAATAAAAAATAATAATAAAAGAGTTGGACCTTCGCAAGCCATTAAGTGGATTCGTCATAATAATAATCTACAAGTAAGCACGAGAGGATAGATAAATTAAATTCCCCTTAATAACAAGAAACAACAATAAAAGTCAATTTGCACCGAGGGGAGAAAATTGGTGAGGCAATATTTGTCAGCTGTTTAAACTGATACTCCATCCCAGAGTTGCTCTTCCTAATGTTGTAATTACGGCTGCGAAAGGGAGAAGAAATTCTACCATCCGCTCACGACCCCTTGCTGACCAATCTAATGACAATGATGGGATGATTGCCAAATAAAAAAAAAGAACGAACTAGTTTAATCCTACCTTTTCAGCCACATATACCATTTAGAATTTATTTTTTAAATTTTACATAATTACATTGTTTCCCTTTCAATCTTGATATCAATGCAAATCCGTAAAGATTATAAATTGTATCCCTATAACTATTACAACCAATTAGAGATTTCCTTCTCAATGTAAATATCTCTTCCAACAATAAAATCAAACGAAGAAAAACGTCAACATTTGGAAATAAAAAAGATCTCATCGCCGTCATCATTATCGTTATGCATTAAAGGAGAAAACAAAAGACAAAAGATAATTTGACAATGATCAGATTATGAAGTAAATCACTACAAGATAGAGCAATGAGTGAATCATCTTTCCCTATTGTTACAAAAAAAGCAATCGTAGTAAAATCCTCATGGTCCAAATCAATAATAATCAAACCAGATGGTAACACAAACAGCTTCAGAAGCGAGCATCATAAAAATACAATTATAAAAAATATATAAATTTTCTATATAAAATTTACATAAGAGTTTAAAAATATTATATAAAAAAAATTCTTTAAGCTTAAGCATTCTCAATATTCATGTTCACCAGTATTAGAGAAATCGCCTTTGCTCTCGTTGTATTGCAGCAAGATTTTTCAAGCACAACCGTCTTGATGATAATCTGTTCGTTTGCCTTTATAGTTCCTTGAAGTACTGTCAAGGCATAAGTTTATACACTGACTTGTGAGTGCCAATTATGACGACCACCAGACAGTAATAGAAGTGACTTGTTTAGTCCAGATATGGGTAAATAACACGATTTCACAGACTTCAAAGGTGGGATGATTGCAAGAGCTCGGAGCCATGGACCGTGTATCAGCGAAACCACCGCATTCGTGAAATGTTCAAGAGGAGCTGCTGTTAAAGTTTTAAAGACAGGACTGTCAGGCAAATGATCTCTGAATCGCATAACATATCAAAATATCGTTGCTGACCAAGTCCATCTTGTCATGGAGATGGCTACTTTCAGAATCGCGTCCTGCTAAAGTGCTCATTGTGCAGGATTGGTTTCAGGAGCATGAAAGAGTTTACTTTGCTTAGCCCCCAAAATCTCCAGGTCTCAAGCCTATTGAGCATTTGTGAGATGACTGAAAAAGCCATCAGACAGCAGGATTCACAAAGGCAAAAGATGGCCTAACGAAGTACCGAAGATGTGGCCACTCAGAATATATGGAGGTCCATAAGACTTTGATAATGACTTTGATAAGACAGCCTCAAACTACTCTAACATCCAGTGATAATGTTAATATACCATGAACTCTCTGTACTTTGTGCTTATATTATTTTAATCAAAACTGTTCAGTTTATATGGTTTTCTTTCATAGACTCCTTAAGATGAATAGAGAGGAGCGTATGGAACTAGTTCTCTGGTTTATGTGAGAAGGTAACGTGAATAGTAGGAGTAAAATCCATTTTTTAAAATTTATTTTATGAATATTAGAAGTAAAACCTGGAATGAATATCCATGCGCGTCTCTTGATGCAGCTAAACACAGAACCAGTCTTCTAAAGGTATCAGTGTACGAAAGGTTATTTGAACAAGCGAATGAAAAAACTTTTTCAAAAAACAACTCACGAGTTTTCCTGGAAATTCTTTTTATTCCTGTATTGTCACCGACTTTACGTATGTGTACAAAATTTCAGCAAGATCGGATTAGTGGAAGGAGTTGAAATATTGATTACAAGATTTCATTCACCAAACGTGATCCAAACATGGTGAAAGTGTTGTATTAAAAGAGCTATCATATACAGGCGTTGCATGATTCACATGCAGATAGTCCTACAGCCCTTTCACTACGTAATTAAAAATTCCATGTTTTTGCTGATAAGATGAAGTTATCCACTTCTTGCAGTATAACGTGAAGTTTTTTTACGGGGTTAAGTAATGAAATTTTGGGTGGACATATCCGCTTTACATAGTAAAAACGGCACATGCTGAGTTGCTAGAGCGTATTCACAGCGTAAACTGATTTTACGATTTGAGCTATGCAGAAATACTAAGTTGAATCCTACCAACGATATTTCAACAAGCTTAACAAATACCAGCCATATGGACAGACATAATATTCAGATAACTAAGATTCAAAATTGTTAAAAGAAACTCAAGAAAAAGAAGGTACCAGGTAAAAACACTATTAAAAATAGTTTCGCAGGGAGTAGTCTGGACTGTATGGTTGGTGGGGAAGAGTTTCCCATTTATACTTACTGCTAGATGCTAAGCGCGCTCTGACTAAACTGATTTTCTTAATCCACTTCGAGGCAGAATTTTTCAAGACCGGGACAATTCATTCACACACAGATTATTAGAATAAAGTCTGCCACAAAGCTGGCGGGATAATCAAAGTGAAAAGAGGCAAATATTTCTTAATTTTTCAAGACATGCCCTAATATGAGAAAATAACAATTACTTTGAAGACCTGTATACGAATTCCTTAAAATACATTCAATTTTCACAATAATATTTTTGAAATTCTCTTTGTATACAGAATTACAAATAAGTCAATTGTGGTATTCTTTAAAATACTGACATGATGGAAATCCTAAATAAGTTTTCATAAACGCCATTTATACTTCTGCTTAAAACAAGAATTCATTCTATTATTGAAATTAAAATATAAGGAAATAAATAATCAAAAGAATTAACGCCAGAAAATTTGACCTCATATTTTAGACTCCATCATCACATTTAATTCCTTTTAGAAAAACCTTTAACTCATTTACGACAGAAATAGCCCAGTAGAGAAAAAGGCTTCATTATCACGGTCACACTTGATGAGATGATGACGACGACCATTTTTAAAAATTAAAAATAAAAAAAAAGAAAAGAAAATTTATAATTGCATTGAACTGATGCAAACGAAAGAGGGGAAGAAGAAGACGAAGAAGAGTTAATAGAGAAAAGAAAGACGGAATGAAAAACACTAAGGAGGAGATGAATATATGAATGGACGAGTGAATCGGAGTGGAGAGAATGAAAGCCATCTTTTTAATTGGCTAATGGCAGCATTCCTAGATGGCGAAAAGGGGAAAAGATAGAAAGAAAGAAAGGGGGTTGGAAAGGACAATTGATAATCATTTAAATTGAATAACCCTCTTCCACCCTCTATTTCTATTTCGTGCCCTCTTATTTCCTCTCTTCAATTTTATCTCATTCTAAATATGGATGTTTTTCCGTTGTCCACTCTATCCCTGCAAAATTTCTAAATGAAACTTTATCAGTGAAATATTTCATATTCAAAGCTGAATTATATTTATCTTCAAACATTTTTTTAAAACATATTCAATAACATTTATGACCATGATGAAGTATAATGATTATCTAATACTAATTAAGAAGCTCTGAATCTTCTTCAGCATATAATACGCTGAAGTCAATATGCGTCCACAGAATTAAAGAAAAGTGAATAGTTTGGCAACTGCTGTGCCTACACGTACTCATCCATGTATTTTAGACAGCTGTCCCAAAAGCCGTGAAGTTTCTGTATATCTTCCGCAAAGAAACTGGTGGTCTGGAGCACACCCATTCCTCCATTGTAGCACGGACCTCTTGATTGGAGGTGAAACGCTGTTCATTTAAAGTATTTTCAGCACGCCGAACATGCAAAAGTCACACGGTGAAAGGTCCGGACTGTATGGAGGGTTCCCCTGTACTAGTCTCGAGCGAACTTTCGTGTGTTCCCTTTTGTCCCGAAAGTTCGCACATCATTTAAAAACTGCTATGATGCAAACAGATGTAATATGCTAAAAGAATTCCTAGTTACGTGCCTTCCTTACGCAGGAATTGAATTGGGTACGCTTGGATGTATCCTTGTCGCAGTGCTACAGGATAAGCGGCCCTCTTTACCAAAGTAAGCATCGTAACTGCCGTTTCAGCGTATACATTGCTGCCATCTACCGTCCATCGCGTCAACTGTTCGGGCAGCACAGCGTGCAGTCTGATTCATTTTAAGAATCCGTATAATAATAAAAATTTTATCAAAAAATAAAAACAGACAGATTTCCTCAAAATCTACATCAAAAATATACCAAATCTATAAATATATAAAAATTTTATAAAAAGTCTATAAAACATACAGGGTATTTGTGAGTACTCAGAGCCATCTATATCTCGATCTCAATCGGAATACCACTAAATTTGGTAAGGGGACTAACGATGACATGAGAAGTTTGGAACTACAATTTTTTTCGCGGAATCCTTCTTCCCATGGCATCATTAGTTGCCTACCAATATGGTGTTATTCCAACTGTGAGATCGAGCTACAGATGGCTCTGAGTACTAAAGGGTGTTCCAAATAGATCTGACATTTTGAATTTACCGCCATTTTTTCGTGGTAATTCAGAGTAGAGATTTTTATATCCTGTCATTATTAAATATTGACTTTAAATTATGCAAAACTGCACAGTCGAATAACGCGTAGAAATTGTAAAAATTCACTTCAAAAGGGTGAAAATTTTACGAAAACTGTCAGCTCATTTTGGGACACCCATTAGAATGACTACCTAATATCACAGACCTTAATCCCGTCGAGACATAATGGGATATTGTAAAAAAATCTGTTAAAAAGCAAAAGCCAAAGAACTTCCATGAACTGAAGGAAGCTGTGAAGTTATAAAGGGTGTCCCAAAATTGAGCTGAAAGTTTATGTAAAATTTCTCCATTTTTGAAGTGAAATTGTTCGATTGTTTAGTTTTGTATAATTTAAACTCAATGTTTAATCATGACAGCATATAAAAATCTCTACCCTGGTTGTACCACGAAAAAAAAATCGCGGCAAATTCAAAATGTCAGTTCATTTTGGGGCACCCTTTATCAGTTTAATGGGGAAGTTGCATGAATTTTTTTTTACAAATTAAAGCATTGTTTCATACAGAATAAATTATGCTGAATACAAAATCGTTGTTAAATTTATTAGAAATATTAAAGAAAGCTAATAAAACGAGCGCTAGAAACGTGAAACCACGCCTCCCAACGAAAACTTTGTCTGACGTCACTTTCCACCAAACCGAAGCTAACGAGAAAGACAGGCCTCGAAGCGGAAAAATCACCTGGCCATCTGGGTCCGAACAATAATGCAACCTTCAATGTTTCCAATAAACGGAAAAACACTGATTGTTAACATCCAAAATGGAGACAATGAAAGTTGGATTGCTGTCAGGACCCAGATGGTCAGATGACTTTTCCGCTTCGAGGCCTGTCTTTCTCATTGGCCTCGCCACCAAACGCAATGATTTTATGTGCATGAGAAGCTCGATTTGATGATGAACCACTGTTGGCTGTAAGCTTTAACCATTGTCGGTAAGTACTCACAGCTATGATGTGCCGTTTTCTTGTGGTGTCAACTTTAATATTTAAAAAAAAACTATAAATTTTTTTCACAATCGAATTACTGTACCTTGATACAGATAACTAATACTTCTTAATGTGCCGTCTCCTATCGGAGGTTGGCGACCAAATTGTTAATGGCGTACTAGGAATATTAATGCGGTGTTTTTTCCGCTGCCTTCCGCATGTTTAGTAAGGGACAACCACAACATCCATGCCACAGCGGGATTCGAATCCGCGACCCGAGGAGCACGAGAAGCACTGAAACCTGCGCCCCAGCCCTCTAGTCTACCGGCTAATGAATACTAAAGAAAACAATAATTTAAAATTTCCATGCAACTTCCCCATTACAAACATAGACTATTTAAATTCTATTTACAATAATTTTCATTTTAATATTTGGTTTTTAACCATTTTAATAAAAGCGATTCAATTTATGTGGTTTTCGTTTGCAGATCCTTAAGAAATTGCTACAGGGAAGCGTATAGCAATCGTTATCTATATCGCTTTCACACTCAAGAGCGATCGCGTAATGGGCTCCGTGATTGGTTGGGGCATATCGCATTCTTTAAATCATGAAGGAGTAGGCATAATAATATAGCCCCTTTTGAAATGACTTCCTTAGAACCCTGGACAATTTAAAAAAAAAATTAACTTAAATTCCCAAAATTAAATCAACCAATCACAGAGCCCATTACGCGGTCGTTCTTGAGTGCGAACACGGCATAGTGTAGGTCAGAAGATAACGTGAATGCTACGCGCCCAATCAATCCACGCATATCTCTTCGTGCAAGCAGCAAACACAATCAACCTCCTGAAGATATCAGTACAGAAAAGTTAACTTGTGAAACATGAACTATCATTTGTAGATTTTACATGATTTACGTGAGGATTTTTCTTAAATTATTTATTTCAATATACTTCATTAGGATGGCATCTGACTTTATGTAGAATTGTATTTATATATTTACTGATATGATTTATAGATTTCAGATGATATAAGATTATCCAAGAAAATGTAATCAAAATTAATTATAAAATCCAATTCACCTTTAACGACATTTAAGCCACTGGAATATGGCGTCAGTGACCACATATTGAAAGATTTCTAAATAAATTGGGCAATAAAGGATACAATTTAATGATTAATCCTAAAATACTGTTTAGCAAGCAAAATTGCGTCCAACCATTATTTTTAAAAAAATGTTAAATAAGCAGAAAAAATATTTTAAATAATGCCAACGCAGCTGAACAAACGAAGGCAGAAGAATTTTTATTCAGAATATCGTTACTTCAATTGGCATTAAGAGATAGAAAATGAACCAATCTAATATAAGAAATTGAATTCTTTGGGCCTTTTATTTAAAGAGGATGTCCATTTTAAAACCTTATTCCAAGTGATAAATTTCCCTTTACGCATAATAAACAACCATCTGCTTCACTTGTAACGGCTTAATGAGGAGACGTTTAATTAGAATAAATCATGTCGCTCCTTGCAAGAGACTCGTCGGCCCTTCCTTCCCCTTGTCAGCGAATTAAACCCTATTGGCAGGAGAAGAAAAAAAAACTATTAAGGCAAAAGTCTCCACACACACATATACTGCCAAAAGGGACGAACGAGAACTTTCCAATCACGCAAACGGTGTCGTGCCAAATGAGAGTGATGACGTCAGTCGCCAATGCTCGGGCGCATTTAAACATTACGAAAGACAGGAAGGGAGAGCGATGGAACCACTTAAAAAGAGATCCTTTCATTCGACTGGGAGATTTCACAGTCGTTGGAAACAGGATGCGGCCCAAGTGCCGGGGCACACAAAAGACGGAAGCAGCGCAACCCCCTGAGCAGGGCTCGCCATTTGCATCTCGTTTGCATAAGAATACACGCCACACGTGCAACCGGCGACAATCACCAGATTAATTGCTGACCCTCAAGAGGAGATGACGGCCGGCGGAGAAGAGGTCTTGAAAAAAGGGAGACGGGAGAGAGAGAGAAAAAAAAACGGATGACATCCTATGACATGAAGAGCGCTAGTGAGCAAACCGATCTTCACAGCTCCATTGTAACAACTTCTCCAAATCGCTTAAAAAATTTCATTGGGATACAAGAAGAGAATCACCACTTCTGACTACGCGCGTTTTCAGAATCAGTTTATACTACAAAACTATTTCAATTATTTAACCAATCTAAATAACAATCGCTTATACCCTTTAATTTACTTTTAAAAATTAAACAAATCAAAACGAACAACCATTTAATTTAAATCCCCCGTTTTAAGCCATGAAGCGATAGACTGTTCTCACCATTTACACTCGAGCTTTTAAACTATTAGAGCATCAGAATCGGTGATGTCATGTAATAAGTGAGGTTATTACCTCACGCGTGTGTAAGATGTCCTATCTCGTTATAGTTTCCTGCAATTTGACAATGCTTAGCCGCATGCCCTTTAAATGGCGTCTTACTCCTCCAACATCACTTATAAGATTGCGGCGCTTACGGAAATTTAGTCATCAGCTGAAATTCATCGCTAACTTATTAGATATATGGTGCTAATACTAACGGAAACAGGAGCCAGGTTGATACACTGAGATCGATAACGGCTAAGTGCATCCACTACAGATGACAATGCCACTCTAAAGGTGCATTCACAAGCACATCAGAAAGATCTGCATACGCGGGGTTTTTCAACCACTCATTACTGCCAGATCGTGTTCTGGCAAGTTCATTCCTATGCACACAAGAGTCATTTCTCACCACCACAATGCAAATAGCAGAAGAATATACTTGCGAGATTACTGTTTGAAACAGAAAAAGCATAGATCCCAACCAATCCGATCAGAGCACTCGGATCTTCTGATTGGCTGCCTCTTGCAAAGGAATTAGTTTGAGTGGCCCTTCCTCTCACTACTGGCGCTGTTTCCTTTGAGAATCTTGTACTCAAAGCATGCGGCCTTCACTTCGAGACTCAAGGATCGACACATTCAACTTAACGAAATTGCTAATGAATTGAACATTAACACGCCTGAATTATTATGGCGCTAGCGACGGGCAATACTAGGCCGTCCTCCCTGCAGTCCCGACCTGGCACTCACTGACTTTTTTATTTTTTCGGACTTTGAAAAAGCACCTGGGTGGCAGATGATATACAACCAATGTTCAGCAAGTCTTTATCAAGAACTGTTCTAGTTTCAGCATAGAATAGGAACTTCTTCAATGCTACCATAGATGTTTGGTGTAGCTACATTTAGAAAAAAATGTCTATACAAGCATGAAGAATATGTGGAAATAGTATATATGTCTCACGCCATAGCACTGTTTATATAAATTTTAATATCTTGTCATCTTAAGATGACAATCCATGACGTCACCACAAATTTCTCCAAGAAAGCCAGGTAAATTTTCAATTGTAAACTCAAAAACGATCGAAACGAAAATTTGCCATTCAGAAGATAACTAAACTCTGAATACAGTAAAACAGTTATACGAGAAATTTACACGAACCAGCAGTGTTTTGGAAGAGTTGCTGAGCATCGTTGGAAAGGATCGATCAGCAAATCACAAGAAAATATACCAAAACAAATTTCTGACCTCAGGCATTAATTTCCTGCAATAATAACTTTAATGCATGTCAGCGTTACCTGTTATTCCATTATAAAAACCGTTAGTTCTTTTAGGGCATTCTGTATGTAAGTTTATTATTCACTAAAAGAACTTATACCCATGAAACAACCCACAAACGCAATTATATCCAGGGATACCCAATAGATATCCAAATGATCCATTTATCTAATTGGATATTACATTTTGGAGATTGATATTATGAAATGATTAACAGCGGTATTTCGATTTCCATTGACCATATTTCCAGCGTTATATGAGAAAAAGTAAAATTATAATTTGACCATATTCGTCCAAATAATGTCTTCAACCGAGTAATTATGAGAAGAGAAGCAAAGATTTGTAATTGAGTAAACCGGAGACAATTCCCAGGAAGTCCTAAGATCCCTCGCGGAACACCATGATTAAATTGGGTCAAAGAATATTGCTCCCAACAACTAAATTACAGCACATATATTATGAAATAGTATTCCGATCTTTATCAGACGCGGAAACAGCTCAAAATTCTTCTCGTCTTAAACGGAACCTCTTAATAAATCTGGATTATTAAAGAGTCCACTCCATCAGAGATAAGGCTTCCAATCCAATAAGCAATAATTGGTTTAATATAATTACTATTACCCTAAATCAGGACATCTTCAGTTCTTAATCTTAGTGATTCGAACCTGGTATAAAATCAATCTGTGTAGTAGACTAAAAGATAAGATTCTCGTATGTTTATCAAGTAAACAATTTACGATCAAAGGTATCCAGATTGCCATACAATTGTATCATTCCGACATCTTATCAATTCAGCCGTCAATAGAATGGAAAGTTTCTTTTTTTCAAATAACGATGCCGACATACCAATAACTGATTTAAAAAATCAACTTGATAAATTCTAAAAATAAACGTATAAAAAGTACCATTGTACAGAAAGCAACAACAACTTTAAAGCCCTATTGGAAGACTCCAGCTGAAAATTCTGAGAATACGTTTCAATTTATACCAACTTTCCCTTTCATCGGCTACCTGACAAACCTTTAAGCTACGACTTGAAATTCAAAATAAAGGAGTGGCACGAATAATTGCAAGATTCACGATTATAAATAAATAATGATATGCAAGAATTTCCCATCACAATCGCGTATTCCAACCATTCCTTAATAACACATGGACCTTTAAATGCAAAGCCAGACGCTCCTCGTTTCCCGAGCCATAAAAGACCGACATTCGTAATTAAAGTGCATAAAAGTCTTTGAAAAGTAATATAAAAGTAAATAACAAATGACGTCTTCAAAGCAGCTCCGCATAATTTCATTGTTAATATCCCCAACACGCATGAATTACATCTCATGGGGAAGAAGTAGATTTATAAAAAAAAAATAGAAAGAAAAAAAAAGCTTATTATTTCTCGAGGGAGTTTTGAGTGTGCGTGCTTGCGAAGAGGGGGTTTTCAAGTTCAATTTCCAGAAGAGAGGGAGGGGTCAATTTTGAAGAAAATGAGTGCTGATTGGCGAATGGAATGGCATCGAAATTGCTGTCGTAAACCATGGCCAGATCTATTGGCAACCTTGAAGAAATGAATTCATTTCTCCTCAGCAGTAAATTATAATATACAATGGGAGAATCGTCGTGAGTTACATGATCGTAAATCACCGGGCCAGGCAGTGTGTAATTAGCCTCCGCGGCGAGAGAGAGAGGGAGAGGGAGGGCGGCGGGCTCCCCTACTCCCTTCTCCTCCTCCATCTTCTAAAAGGAAAGGACAGAAAAAGATAAGAAGAAAAAAGAGGAATGGGGGTTAAGGGGTATGGGATAGACATCCAACTCTCCGTAGGAAGTACAGCCGGCTCACTTTCGTTGGAGAAGGATCCCAAATGAAACACTAATCCAACAGGAAAATAGATTCGCTCGATGGATATATGGTGCATGTAGCTGTCCATATACCATGACGAATATCTAGATTAAATAATGAACATGAAACAGCTAATATATGGGCGAACCGTGTTGTCTTGAGGAAACCATCCTAGAATACGGAAGTAGCAACCATACATATAAATATATGGCAAAATTTAAAAACGAATTAAGCTCTAACTTAACATTACAGTATTTAATAATTATAAAAAGAATTTTAATTGAATTTTATCTAAAATAAGAGACAAAGAAGTTCCTTAAAGAAGAGTATCTCAAAAAACACTATTCCACATAATTTGTATAGTTGTGTCCACATTTTTTTGGCTTTGTAAGTTCCCTAAAGATTATGAAGTCAAACATTCAATGCAAATTACTTCAAATTTACATAAAAAATTCATTCTATATAAAGTTATAATCTTTTACAATCAAAAAACCTGTGTCCAATTCTTAATTTGACAGTCCTAGAGTAATTCCAATTATGCAGTTCCAAAAAAATCTTAATTGTTAAAGTGATCTTGAATATCTGATCCACATCCAATAAAGTAATCCTCTTATTCAGGAGCTGAAATTTATTTTCATAACCTGGCCTCAGAAATTAACTCAATAAAACCAAAACCGGAAAGAGATTCTAAAAATCGGTGCAAGTCCATAATTCAACCGTCAGAGCGCTTCATTATCGATATTCTTGTCAATTGTGCAACATAAAACAAATGACATTCAAATTTACTGGGCTTACAGATTTCCGTCAATTTTCGGCATAAATTTCACTGTTCTACAAGAAAAATTTGCGGGCCTGAAAACAGCTGATCTTGCATAATTTTTGGGTACTAAAAACGATAATGACCTTTAAAAATATTGATTGGCTCGCGTTTCCATGACAAAAGCAATCACCTAATGAAATAAGGCATATAAGAAGTCGAGTATATTCTCTTACATACAAGAAAAGAGCCAAAAGAAGCCGAGGCGACACAAGCTGAAGACAAAATTAGTCAGAAATCTAAACTTTTAAACTTGGTTTACTAATTTAGTTTTGCTTAATAAACATGTACAATAAATTATTTCAAGAATACATTATTGCCAATCTCATTTAGCTTTATATTTGTGTAAAGATAAGGATTCTCTCATTCGTCGACATCATGAAATATATCTTTGTTTGGATATTCTTCGTCTCACTTCTCAACAATGACCTTTCTGATAAGGGTGACCCTAAAGTAGCAGTGCTACAACCAGCATAGCTCAGAAAATCCCTGAAGCACCCAAACCCCTGACCCATGGTAAGGGGGCATCAACTCAGGGGAGATTTCTGAGAAGCGTGGCAGGTGTTAGCCTACTAGACAGAGTGCACAACAGCACAATAAGAGAGTCTTTAAGTGTTGAGTCGCTATTTCTCCGCATTGAGCGATCTCACTTGCGCAGGTATGGTCACGTGATACGGATGCGACAAACTGGTCTTCCTAAGCAGTTGTTAGCTTCCAAGTCGGTGGGTAAGAGACCAAGGGGTTGGCCTAGAACTACATGGAGAATCTGGGCTCGAGTCACTTGGGTATTACCAGAGAGGACATGCGCCTGATGGCGGAAGATCGCGACTGCCCCTGCGACCCTAACGGATAAGGGGGTCTGAAAAGTAAGTAAGTAAAGATATAAGTTTTGGCGCATTATATGCTCATTACCCATAGTTGAAAAACAAACTTTCCGTTTGCATGAAAACTAGAGCCAATCGACAAATTTCATTATTATTATACCGGTATATGAATACAGCATGTGAAATTCATTAAAAAATAGCACATTTCATTTCCGAAACAGAAAAAAGTTGAAAATTTATAAAACAGTGTTATTTAAGCTGCATTTGATAAGGTTTGAAATAAATTATTTTACTAAACCACATGACAACAACACAGGGTTATTCAAAAAGATGGAGCAGATTTCAAATATTTATTTCAAACAAACTGTATATACAAATAAAAAATATGAAATAAAATCTTTTCAAGCATACACTTTCACCTTAAAAAGTGCAGTAAAAAGTAAAAAAACATTATTCAAAAAAAAAAGTAAAAGTGTGGTGACGCGTTTATTTGATTATGTAGTATTTTCTTTTTAAAATTTAATATTAAACATGCCACCACACTTTTACCTTTATTTTGAATAACATTTTTAAATTTTTACTCCATTTTTTAAGGTGTAAGTGTGTACTTTAAAAGTTTTTATTTCATATTTTTATATTTTATTCGTTTTATTCGTTATTTTTTTAAAAAATAAGCTTCTATATGATAACTATAAAACCAAAAAAACTTTGGAAGTCTACGTCAGTATCTCGGGAAAATGTTTACAATACATTACGCTAGCTAGCATTATCAACAACTTTGCTAGCATGGATAATCAAATTAACAATTACATACAACAATTAACAACGACAACAATAAACATCAAGAAATTAAGCTTCCCGAGGAAGGTATAGGTAAGTAGCGGAAGCTCTGAGTTCATCAATTTTTACCCCTTCATCAGCAATTTTCAACCCCCAATTTTCTTTATCAAAAATTTATTTTCTCGAACTTAGTATTTAGAAAATGTAAAAGAACCCTATCTTCTTTCCTTTCTCGTCATTTTCGATCGAATGATATATCACACGCCATATGTTGCAATAGTTCTAAAGACCAAGTGACTGCCACCCCCACAACTTCGACCCCACTGGGACAATTTGGCCTAAACTTTATAGGAACACAGATTTTGCCTAGAGGAATATGCATATGGAATTTCACTATTTTACACACCTAAATACCAAATAGATCACTTGGTCCCTTCGAACTCCCACCCCCGTAATTCGATCCCAGTGCCCAATCAAAACCAAACTAAACAGTGAAGGTACTCATGCTGATAGTAAGCTACATTTCGACTTTCAACTTTCTACCTCAAAAAATGCAGAAATTATGAAGGGGACGGACGGACATACGGACATTGTGAAACCAATAAGTAGCTCCATTCTTCCGCTACTTAATAATATAGGCAGTCGTTAAGTCATGATTGCATTGCAAACATATTAAACTTAAATATTAAATTACTCTCGATAAGACGCCGTTGGGGAAAGTTGCAGAGCTGTAGATAGTTAGGAAGTGGACAAAATATTGATTACAAAATTTGCGCACAAACGCACAAAACAAGTGAAGTTAAATAAATGTATGTAAAAAAAATTAAAACAAAAAAACCGCGTTCCCCACATCACTCAATAGATAAAGGTTCAAAATTTTTAAAACCCCACTTTATGCGAAGTCCCATTCAACGTTGTACAGTGGCACTGTTCCTTGTTTATGCGTGAATGGCGACGTCACAGGAGAACTCGTTTTGTGTGCTGAAGTTTGCGAAGTGTGAACCCATACGTAGAAAATGGTTGCATATGCAAACGAAAAAACTCTGGTCGTCCTCGCGCGAATTTTCTAAGAAATCTTTAAGCCACTTGTAAATTTGCTTATGAAGAGGCAGATCTTTGTTGAACTCACTGTGCATTAGAACAATGGATTCGCACTTCGCAAACTGCAGCATACAAAACGATTCCTCCTGTGCATATATATTATCCTAAACAAGAATCGTTCCACTGTGTTGCATTGAATGAAACTTCTAGGCGAGCTTTCAAACTTTGAAATATCCAGTGATGTTCGGAGTGTTTTTCTGTCTTTTAAAGTCTCGTTGAAATAATTAAATTATAAATACATGCATATAAGAAGTATTCATTCTTTCCTGAATCGCTCATGTATGAATGAAAAAAAAATATGAATGAAATGAAAAAACAGTCTATTTCACAGACTCACCTAATTAACAAAACAATCTAAGTACATGCTCCAATACAAACTTAAAACTCATTACATTCTGTCCTATATCTCACGTTTAGTAAATTGCACAAAAAATACAGTTTAGTTTTTTCGCTCAGTTTTTCCAGATGTTACAGTTTTTGTCTGCAGTTTTCCAAATTCGAATTATAACCAAATTAACCCACTAGATTATTTTAATTAAGTTTCATTAAAATATTTCAGTATGTAGATACTAAAATTTATTTCCAGTTTTAAACTCCAAACTTGATCAGGCTTTTCAAACATTTTACAAGTAAAAAATCAACTAGAATCACTCGAGTGATAATAATTAATTTTTCCAACTTAATTAGGGGTGTGTGTACTTCACAAACTTTATTTCCTCGCTTTGCCTTAATTCCCATGGGTCTAATAATAGCTTTTCGAAGGCAAGAGATGTCATTGCTCGAAAGCAATAAATGCGCCAATATCCTTTTTTGAAGCTTTCCTTCACAAACCTTAATTGACATTTCCTAATTTCCAGAATAACATCGGCAAACCCCTTTAAAGACGTACATTCGAATCAAAAGAAGACATCTATATCTTGGCTCATAGCTAAATCTGAGCGGCACCTTTCTTATATAGTCAATATACTCTTACTAAAATAAAATAATTTTTTTTTCAAAATAGTTTTCTCATCCTTAAAGAATTTCGCTTGCTATAAAAGAGAATGAAAAATAAATTTCACTACAAAAAAGTTTTCTGACTCAACTTCAGTCAAGGTTTAAAAAATGTTAACTCGTAAATCATTCACGTAACCAGTTGGGCGGTCATTAGCACCATCTGGATTACTTTGTAACTGAAGAAAATTCCAATTCTTCTAGAGAAACCAAAAGTGACAGTTCCAAGAAACTTCTCCTCCCATTACACATTCAAATTTTTAAAGACCTTGCAAAGTGGGAATAACGTTGCTATTTTAAAAAAAACGCCCGTGAGAAGAACGCAAAAACTACTCCGTACGAAAATCCAAGCTAAACAAAACTCGTCAAACTCTCATCCCACACAATAAAACGTTTCAATTAACTCTTTAATTAATCGCCATTTGCCTTTAAATTTTTACGACTGCAACCATAATCGTTCTCGGAACACCACAAACTTGTTATTAGCTTTGCTTTTTTTTCTTTCTTTTTAATATCCACGAGGACAATGACATTCGGCGTCTTTTGAAAAGCGTTATTTAGGCCAAGCAATGCTATATCCCTCGCAGAGATTACATTCTTCTCGACAAAAATGACCTGCACAAGAATTTGGTTACCTCGTCGTCTTCTTCCATTTCACGACTTTATTTCGAAGTTCAACTCGGAAAAAAAGCTCGGAACCGGATTCCTTAATACGAGTAATAAGCAAAAAGGCGACAAAGGGGCGCCGTCTACCTCAGACTGTAAAAACGTGATTTATGGCCGGTTCTTGTCTCTATCTTCAAATCACTCGTATACAGGCACAAACATGTGCAAACAAACATAACAAACAACCAACAACAACAGGCCGAGATTGAGACAGAATACAACACAATAACCAGAAGACTGGGAAGCAAAGGAGGCGACGCCACCACTTTTCCACTACGAGGAGGAGGAGGAGATTCTACAAGTTCACGAGGTGTGTAAAAAGGCAAAATAAAGAACCAACAACAAAGGGCAGGGAGAAGGAGGCAAAGAGTGGAGGCGAAAGAGGGGACGAACTAAGTGAAACAGTTGAAGAGTAAATGATTATTAACGGGGAAGTTCAATCCTGCTAAGCCCAGGGGCACAATTCAGAAACGAAGGTGAACGCCACGCTGTTAACACCAAAAGCACTAACGAACTATATGACATGATTATACATAAAGCAATAGCAAGAATTTTTTTAAACAAAACTGCTACGACTTCATGCACATAAAGAGCAAGAAACTTCCCTCATCGTGTATACGAGCCAACCATTTTAAACTCTTCACCTATATGAAGTAAAGTTGTGAGAGAACGAGACTCATTTTGCCAAAACGAAATAGGTGATTTGAACCCTAGAAATACACCTATATGTAAATTAAATCAACCTTCAGGTAATATTTTTGGTGGAACGCTTTTGCTGCCATTAAGATCACATCATATTATGCTCTATGTGATGGCCCTTTCTTCTAGCTCGACATCTTAGTTTCCACTGTAAGAGGCTTCTACGAAGAATACAGAGATCGATTTTGTTCCACTCTTCTTGACAAGCTTTTCATAATCCAGAAAACGTTCTTACATGAAGAGCTTTTATAAGACCGAATGCACAAAAATCCATGAGAGAGGCATCAGATGACTTGACAGGGATGTCTGGAATGGGATAACCTTAATCCCAGCTTCCTGTTCCGTTCGACTGGACAGTCGATTTAGCATTGTGGCTGGATTCTTTGTCCTGGTAAATGTACACCTCATAAAACCGTGGGATATCATTACGAAATGTGTGTTCCAAAACAGTTTCCTGATAGAAGTGTCCTATTTGGCGAAACAGGTCAAAAAAAAACATCAAAATGCAGAATATCGAAATCGGCGATCCAGGCAATAAGGTCATGCATTAACCGACAGGTAACGAGTAGTATTCCATCAGTCCAGCGTTCTCGGCAAAAATCTATTAGAATCTTAATGTGATATAGAAATGTCACCTCGATTTCTCTTAAAATCATGTTAAAGTCAAAACTTGGAAAGTGCTTGGAGGATGGAGATTTCAAGCCAAGCCAAAGTCGGTGAAAGATTGTAGAACAAGAGAGGACAAATACTTCTTATAATTATATAATAATCCTACAATTCCTAAGGACAGCTGGCACCATTCCACCTCTAAATTGAAGGTCACAACAACAGAATTGGACTCTTGCATAATTATCTATATACAGGATGGACTAAAACAATAGCGACAAACTTCAGAGGTGATTTCTGACTAGAAAAGAACAAAAAAAAAGTTCATAACAACATTATGTCCGGAAATGCATAGTGTCTATGAGAAAGGCCATAATTGTGGGGACGACATCATGCCCCCATAAGAATACAGACAGTGTGTTTCTTTCTGTTGCAGAGCTACTTCCGAGTCGGGTACAATGGTCCGATACTCATATCAAAAACAAGCCGAGATGGTCTTCACATGCGGAGAAGTACATGGGAATGGTCGAGAGGCCGCACGGATGTATCAAGAGAAGTACTTCAACAGACAGTACCACCAGAATCACAAAACGTTGGCAACCATTTTGCGTCGTTTGTGTGAGAAGGGGTCCTTTGACGGAAGAGGCGAACACGGAGCATTTTCGTACAGTAGACCCGGAGGAACATGTGCTACAAGATATTGGGCAAAAACCCGGTAGAAGCTCCAGGCTATTCGGGTACAGGCTTAAACATTCAAACGAGTGCGACAATCCACGATGCGATGAGTGAACTCTTACATTGCGTCTCGGCAATCTTTTGTAACGTCGACACAATTACTGCCACAGTAATGTCATGTTCTGTACTAATTGCTCTATTAAAGACAAATCGTCCATTTCCGGACATATGCTCATATGACTTTTTTGTTCCGTTTCTGGTTGGGAATCAACTCCCGAAGCTTGTCCTTAATTGTTTTAGTTTACACAATATAACTGTAAAACTTTGTACATTTTTTGAAGTTGAAGAATTATTTATTATACAGCAAACAAACCTAAAAAAACTAAAAATATTGAAAGTTTAATGAGATATAAAAGACTGAAAAAAATTGTTAAAAAATGTCCACGTAAACTTATAAATAAGTTCCGTCAAATTGATAAGTGGTCATTTCATTAGTTCAAAAGAATCACGCAACAAACACTTGACAGGAAAGAAGGGAGAAATTATTTTCTCAAAAACAAATAAATAAGCCAGCTCCGTATCTGATGCTATCAGTCCCTGGCACGAAAGTTCACGTGAGACAACCACGGGCCAATCAGGAAAGGTGCTAATTGCGTTAATGAGAACGGCTTCGCCCCTTTCCAGACGCCATCCATCAACGACGCCGAAGAAGAACGCAAAACGAGTTGAAAAATGAACGGAGGAAGGCGGAGAGCGAGTAAAGAGATGGAGGACGGTGGGGAGCAGCAGACAACATATTGGTCATGTTCCCTATTAACATGCCTCGGTGAAAGGAAGAAAAATTAAACGAGAAATAGTAAACAAACCATATGATGGGGGAAGACAATGGAAGGGGGAGAATGCGAGCGGTCCACAAAGGGCGTTGCTGACGTCAGTCGGGGCCTTGGACCTTGCAGAAGACCTGAAACTTGTTCGGTTGTATTCTGCTTACCTTTCATTCAAGGTTTCCGTGGAAAAAAATGTATTGTGGCCAGATAAAGCAAAAAACATCTAGAACAGGGAGGATAAGGAGGAAAAGGAGGGAGAGGAAAAGTTTTTCGAGAATGTTCCTAATCATTGCGAGGGTGGAGCACTTTTTGTAAAGAAGGAAATTATGAAAAAATAAATGAGCCCAGTTCTTAAAGACGACGTAGCTACTTAATAAGACACTTGCACAGAAAAATGATGAAAAGCCAAAGCGTACGTTTCATAAAATAATAATAATAATAAAAAATAAAAATAGTATATACTTTAGTGTAACTAGTTTTCTAGTAAAATAAAGTATATAAGCTTTATAATATACTTTACAATAAATCAGTATTCGTAAATCCTACAATCACACAATTCCAATGAATCTAGAATCCACCTTGAAAATCATTTTGGAATGTCGAAAACATTACGATCGGCGCCCCAGAGTCCTTGATAAATTCTCAGAAACTCCCACTACATGGGGAAAAAACCAAGCTCATCAGAATGATTTACAAACCAAAACACTTATCTACCAATATCGGCCCTTAAACCTATATAAAGGAATGCAAACCACAACGACTCCTTAACACCTATTTGGTTTATAAATTAGTAGTGAAGTTTGTTGTCCAAGTTATGTTGTCAGTTGCAGTGTTGTGGAAAAACATGTAAAATCCTTGAGAAATAAAGAAATAATGCTGCAATAATATGAAGAGAAAGTAATATAGACATTCTTACAGAATTTTTTTAGATATCCTGTAGAAAGAATGACAAGTGTCCACTAAACAATCTGGACGTGAAATCTGGCATTATTATATGTGAAGATGCAAAAGAAAAGCAACGAATGCACACGAAAGCTTGTTAAGTTCTTGATGTTTCATCGTGTTTGTGGTTTAAACAAACACGCAACATTTTTTGAAAATGACGTCGAAACCAGAAGTACTTTGATTATCTGCGTGCAAGTTTTATTCAGACAACGTCATCTTTCGCAGGAAAAAGCGTTTCTAAAGCATTTCCTTGACGAGAAGAATCGCAAGGTCAATAATTTATGAGTTACAAATAGCAAAGATCAGAAAAAAGATATCTTGGTCCAGATCAAAATCTTCATCCCCAGACTAAATTAACGTTTATTAAATAAAGAAAAAATTCCCCAACACAACAAAGCGGAAAATATTTTGAGAATCATAATAATCCAATAACGGAGGATTGAAACTGTAGAACGTCACTCTCTCTTTACTGAGGGTTCCTGTTCTCAAGTATCGTTCATCCCCAACAATATTTAAGAACAGCAACGCTGTGTATGTCGATCAGTGGCTGCATAGAAAATTTTGGCGATTTTGAAAATTTTCGGTATAGAATTTTGAGAAACGAAATCAACCTTCAGTATCGCAAAAAAACAGTTGATTCCAGCACGTTCCGATAGCCACATAACGATGATGAAACTAAATTGTTTTGAAAACTCCCCAATCTTGTCTTTGTTTTGGACAAAGGACTATATAGGGTATTTCTAAATTATCTCCCGTATTATACATGATTATTACTCAAAAACTATTTCAGATTTTAACGTGATTTTTTTTTATTCACAAAGAAAAATTCAAAAAGTTTCTTAGCATGTCTTAATAAATTTCAATGTGCCCCCCCCATTTATGGCGTGAAGGACGTCAAAGCGAAACTCTGTGAATTCTGCGACAATACTCAAATAATCTTGGGCACGCACACGTCAGTGCAGAGGAATCAAAGGACCCAAACAATGCCAAGAAAACATCCCCCAAACCATAATACTGCCCCACAAGCTTGAAGTGTTGTGGCGATGCAGGTGGGGTCCATGCTTTCGTGTTGTTTTCTCCATATTCTAACCCTGCCATCTGCATGATGCATTTGAAATCGTGACTCATCGGACCACATGACCCTTTTCCAGTCATCTACTGTCCAATCCTTGTGCTCCTTGGCGAACTGGAGACGTCTGCTCTTGTTCAAGGCTTTCGAACTGGTCGTCGGCTTCCATGGCCTAAACGGTGTAATGAGCGGCGAACAGTTCGTTCAGAGGCGGTCACAGTTTGTCCTTGATTGAGATTTACCGCTATTTGACGCACTGTTGCTCTTCTGTCGCCCTGGACAACTCTGGTCAATCTACTTTCAGCTCGAGCATTGAGGAGCCAGTGACGACCACACGCTTGACGTTGAGAGCCGGCTTTTTGCTTTGTAGTCCACTCTCTGTAAACATTAATAACTGCTGCTCTTGAACACTTCACAAGTTCAGCTCTTTTGCTGATACTGGTTCCGACACTGCGCGCGCCGACGATCATCCCGCGTTCAAACTCAGTTAAATCACGTTTTTTGCCCATATCGTCGTAAAAAACACAGTGCAACTGATGGTTCACCTCACCTGCATTCCCTTTTTATAGTTATCTAGCCCTCTAGCGGCAGCGCTGTGACGCAATAGCTCATTTGCCTAAAACTGTCAGGTGGTCATAATAATTTGGCCACTCAGTCTATATAAAAGTTTGAAATCGGCTGAAGACTTTTGATAAACCTTGTACTTGATTCCCTTCATAAAAAGAGAACTACCAAGATCACCGATATGTGTTCTGATTTAGCTTCTTTCATTAGGGCGAGAAATATACGTGATCATTTTGGGGAAGAAAGAATGCATTTCAAAGACAAGAGTGATAGCTTAGTCAATGGTTTGTCCAAATGAAGACTTCTGGTCGCTCTTGAAGAGAAAGGTCCACGTCAAATGTGGAGGCGAAAAATCACCAACAGCTGAAGAGAAGGATGCAATTGTGCCTCAAAAATCCTAGATATGAAATATTGTACAGAGACTAGCGGAGAGCATGAAGAAAACTAGATATAATTTCTACTTGATATATTCCTGTCTTGGGCTTTCAGGAATAGATTTTTTTGCCAAAAATTACATAACATTAAAGCTAATACTTGTTAACTAGGATCGAAGGAAAAAAAAAACTTTTCCGTTTAGCTATCTTCGACAACAAGCCTTCAGAGGTCTTCTCGCTAACTGCCTCAAAGATGCTCTTGAGAGATGAAAGAGCACATCGCCACCTTATTAAAAAATTATAAAATATTCTAGTAGCACTTAAATCCTGAGAGAGCCCCGTAAGTGGTTCATTTATGTTTATTTGAACATTTAAACTATTTATTACTAAATGCAAGTTGTGATCTTTGAGAGAAAAAAAATCTTTTCAAGAAGCGGCATATTTGCTTACGTCAATGGAGAAAAAGTATAAGAAACAATTTATCATAATGCGAGTCGATGGTTGTTAAATATTTTCTCATGCAATGAAGATACTGCAAAATTTAAAACAAAAATAATAAATAAAAGCATTAGAAAGAGACCAATTGAAAGTTATCACTTTCGAATAGTAAAATGAATAATTAAAACATTAAAACTACTGCGAAGAGACGAAGAGCCAGAAGAGTCAAAGTAAATTACAAATAAAATTTAATAATAGCTAAAATAGACTAATATCAAAGGAGACGCCGCCAAAGAGTTTTTTGTATATGGAACAGAAAGGCAACTCTTCCGTCTTTCAGCTTTTCAATCGGAAATCATTCATTTTGGCTCCGAATGAATGGTTCTAACCTTTGTGCAGGCTGGTGATGGAGAAGGGGGGGGGGGGAGGGGGCAACGAGCGTCGGTTCTGTTTATCCGCCCCCTCACCTGGCCAGAAAGAGTCAGTCAGCCAAAGGAGACAGACGACGCTTTCAACGGAACCACGCAACGTTATACAACAACATTTTTTTTTCATGCTGCTTTTGCGGCTGGCTGTTGCTAAGCTAGCACGCAAAATGTTTGAACAACTGAGTCACACAATCTTTCTCTTTCACTAGAGGGGCTCCTCTCCGTGCCGATGTCGGGATGAATACGCCCCCTCGCGCCCAGGTTGCCTATTATTTGCCCGTTGATACGCGAAACTCAATATTAATTTGACTTCGGTAAGCGCAATATTACGGGTTTGCTGGCAGTGAATCGACAAATAGTATAATAAGAACACCGGTAATCACCATGACTGTCTACACCCAACGTCAACGGGGAAAATAACTATATTAAGTTAGTTAACATAAAGCGTAGAGACGTGTACGATCCATTGTAAGTACTATAATCTAGTTTGAAGATTAACTATTTAAAGATATTATAAAAAAATAACATCGATTACTCCATTATTTCAAACTTTCCCCATTTCTTTTGGCCTCTGCCACCAATTCTTAGTAATTCCACTTTTCAGTGAAATTTGAATGCTACAAATGACTTATAAAGGGCAAATTTTCATCTGGAAATTTCTAAGAATACTATTTACACCTTCATCTGGTAATATAAAGAATGAAGCAATACCATTTCTAAACATGCTAATTGGATTGGAGAGCAGGAAAAATTGCTCAATTCTCTATCGCAAACACTAGTCAAAACACATTCCAGTAGATGACAATTTCAAAATAAACGTCTCGTGAGGACTCATGAAAGAGCCAAAACAATTCCCATAAACCAATACAGCATGCCAATAAGCCCATTTAAGCAGAGCATTCAGTGAATCTGATGTATTACATATGAGCATTAAGCGAATTTTGAAATTACGATGATGAAGAATGAGATATTGGGCAAGCATGATAATGTGGCCTCCATAGAGAGGTCTGACGACTTCTGTAATCACCTTCTTATCGCTGCGATAAAATTAATTATCTAGTGATATACTTCATCAAATAATCCATAGATAATGGAGAGATAACACTTAAAAGACTTAATTGGAAAAAATATTAAAAAAATAAATAAAAAAAAAACGCTGATTATAATTAATGTCGAAAGATGGCGTGCTTTTAGTGCCTTAAAGGCTATCGTATTAAAAATATTAAAAATTATTACAAACTTAAATGAAATAGTAACAAACTAATTTTTTTTTCACTTTAATTAGTTATTAATAAAGTTCACATTAATTTTCTTTGTTGTTTCAGAGAACAAATAAACAATTATTAATTTGACCAAAAAATTAAAAACGAAGACAGAAACTGACTATCGTTTAGGATCTTTTCTATTACATTCTTATTGAAATCTATATAAGCTTATACAAATAAAGATGAAAGTTTGTCTCTTATAGTTTATGCCGATCTTGATGAAATTTTGCACACTCGATCTTCAAAAAATAATAATTATTGATAATAATCGATATTCAAAATGATGGCAACGCATACTAATAGGAGGTATCTCACCAACTATATGCACGGACCAAAGTACATACTTCATGACCAACAAGGCAAGGCAAAGTTTGTGCAACAATAGGGTGGTCGTGTTTGTACCAACCAATGACGTATATTAAAGATAGACTCCGAATCCTATTGTTAACAGCGGCAAAAAGTGAAGCAAATTGAGCCATGACAGTTCTGGACAGGAGTGAGCCGTGGAGTAATTAGCTGTCTGGCTGCGTTATTTTTGAAGATTTTGGGCCCGAGGAATAACTAATTCGAAACCATTCCTCAAAGTTGTTCTGCATACAACTGTACAAACAGATACGAAAAAAGGATCAGGAATCATTTTCCACTAGCATAAATCAAAAATACGTAACGAAAATGAAAATACATAACTGAAAGACGATCGAAACGAAATTGAAATTGAAACCATGATCGAAAAATTGTTTATAATAAAATACTTCAAATACAAAGTAAGCGAAAAGATAAACATACCACTCCGTGATCGGCGTGTGAAAGAATTATTAATCAGCTACTCTCATGTTTAGCCATGCGTTTTGCATCATCTTCACTCACTTTCGGCCATGACAGTTCTGGGCATGGAGCTTCCCAATTTGCTTCAAGTAACAACAATTGCTTCGGAGTCTATCTTTAATATACATCATTGGTACCAACACAGAATGATATGGTAATAAAACTAAAAATTACAGATATTGTACCATGTTCAACCCATCAAATAGTTATGTATCAACGTTCATTAAAACATTTAAATTAATCTCAAGACTGATCTTTTTTTTCATTAATATCATGATTATTTTACGGTAATGTAAATTTCATTAATAAAAATATTTTGAGGAGACAATTTACATGCTTACGTCGAGAACCACGCTCTTATATAAAATGTAACGTTCTTTGGACGTTCTAATTTCTTGATCATAATTTTAACTTTCGCATATTGTTCTTGAGCATATTGCTGAAAGAGTCTTCCGGAATTTTCTTAGAACTTAACATATTCTTGAAAATTTTTTAAAATGAGCAGTAATTGGAGATAATGGAGAAACAGTGGAAAGGCGGCAGAGGAAGCAGTCCCTTCGCTCAGCGCTGTAACGGCTTCGCCAGCGCAGCAGTGCTGTAACGGCTTCGCCAGCGCACTGCTGCAACTGAGCAAGTGGTGAGTGACCATCGAAGCTTCCAGGCGGCCGTGGACGATCCAAGAAACGTTACTGCTAGACCACATCAAGTGATGAATATCCAAGTTTTACTTCAAGACATCGAGAGGAGAGTGGGAATTGCCATCCAAGAAGAGAAAAAGCAAGTCCCATTGAAGAAATCGAGGCTACGTGTCGAACATCTATAACGGGTAAATATGGTTATCCGTTGTATTATCGAAGTTCACCCAGCAGACCAAGTTTACATCTAAAATAAGAATACGTTGCCAAAAAATTATTTAGGCTAACTTTTCCATAGTTGGAGAGGCCATTCATTGGGAGTTTTTTTAAAAGAATTCTTTTCGATTTTTCAATATGAATTTTTACTTTTTAATTCTAAGGTTTTTCATGTGTTCATTTTTACTGAAAAAAATTATCAAAAAAGAACCCGAGCAACGCCGGGGATATAAGCTTGTGACTTTATAAATTACAGAATTAAAAAAAAATTAAGAATTATGTCATCCTTTGGAAGAACTTATAATTTTTTTATGATAAACCTTTAAAGGGATTCATGTTATCAATTTTAGCCAGATGAGTCCATAGAGAGACTACTTGTTTATGAAAAGAGTCTAATATTAATCAAATACATATTAATTATCCTGAAATTACATTATAATTATATTATGAAATCCATTTAATTATACTTTCATTCTAATGACAAATGATTGCTATTAAATTCAAATTAAATACAAACTTATCACCTCTAGCTATTAATAACACGTCTTGGTACTATTAAGAATCTTGATAGAAAAAAAAATAAAAAAATAAATAGCCATAGATCGCCTTTTCACAGCTATTAAAACGGACTATAAATAAACTTTAAGAAGGAAAAATTATTTATATAGATAGACGATTCGTCAAAATTAGTTAAGCCTTCTTATTCCCTTCAATTTTGTTTCCAGGTCATTCTCATTCGGCATCACGAGTGTTCCAATGGATTCGATTCAAATAGTCTGTATAAGTGGATATTATTATCAACTCCTGTCGATACAAAAGGAGGAGATAATAAAGAATCCCTCCCTCTTTTCGCCTTGAAAAACACGAGACGAAAATAGATATGAAGAACTATGGAGTCCTCTTTAGATAAAACGTTTCCGTCTGTTTCGATTCGTTGCAAAACCTCGGAACATTCAATGCCAGATCTGAAACGATCGAAAACCAATCGATCAGTCAGATCTAATTAAGAGGAAATAGTAATCGCTTTTTTTTTTATTAATATTCTAATTGGTTTTCTATATAATAGCTTCTAGGCATTAAGAAAGAAAAAGAAAAAATATAAATGATGAATAAAAATACTATATGGTTCCCCGTAAATATTTTCGAAACTGATAGACATAATTAATTCGAAGAAAATATGCAATAATCATACTTCTATATAATTTTTTTCCTTTCCTAAAGACTAAAAATTGATTCCATCTCTTATCAAGTTCTTTCTTGTTTATGACCTTTGAATTTCTCCAGATCCCATTGCAGTCGCTCTTGAAATCATTTGCTCAAAATAAATCAATGTAAATCTAGAAGCCCCATCTCCATTACAGCTGACACACACTCCCACACTCTCCTTTAATTAAGCTATCTCAAGTAATTGGGCCTAATGTCACTTTCCTAATTATTATATATATTATAAAAGAATCCCCTTTAAAATAAATAAAACAGCTTAATAAGCTCCAGAAATCAGCTTTCCTTATCTCCCAGCTTTTTTTAATGAGCAAATTTATCATTTCTCTCCACCAGCTCTGATAACGAAATACTTTCATTACTCCGGCAGGCTTAGTACAAACACACTTCCCCTCTCTTTTATACACAAGGCTTATTTTAACAAGGCTAAACACCCCGAAATGTTAATCAATCAACCCACAAAACATGGAGATTCAGTCAACGATTCGCCCAAAATAACATTTTTTTTCTTCCTTTTCATAATGCCGACCATTCGAGATTTCGCCCCACCATCGCTCAAAATCTGACACATGACATCGAAGAAGAACAAAAACAGCCATCATAGCTTGTAATTTTTATCTCCAAATGGAATCATTCCTTTCATCCTGTCGTCCACCTTCCCTCAATTTCCTACTTTTTCTACCCCACACCCAGAATCCCCTCTTTTGGCAACGGCGAAATTAAGGACGGGGGTGGCAGTGGAGAGACAAAAATTCCAATCTCCTTTATTGGTATGATAAAAACTTCTTATACATTAAATTACTTGAACGGGCGAATGTACAAAAATAATTTTCAATAAGAAAATAATAACAAATATAATAAAGAGAAATCGTGGGATGGTACACAGGCCTTCCATGATATTATTAAAAAAAAAATGAAAAATTTTAATCTGTTATGGAGGAGAGTACATCATTAACTCCAAAAATGGTTCATCACAACCAAACAATTCATTTACAAAACCTACTCGTCTCAATGAGAAGAGTCCGTAGCAGATGTCGAAATTATTGACTTGTTCGCTGGTATGAATGCCACAACCATTTCTTTATTTTTAGAAAAAAATGAATATTCTTAGATAGGAACCTTTAAGTATGTATTAATTCATATGCTTCTGCTGTTTGCCGCTTCACAGGAGTTAGCTGCACAAAATTGGTCTCTGCGAACAGGTCAATATTCCATGTGGGTATAGAATGAGTTATTTTAAGTCAAAAAAGCTTATATAGACATGTAGTCTTTTAGGGATGGTCTCTCAGATAGAGCTATTTGAAATTAAAATTATGAAGTTTCTAAAACGGTTTTTATTTTACTGCATAAATATTCTAATTTCTTTGTCATAACAAATTTTCGAATATCCCCCATGTACATCGATGCATTTTTCAATTTTTATGAAAATGTGGCGAGTTGCACGCCTGACGTTCTCTTATCTAGTCCACGGCATCTGTTTTACATGCAATACGATGTCTGCTTAAAAAATAACGATATTGTTCCATAAATCTCTTTATTTAATTCTTATTTACAAATTAACCTAAACTAACCTTCACAATAGTTCCCTTTAGAGGCCACACAGTCATGGAGACGTTGTTCCAAACCTCACAAAAGTGCTGGAAGAATGAGGTGTAGAAACTTTCAGTTGGTCCATCACGGCCTTCCGAATCGCTTCCACAGATGCAAAATGTGTTCCTTTGAGGTAATGTTTTTCAACTTGGAAAAGCAAGAAAACTCATATAGCGCAAGATCAGGGGAATAGGGAGGCTGAGATACTACTGAAATGCCATTCTCATTACTTTTTAAACAGGTCTCGTGTATTGACTGTAGTTTTATAAAACTCACACTTTAACCAATCATAAGCAGAAACCAAGGGAACTATAATCTCGGATCATCTCGATGGGTAGATATCTCTTCCACCGCAACCAACCAGGGCTTAGGAAAAAATGCATTTAAGGCTTCTTGCACATATATTAGAGAAAACTTGCGGCATTTTTCAAATGTGTCAAACTGAGTTTAACGAACCTTTTACATTTACACAAAACATGCCGCACTACATTAGTGAATACATTATTTATTTTAAATTATTCAGTACTTAACCAATAGTTGTATCTCAGAAACCATAATAAAAGACTACATGCTTATACAAATTTTTAAATTACAATAATTCATTCTATATACGCACGAAATATTGACCTTTCCTTCCGGGACACACTGCATATGCGCAAATACGAAAATTTTTTTTCTCCAAAATTTTAACATATCTTCTTTGAAGTCATCTTCAATGAAAAAAAATTCTGAATTGTGGAAACGAACATTTAGGTCACTCTTAGTTAGAGGTCGGCCAATAAAATTTTAAAATAAAATTAATGCTCTCGAATTATAAAAAAATAATAATAAAAATAATAATCTGGCGATTATTCAATCTTAAAAAAAATATCACTTGAGATTTAATATCCTTGGTCCTAATCAATATAATTTTTTATTAGAAAGATAAAATTGTCGTGAAGTTTAATCCAGCTAAGATAATACTCAAGCTTAATATTTCAAGTTGATATCAGTTCATTTATATTCACGACTCCAGATAGTGCAAAATATCATATAATGGAGGATGCAAGGCGAAAAATAAAATAAACAACTTCATCACAAATAAATTAGAAAAAAATTAATAATAAATAATTAAAATTCGATGATACAGAATATATGCAAATTAGATTCACTTGATAGGGCGTAAATAAAATAAAAATGTAATTAAATCATACTAAAGTAAAAACATTTTGCAAGCTTCAAAAATTAAATGTACAAACCAAAATGAATAAATAAATAAATTTTATATCCAAACCATTATTAATCATAAATTTAAAAGAATTTGTGAAATAAATCATCCATTCACCCAATAAAATCCAATATTCAATTGGGGGGGGGGGGGGGGGAGTCTTCTTCCAAAACTTGTAAAACAGTTCTTAAATCTGTAAGCTGGATATCCAAAAACTTTTTATCTTTAAGTATTCAAATTGTTGGAAGAGGATTTTCTTAAGAGTAGCACCCAATTTTGTATAATGGGCCTTTCCTAAAAAAAATTCTTTAATTGTAACAGAACTTGTTCTCCAAAATTTTTAATCTAGAGTCTTGATTAAAAACTTAACCGAAATAATAACCGAAATTATTAAATAAAAAAAATCCCATTTCAAATTTATAGATTCCCATATTGAGCCTTATCGATATTTTCGATTCTCTCGCAGTGAGGAAGCACTTGCCTAACACTAAAAAAAATTCAAACCTCCGTAAAAAATAAATAAATAAAAAGATAAAAAAATCCTCTTTAACTTATTTGACTAAGCTGATACATACGTGGATTATATAAGAAACAAAGTATAATCTAACAAGCACAATATATATTCAATAACAACCTCCCCACCCGCCAGACAAAAGTTATATTCCAGCAGTCACAACTAGAGCGTTGCCGGCATTTATCAACACACGATAAAGTAGAAGACTTTTATTGCTCTTTCTCTGCTCAAAAGAGAACTGTGACAAAGCAAAAAAAGAGAGAGAGAGAAAGAGATGATGATAAGTCCGACGTGTATTCGAAAGAGGAACCAAAAGCGTTTTGTTGGTTCAGCTGATGTTGATACAGAGAGAGACCAATTTCAACAACGTTATCTCTCTCCGTCCCCACCCTTGGTTAAGTTTATTTTCTATTCTATCCTCACTCGTCTCCCTAACTTATTTTCATAACTTTTTCTTTTAAAGAGAAGGTGTCAAAAGACCGACTATTGAAAGCATAAATTTGTAAATAATTTTTTAAAACCATAAATTTTAATTAAATAAGAAAAATAACGAGCAACGTGACAAGTCTGGTTGAGTAATAATTGAGGCCGAACCTAGAACTTCCGCTGAAATAGTCAGTCACATTTGGTGGATAGGGTTTATCAAAGAGTACTTGAAGTTATAAATAGCTAATGATTTAATTTACTCTCCATGGACAAACTCATATTAATCAACCGAAGGCAAATTATCAAGAAAAAACTTATCTCAATATACATATATATTATCAAAAGCAAATAGTATTCATCTTAAAGCTTATTTTATTGGAAATTTTTTTAATCAGTCCCAAAATAGGATAGAGACTATTATCATTAAAAAAGTGAAGAAAACGCAAAGTTAGCACATATTTTTACTTTCCGTCAGTGAGTATACAGCTTCTAAGCATGAAAATGGCGCTTGTTCAAATATCAATGCTTAAAGCAGCATTTTCAATATCTACACTAATTGAGCATCTCCTATAATATTCAGAGCAAAGCTTTTAAACCTATTAATGAGACTACTCCAATTTGATTTAGGCAAGCGCTTTACAGGGACATAATCAGGCAAACGTTATGTATTCAGAAATCGAGGTATTGTTTAAGGTTCAAGAATTTAGCACCAGGTTTCCTCTATCTTCACCTGTTTCCTTAAATGACTAGTTATGAAGAGAATGGGCAGGAATTTATCCAGTTCTGATCCGTGGAAAATCATTTTTAATCGTACGGCTATGCAATTTATACTGTATCTTTATTTACGTTGTTGGTTATCTATAAAAATACTCTTTCCTTTGTCATCCAGGATCTAGCGCTAGGCGACCTATAATCCTAAATGTAACACCGTTCTCGTAATCGTCTAGATAAAAGACAAAAAAAATGCCATATCCTTCCTGTAAGATAGCATATCTAAAACAATTTTTTTAACGAGGTATCGTTTATCATTAGTTCTGAGCTGTGCGTTCATTTTCTTGTACCCAAACTTTACTAATTACGAAATTACTCAGGAAATAACGGCCCACTTTTTTTCTCAGCCAGTAAATAAAGATAAAAAAAAGAACTTTTGCATCTTGCAATTCTGAAGTTTCCCTCGTTTCTGTGCGGAATTACACAGCATTCCGACAGATAGCATAGCTGAAGTAATTTATTACAATGGCCTAGCGTTACAATCAATATACATTCATCCTTTTGGTTACACTAGCGTTACAATCAATCAAATTGAACTCTTGCTTGCGGAGAAAGAAGCTGAAACTCCCTCTAATATTTATTCATCCTTTTGGTTCACTTAAAGATGCTCTGCAAGGGACAAAGTCTGAAGATGACGAAGTCGTGATCCATCTGTCAAAAAAAACTGTTGGTCTATGCAAGAGAAGAGAACTTAAGGCTATTACATGGAAAATATAGGAAAATACATGGAAATTATAAGGAAAATATTGGTTGTTGAAAAAAGTCACTAGGTAAATTAAATGTACAGAACGTAGCATATAGATTCATGCGCCCAGGGTTATTTGCGGCTGACACTTCTAGCTTTCATCAAGGAAGATGCTGTGCGGTTCGATCTTTATAAGGGTGTGGAGAAGGGAAGTGAACATAGCATATATATGAGTATGGAGCTTATCTTGATTACTTTCGAAAAGGAAAGAACGCTGTGCAGACTTGTGAAAAGTGTAAAGGGTATCGTGAAGAAGCCGTTAAAGAACGCCAGTGTCAATATTGGTTTGCTCGTTGCCATTCTGGTGATTAAACCTCTCACTCTGATACTCTCAATCTGGTAAGACTAGAAGCATGTGGTGTTTACGAGCTCTTACCAAAGAAAGCTCATATGCCCAATTGGGTTTCTACTGTCCACAAATCACAAGATTAAATGAGGCCGTAGAAGAAAAGCGACCGGATAGGAATGGCCTTCCATCATGAAAACGCACGATGACGCACAAGTTCGACGACTCGCGGCAAATTTTTGGAGCTTGGCTGGAACAAGGTGTCTCACCTACCATATTCGTCAGTTACTGCTTCCTCAGATTTACGTTTTGTTTAGGTCCGTGCAAAACTCATTGATTGGAAAATCGTTCGCTTATGATGACGCTATCGAAAGACATTATGAAATGGAGAGTTCTTTGTACTGTCCTTGATATAGTTGATGGAAGCCTTGCAGTACATAACTGGAAAGAAATCACACAGAACTCCGATCGGTTTCGCCTTTTATTCCTGGTTTTATCAAGGATGCATATGCATCCATCTTGAGAATATTGCGCCAGACCCAAATTCCAAGACACTTACAGGAAATCAGCTTCGCTAAGGAAGCAAACTAGATTTCCAACAAGTTCCTGATGGATTGCAAAACCCAAAGACATAAGCTTCATTTACCTGCTATACTTTTAAAAATCTCTTTATTTTCAAATCTTGTATCCGAGAAAATCCGAAACCTCTCATCTTCTCCCCTTTCGCTCCTACCATATGTATCTTGACGTATCATTTCAAAAATATAAACCGCACTGGGAACAAACAACGATGGGGACAGTGTTATAATATAATGATAGATGCAGATCCTGTGAAGGTGTTTCTTTAATAGACAATAGCCTGTAGAGAAACCCAAAATAATACAGCGTACTTATGCTAAGTTGTAAAATTTGAATGTCAGTTTCATGGAAGATTTCTTTACCATAAGCCTAGCATGTTTTTGGTTAGTGGTCTGGTTCCATCTTTTCAACGTCTCATTAAACATAATGATTCAGGCTTCCCTTACTGGTGTTTGTTTCCATATTCCATAAAAAGGTTCTGAACCGGTGGGTAATGCAGCAGCACCTAGCTTAGCAAGGGTATTTGCTGCCTCATTACTTTCGATACCTTTATGTCCTGGATACGCAATGACTTTTTGAATGGCCCAATAGTAGTGAAGGTTAATACCGGGTAGTACTGGCAAAGATGAAAAGTGATTCAAATCGAAAAATAAGCTTTAACAATTCATTAACAATTCTAACATAAAAATTTGATTTTTTAAATTTTGAGGTTTTAAAATGCAATGCTTATAGTAACCAAAATCTATTTACACTCTGCAGAGGTCAGAACGCTCTTTCCCCAATCCACAAATCCACTAAACAAGATCTCTACCATGCACACGTTTCCAGCATTCAGTACATGCAGCAACACCAACTCCATTACCGTATATAAACAAGGAAAGCGAAAAGAGGAGGGACGGAAAAGGGGAGAAAAAGAAGGAAATAACGGAGAATAGAGGCGTCGTACACCGAGGGGAGTTTGTTAGTGTTAAGGAAGATAAAGGCGCGGGGTGGTGGGGATTTAAAGCGAAAAAGAAAAAGCAGGGGGCGGTGGTTGTCTTTTGTCCCGCAATGACGGATCGTTATCTTAGCACCAGGGATGTCTATCAACGGTTTTCGCCGAAGGTAGGATGGAAGGAAACAAGGGAATGAGGGCGGATAAAGAGGGGAGAAAAGAAAGAAGGGACTTAATACAAAGAGGGGGGAGGACTTACAGAAACAAACCCCCATTCACTCGTTGTAATTGTGTGCGCATAATGAGTCAAGTGACCTTGACACCTGTATACTTGATTTTCGAGAGGAAGATTTAAAGGGAAAAAATAGGAGAGGGAGGACTATATGCAAGAACAAGAGAGGGAAATACACGAGACAGGAAATGTAACGGGAAATAAAGAAACAACAGAGTTTCAAAGGAAAAAAATTAACAAAGCTATTCAAATGTAAAAAGCAAAGCAGGAAATCATCGATTCACAAAACTACACGATGTCGTAACGACTGCCAAAGGCTACTGCAGCATTTTATCTATCAAATATTCTTTTTTATCTATAACAGTTGGCGTTACAATACTCACAAATATGTAGGGCGTATTAAATATGTCCACCTGAAAGCAAGCAGAAACAGAATGTGTGTTGCAGTGAGGAAGAAGAATAAGAACAACAGATTTAGCATTAGGTGTGGCTGATTCAGTTAGAATAATCAGCCACTGTGGATACCTTGAATCACTCGTGGAGTGGCTGATTCAGTCAGAAGTGGTGCAAAAATGCCAATCATTAAAATCCAGAAATGGTTTGGTCACTTCATGAGGAGGGAGGAACATTATCTGAGAAAGAAGGGAATGAGAATAGAGTTGTCAGGTACACGGAAAATAGAAAGACCAAGGAAAAGACATGGAAGAGAATATTCAGATATAGGACTGATGGAGAAACGCACAATTTGGAAAACTCCATATAAGAGAACGGGATAAGCTGTGAGAAGTAGTAGTTCAATATGTCCACTTTCGAGACAAACCCTCTGTCAATATCTGGAAAAAGTCACGGGAGGTATTGTATTCATTTATTTGACTTATTGCGGTAAACTTTTCCTTCAGGTATCTCCATTCTGAAAACTTTCTGGGTATCTATGAGATATCACAAAGAACCCGAAACCAAGAACAACCTTAGCAGTATGAGGGCGAGCTGGATGAACCTATAATGAAATATTTTATTACAAATTTTCAGGGTGCTTTCAGAAGTGGTTAAACATTATCCCATACAACCCAAGTATTAATCCTTGCGACTGCATCTTATGGGGATATGTCAAGAAAGCCTCCCGCAATAAGCCAAAAAATGGAATGCAAATGTAGGAGGAGACGATATGATTTTTTTCTAGAGACTGACTATGCTGTAAAGTGGTCACAAACAGGAAGGTTCTTCAATAAGGTGGACGTACAGAACACGAACCATAAATCCCAATTATAATATGATCATTAAATTTATTATCAAACCTTTCTCACACTTCTTCTTTCTCTAAAGTATAATTTTGATTCAAATTTAATTGCAAAAAAAGCCGCAGAACTAAGTGCAAAAGAAGTTAAACAGGTCTAGCGATAACGCAGATATTCATTATCTCATATCCTTCTAGGATAATAATCAACTTCATCGATAGGATACAAACTTAAATGAAATCTAAAAAATAAAAAAATTAAGACTTTTTCTAATTTAAACAGAAACCAGATAGAGAGCCCAGATCGGGTGATTTATAGTCGAGATAAAGATATACAAAGATAGATTGCTACAAAGATTCGACTTGATGACCTTTAGCCTCCCCGATTTCTTGCAAGTTTGTGGAGGTTCGGGAATCATGACCTCTCCCTCCAGTCGTTAAAATTTCCAGATAAACCGGTGCAAATATTTATTTTGAAAGAGTCGTGGGTTCAAATTCTACTCAGAACCTCATTACAACTCGCATAAAGGACTGCAAAAAAATTCTCCCATCAGGTCGATTCATTATCAAAGGTAATTTATGATAAAAACAATTATCAAAAGAAAATACTCGCAAACAATTAGTCAGTTTTGCCTCTATTCAATTTATCAATTATCATTTTTTCCCTTTTTTTTTCCCTTTACGATAGTTGGCGATTTTTATCTCAAAGTGAGTAAATTTTGCATTCAAGGCGAATTAAAGTTAAGTGCGTAGACTGATGTCCTTGATTAGAAATTGGTTGTAAACAAAACCATAAAAGGCAAAGAAACACCGGTCTAATCGCCTATTTTCTTTTTTTAGTATAATCTACGGTGTTTACGACAATGTAGTCCCGATAAAAGGTTTTTTAATCTTGAATTCTTCGCAAAAGCCTCGAGGATTGGGAAGAAGAATTCGTTAACGAATAAATTATTATTTATATCGATTGACGCAGGGAAAAGCTTTCACTTTCATTCAATTGTTTATGCAACCAAAGAAAATCCTTTAATTCTCAGAATAAATCCTTCTAAAAGAATTACATTGAATAAACCTGAACTACAAATTACGCAAACTAAAATAAAAACGAATTCCGAATATCATGAGTTTTTATCGTGAACAATTGGCAACAGCCATTTTTTTGATTACGTCTGCGGCTATATTGGACTTCATGCCATTTATTGATAATTACTCCTAATTAAAACTGCCTGAGGATGATATTTAGGAGGCATGAAAGCTTATAAAGCTGATGCTATCATCATGGACGTAGATATTTTTGATGGAGTTCAAAATCCTAAGTTATGTCGATATATAAAGAAGAAGCTGACGTCAAGACAGGGCTTTGAACCCGTACCCCCCCCCCTTACATGACAACAATATATATAAAAGTTCAAGTAATTAAAAATTCTTCATCTTGGATATATCCTTTCGTTTTAATGGTCAAACAGATGCAATCGCCATAGAAAAAGAAAACTGATACGGCGATTACGTTCCTTTCTGAAGATACTGCGTCAAGTTATATTGTCTAATGTGATTACTACTTTATAAAGAGTGATTCTAAACTCTATATCCGATTTCAAAGCACTATAGCCAAGCAACCAAAGACGATAGCTGAACGACTTGCCTACTATTGGAAAGAGGGAATCGTCAAGTTTGTTGAAGTTGCCTACTGGTCTACCCGGTTTTAGTTGTTTTCGATCTCCGCGACCTAGCAAAAGAAAGCGTTTTGCGATCTCCGCTTCAACAATTGCGGGTCCAGCGCATATTTCGTATAAGATTCTGAACGGATTCCGATACTGTTAACAGCAATAGAAAATGGCATCAAACGTTCCAATAAATGGGTGTGTAAGCCTGTGAGTCACCTGTAAATCACCATTTCAAAACCTGATGATATGAAGAATATTTTGTACTTTATCGCACTTCTGTAGGTTTATTTCACAATAAATACGGCATACTGGAATCGGGCACGGACTTTTGAATCACGCTGTATTATAGCGTCGTGATCTGGGCTAGTATGACAGAAATTAATAAAATGTCGAAAAAGAATCGTATTATAAGAACTGCTTTTAATCGCCACCAGAACGGCGTCGACATTCTAAATACGGTATGTACCATCAATTACCAACTTTGATACCAATACCTCGCACTGATCTCGTAATTAAGATTCTCTCCGCTTTGTGCCGATCAGCCAGCTTTGTCAAAAACTTAATTTCAAAAAATATTTATGATTATAGAACCTCACATAATTTAAATATGAATATCCTTTTATCGCGTCTACGTTTCTGTCGAAACATTTCCACCAATATGAATAGACCTAGAATTCATAACTTTTATAACTTCATGGAACTAGTTACCTTATGCTTCAAAATTATAACAAAATAATCAATCTTTATACATGTTCGATTGATAGCTGCTAGCAATCTGAAGTCAACAATTCCTTGAATGATGGTGTTTTTCATATCAGCCGGGAATGAGGAAAATGATGATATGAATTCTAAGAATCCTATCGGTAAGGTTCAACAAGGAAAAAGATTCAAAGCCGCGAGACAGCTTCAAGTCGGATTCTTCATAGAATGTGAGGTTTACATTAGATTTTCATCTGCTTTGCTTCAGAAGCTTAAAACTATTAAGTTTAAGCCCACAATAACCAATTCATAATAATCTTATGTTAGTTTTAGATATTCCTCATTTTCTATTTAGGCATATAATTTTGCGAAGGATTTATCTTTTCGCTATTATATAAGTTCTTATTACATTTCTATTCAACTTCTCGAAGATGAGCCTATCTTTCATATCCAGATTTCCTTGTATTTTTTTATTATTTAACTCCCTAGTAACACTGGAGTAAATACTGGAAAAAATGCTCCAACTTAAGATAAATATGTTAAAATAAAAACGAAGGAAAAAAATTTCACGACCTAGCTTCGAACCAGAAATCACGAGGATCTAAGCTCGTCGTCGCTATGAAACGCTGTAATTTAATAAAATTCTGCATATAAAATTAAACGCCGACGTTGCAACAAGAAGAAGATGAAACACACGACCAGTGGTTTTGAAAATTTTTTACTGGAATCTCTGCCAAAAGTTTAGATTTGAACGCAGAATAAAGCCACTGGGAAATTCAAGTTTGGAAAATAAAGAGACCATCCAAACAGGCGGACATCTGGACCACAACAGACTTGTCGTAACTGTTGTTGAGATACAAGTTTGGCTGATATCGCCATACAACGAGATACACAGATTGAGGAACTTACATATAGAACTTTTGAATGCTTGTAAATAAAGAATGCTCTTATTATCCTAACTGCTGAAGGAGTCTTTGGAGCAATACTGAAGGAGATACCTAGAAATTTAGTACCACTCTATTTGTAAGTGCTTATATCCTCAGCGCTACCTTAAAAGTTCTTGGTCATTGGTTAGGAGATGAACTTATTAGACCTTCACCAGTTTTATGACTGGAATTCTAATATTAAACTTGTTGCAATAATAATAATAATATCTTTCACACGAAATAAAACGCCTGTGGAGAGGCAACAATATAGTCTACACTGGTTCCTATCGATCTTTCCGCTACTGGGGTAGATTCCACATCAGTAACCAAAAATCTGGTAACATTGAATATAAACCCACACGTATACAGAAAGCCACAATGCTATAGCCTACCTTAGTCTAAGAAAAAGGAACTTCTTATATCTAAACATTAATGCTTCCACCAACATATAACTTTCCCCTTCATTTAAACTCTTTGGGCAAGGCCCTTTCTTGGGTCCGCCTCTGGACTTTGCTTCCGGACTTCATTCGAGTTTCGTTTTTACAACACATAATTATATGAAGTAACTTAGGTTCTTTTTGGACAGGTGTATCATCACGTCCGTGAAGATTTGAAATTGTAACTTATATATTCTTGAGAAATTATAAATATTTTTTTATATTTTACCTATGATCGGTATTTTTCTTACTTTGTTAAATCCTATTAATCTGCGTAATTTGCAGTTGAGGTGGATTCAACTTTAGAGTATTAGTTCCCTTTATAAGTAACAGCTTTAAAAAGGCGTACACATCCACATAAAAAGTTAATAACAGCTTCATTGACATTTCTATAATATTTAAGGATCGAATTAACTTACTATCAGTGTTTACTGAAGATCTTTATATATAAAACCTTGAACTTAAACCGAAAAGCAATGCCGGTCGTAAAATTTGACCTCGCTGGTTAAAAATTATGTCGTGAATCACGTAACCAATTAATTCTTTAAAAAAAGAAAAACAAGATAAACTTCTTTATATAAATATAAAAAAAACTAGAATAAAAATATCTTCCGTTATAATTCAAATCATCTTAAATCTGCTTTATTTTAAAATAAAATATATCAAGATTCTAATCAAAGTTTCTTCCGGGTACAAAGTAACTGAATAAAATTTCCACAATTCGCCCGAGATAACCTTCTTTACGGCAAACAATTGAATTTTCTTCGTAAAAACGCCACTTTCTTCTACCTTCTTCTTACAAAGCAAATAAAAATGAAGCTATTGTGTATAAAATAAGTTTTCTTTAAAGAAAAAAAAAAAACAAAACAAAAAGCAACTTTGAAGAATGAACTGACGAAAACCTTACGACATTGTGTTCTTTAACTGCCATTCAAAGTCCACAAAAACTGGTCGGAAAAAAATTAATTGGATAAGAAATATGACGGTGCGTGTTCTGGTAACCAGCAATTACCAAAAAGCTCTACAAGGACATATTGTTCTTCGAACCGAACGTGGAAAGAGAAGGTGGATAATGATGAAGATGGTGACGATGATGATGATAATGATGGATGGGCTTTTTGGATGGTGAAGCGAGGGAGGATAAAGAGAAAGAAAAAAAACTGAAGGGGCCAAGCGGAGAGATTCCAAAGAACCGGTGTGTGTGCAAGTGAGCGATTTCTGCCTTTCTAATTGAGCAAGAGAGAAACAAGCACGGCCCTTGTGGGGGCTTCGAAAAGGACCACAAAGGACCCTGAAGCACTCCAACTCCACCCCGGCTACAAACTCAATGGAAAGGGCGTCAAAGTCAAGGGAAAAAAAAGAAGCAAAAGAGAGACATTTTTTGCCCGCAGGTTAGGTTGGCCAATGCTGCAAAGATGATGATGATGATGACGGCCGTCATAAAGAACAGGGAGCCATCAGTGGCATTGACGAGATAATGGAAGAGAATGTTATTATAGAACGATGATGATGGTGGGCACAGGCTCATGCTGTGCAACTCAGGAAAGGACGATCAAGCATTAAAAGAGATAGGAGAATTATTTTTTTTTCTCTTCTCTTCTTCCCTTTACCCTACCGTCGCCAAACTCGAAGGAGTTGCGCAAGCTCCAAAATTGAAGGTTGCTTTCGAGAAAAGCTTCAAGGAAATTCGGAGAGCAATAAATACGCGGCTCAGAAAATTAAAATACCCAATACCAGGTACTCGGAAAGGGAAGCAAGATAAAAGAAACCAGATAAACAAGACAAAAAAACTCGTAAATAAAACTTTATGTAAAGTTCACTGAAGTCAAAACGAGCAAACAAAACATCACGAATAAACTCTAGAAAAAAAACAAACTAAAAAAATATATATAAAAACACAAAACAATAAATTCGCTGAAAAACTTTGTAATTATTTAGTCTTCAAATGCATGATATATATAAGTTAAGCCTCTTAATAATGCCTTCATATTATCATATCTTTAAGCAAATAATTGATCGAAACAGTAATAACTATTTCGTAACGAAAACTTTGATAAGTTCCGGTCTATACCATTATCAAGTAATGAAAGCGTATAGCACCTGCCGGATTATAAGGAATAAACAAATTTCCTACAGTGCACAAAATTTCTCAATGTTTAGAATAATAAAAGACCAGGCCCAAAAGATCAAATCTAAATTTCGAATATTCTAATAGAAAAAATATTAAAAATTAATAGATTTTAAAAAAATTGTAACAAAAATATTTAACGAATGATTTTATAATCTTTTATAAATTGAAAAAGATTAAATAATAAACAATAAAATAAAATTAATAGATTAAGTGGAAATTCTCCTTTATAAATTATAATAGAAAAACAGATAAAATAAATTAAAATATACAGTTCACCAATACTGTACGAGATGCGTTTCCCTTATTGGAAGAGATGGGGTCTTTTTTTAGCAGAAAGAAATATCTTCTAGAAGGAAATTAAAGATGTTGATTATGTTGAAGAAATGCAGAAATTTGAAGAAGATTAAACAATAAATTGAAAAAAATTAAATAATAAATAATAAAATAAAGTTCACCAATGAATATAATAATGAAAATGTTTGAAGAAAGAATTAGAGGCTTGTAGAAGAACAGTAGATGATTGAAGTACGGTTGAAAATTGAAGAATTATGATTGCGAAAACTGAAGAAAGAAGAGTCGAAGTCTTGAAGAATTGATGAAATGAAATTGAATATGAAAAACTGGAAGAAAACTTGATGTGCAATTTGGATTTTTTTTTTCTTTTTAAAGTTGAGAACCGAAATAATGGAATAAAGAATAAATTCGAAATTGCACATCAAGTTTTCTTCCAGTCCTTCATATTCAATTTCATTTCATCAATTTTTCAAGTCTTCGACTCTTCTTTCTTCAAGAAAGTTTACTTCAACTTTCGCTCTTGGAGTTCTTCATACTTCAACCATCCAGTGTTCTTCTAAAAGCCTCCAATTCTTTCTTCAATTATTTTCATAAGTGAACTTTATTTTACGTCAAGTACCAGCATGAACTTCACATAATGAACTAAGCTATACCACGAGAATACGGCGGCAATTGTTGAGACTAAATGATGTTTACGCCCGTTTTCACCAGCTTTTTAGCAAACTTCGCGTGACGTTTAGACCCTTAAAATTTGAGTTCTGAGCATTATGCGTAAAAAACATAAACATCATAATTTCCTAGTGCCATGATAAGTAAACTGAAATAAAAGGACCAAGAGTGGCACGGTAAATGTAATTTATTAGCCTGACGCGTTTTGGCATTACGCCATCATAATAAACACCGTTTACTGGACATTGACAAATGAATGGACATCTTATGGAAAGGAAAAGGGAAGGAGAAAATTCTGATCATGAAGAAATTAATATCAAGAAGCATCTCCGAGCGAACCATGACAAAGCATTAAATAACCAGATCTATTTTGAGAGAGATGATACCATTAATTTCATAAGCAAATTCGACAGTTTTACTGAACCGGATGACGTCACGACCATCCTGTAATAGGTCCGCAATTTCCGGACTCATCCACCAATCTGTGTTGAAGTATCTTCATACATGATTGGTGGACAATGTACTGGGTGACAATTATTGAGCTATATGAAAAAAAAAAACTTGATAACTTTTCAACAATTGGCGAGTTCAGTTGGCGGTTGCAGGGCATGTTGGGATTCTTTTGAGCATGCGTCAGTTTTCGTTGAAAATGTCGAAATACAGCGTTTCTAAGCGTATATTCATCGTCAAGGCCTACTATTCGACACTTCAGCGAGTTTTGCAGAATTTTACTCTTTGTCTGCGTTAGATCATAGCCACTGATGGCAAGCATATCGAACATGTCATAAACTAAGTTACTTTTATCATTTGAATAAAATTTTTGAACTCAAAAGTTTTTAAAAATTTGATGTTTTATTTCATATAGCTCAATAATTGTCACCCTGTATCAAGCTGACTATATTTGGATGTCTTGCCAATTTTCCCTTTGTAGACCATTGCCTCTGTAATGCCGAAACGCGTCAGGCTAATAAATTAGTTTTATCGTGTTACTCTTGGTCCCTTCAAGAACTTTAAGTTTGTCATCATGCAAAGAATCACGCTAAACAGAAACTATCCTACATTTTCCGAATACCCTGTATATTCTGTCTGTTCATAAAGCATTAAAACACCGGCATTTAATAGATATGATAGACATAAAAATAAGTCTTAACATGGTTAATGATGCTTAACAAGATTATATAAGTTGCGCTACTGTCCCACAAAAAAGATCACTAATTCCTTAAAATAGCAAAGTAATTTATTGGTGGACAGATCTTAAAGTAAAACATGACAAGTTCGACAATATACGCTAGAGCGAAAACGTTATAGTTAACGGGGACTAATGGAACAAAGTCCAAAGATATTCAGCATAGTACAAAAGTGCGACTTTAAACAAGCCCAAAACTATCAACTCGTACACAGAAGGAACTGTAGAACTATTGGCATTGTTATTCAAATGCAAATTTAGAACCATAGTGGGCCAATTGCTATTTTTTTTAACAATTGAGAAAATGAGGGTTAAAGTTTGTTAGCAAAAACGCGAGTTCATGTGAGGCGAATAATTTAAACGTATATATTTCATGTAATTCAAGCAATGAAGATCGACCATTTGAATATATGATAAATAACCCTCAGCTGCAGCCTCAGATGTATCTTAGCTGGTTTTCCATTGTGGGCCACTCTGGTTCTTAACCCTTCAATTATTGTGGAAAGAAACCGATAAGTCATTCGGAGATAATAATGTACGAGCTAGATACTTGTAGTTCATGATTCGAATCCAAGTCGCGGAATTTTTCTTTTCGATTTTCATCTTAATTTAATTACCAGATATTGGAGCTTAGCTTTATTTATTTATTTATTTAAAGCAGAAGAATAATTTTTACATTGTGCCCGATTCGGAGCCTGTATGGCCAACAGGTCGACTTGTGTGGTCTCCGGAGGGAATACTAATTTATAGCTACTTGTTATGGATTACAATATAAATTGAAAGATCGTATATTATTATTACATTATTGATATTGATGTATTTATTTAAAAGGTCGAGTTAGAGTCAAAAAGGCTATAAGAAAAATTTGAAATGTAAAGAATCGTTAGAAAAAAAGTCTTAAATTAAACTATAGAGAAAATTTAAATTAGAAGGGAGGATAATTATTGTCAGTAGGTGGATTGTTAGTTAAAAGAGAGTTTTTCAAAAATTTCCTGAATGATGAACTTGTAGGGGCTGAGCGAATTTGTTCCGGCTAATTATTCCATCATTTAATGCCTGCATACGAGACGCAGCGGCGTTGGTAATTACTTTTAGTAAAGGGGAGTTTGAATAAGTTTGATTGTCGGGTAGAATAGGGGTGGAAGTTATGCTGGAGAGCTATTTCAAGAGGTGTAGAAAGGATTAGATGATGTTTATTAATCTTGTGGACGAATGAGCAAAGTTGAATTATATAAATTTGGTAGATAGTTAAGATACCTAAGCGACTGAAATGTGAAACGGAATTGGGTAATTTGATGTTAATCAGGGTTCTTAGGAACCATTTTTGTAGACGGAAAATACGTAGGAGATTTGCATTAGTATGGGAGCCCCAAAATTGGATCCCATAACAGAGGGCCGAGTGTATTGGGGAGTTATAATGAAGGAATTAAGATATACGGTGGAAGATAATGCAAATGTGAAATCATTCCTTGTCTTTTGCTAAGCTTAGCTAATGTGGTATTGGTATGTAAATCCCAAGAAAGGTCATGTGTTAACTGTATTCCTAATTAACTGATGTACTGTATTAGTGACTGATAGCAAGTGTGAGGTATAATAAATGGGCAGTTCTGTAGGGACATGTGATTTATTGCGCTGAAAGAATAACATGTATTTTATTGAGGTTAAGGGCAAGCAAATTAATTGAGTTCAAATGATTTAAGTATTCAACTATTACTTTATTACTAGTGTATATAGACGATTCTACCCAATAAATAAGTATTAAGTTTCCTTTTAATGGCTTCTTTCATTAAATAGTAATAATGAAAATTTAAAAATGAATTCCCAAGAATGAATTGTGCTCTCTTTCGTGACCTTAACCTGTTTATTTATTCACACTTTTTAGAGAGAAAAGAGACAAAAACTGAAAGAAAAAAAAGGACGTTAATTTGCTCTTGAAGAATGAATCAAAATGAGCGAACCATTTACATAAATTAGAGTATTTAAAAAAATACTGGAAAAACCTTGAATTTGTAATAAAAGACAAAATTTTTACTACGTATCCCATACAATTACAAAACTTTTGAAGTTCACACCCTAATTCATTTTGAGAGGGGAAAAAATTCACACGATAATCGCTTTTTCTCTTTTCAATTGAAATGGTGACGAAATTTACATTCACAAAGCATAACAGAAGCAAGGCCATCGGAAATATTTTTTTCCTTTTTAATTTTACATATAAAATGGAAAAAAATTCAGATTACTTCTTCTGAAAAGATCGAGGAGAACAAACGAACAAAAACACTCCAATTTTCTTCAACCCTAGTGAAAAAAATTTCTTCCTTTTGTATTGATAAAATGTGAATGCATTTTTCATTCTAAAGCAGAATAAAAATCAACAAAATTAAATTATAATCATTATGATCGCTTTTAAATCACCTGTCAAATCAAAGTAAAATATTCTCCCATATCACAGGCCCAACAGAAAATAAACACTTATTTTCTTAATTTTTTTTTATTCCAGAGAGTAAAACATTTCCCACCACATTATCTTCATTTCCAAGGTAGTAAAACTATTTGTTCTCATCCAGCAACCAAAGAGAGAGAACGACATTTGTTAGTTTTCTGAGTTAGCCTGTCGATTTCTGCAGATAAGGTATATCAACTGAAATAAATCGCATCACGCTAAGTTATCAACTGATAAACAATTCTTCGGAACACTATGGGAAGCAACACTGCTTGGATAAGTGTCTCAATTTTAATGCTGCAAAGTTTCACAAATTTTAAATACATTACAAAAATATTACACAACGTCATTCTATACGTTATAGGCATAAATAAGCCAAATAAGTGCTTTGAATTTCTTTAAATCTCGTCATAAAGCGAGTCAAGCCAACTTTCCAATCTATGGCACACCAGCCGTTCAACCTTTCGCAGTCGTTTGCATAAAACAGCAAAATCAAATCCTAACTACAAAAAGCCAGTAATTGTTTTATCGTCATAAATAATCTGCGATGGACCATTACGGAATGAATGCCAACCACTTTTCCCTGCCAAATATGCGGCAACACTGCAATTCCAGAATACACAGTAGAAAGCTTATATGATCTTCTGGAAGCTGCTACTTTATATATTGACCATTGTTGCGCTTACTTTACACCAAAATTTCCTTATTAAACGGAGACCACCTTACTCAATGATGATCGTCTTATAGTAGTGGGGTTTAATATGTTGTTCAGTAGTCTTTTCTACCTACAATTTCAGTTTTTACTCCGAAGTTTAACTACCATAAATTTATTTCGTTATAGAATTAAAATCTTTTCAAATATAAACAAATACACCATACAATTTCAATGTCCCCGTGATGTTCCTCCACTGAACCATACCAATTTAGCACTGGCAATCAGAGAGTCAAAAACGAAACGGTATCAAGCATTTTTTATAGAAAGTAACCATGTTGTCGCATGTTTGGTAGCAAAAATAAACTCAAAACAAAACAGTTTTCATGAAACAGTCCGTAGATCGTGAAACCTATGATTAATGAGAATCAAAATAGCTCTAAAGTGATGATATTAAATTTAAAATAAAGTTAGTTATTTCTAATGTAACATAAATAAGTTAAGAATGTATAGTTGACCACACTCAGATGTAAAACTCACGACGACTACTTGTAGATACTAAACGTTACACACTACTTCTAGAAGAATTCCACACAGATGTTGACTATCGATGATTTTATTCTCCAGATGGTAAAAGAATCCCAGTTAAATATAATGGTAAGATGACCATTATGTAGATACCAAACATTGGAGACTCTTCCTCGATGAATTCCGCACAGATGTTAATTTTCGATGATTTCTTGTCCAGAAGATAACTAGCTATCATAGTTGGACATTTTATCTTATTTTCATTACCATCATATTCATTATCTGTATTTATACAGGATTTGAAGGAACTGACATTGTTCCATTTTAATTTATATAATTTTCCATTATCAACATATCGGACTGTGAGAGCTTATTACCACCTGGACATGATGTAATCGAAAGTAACACCCGTACAGAATTCATCTAGGAAGAGTCTCGAATTTTCGATTCAACGGTTGGTATCTACATAACAGTCATCTTACCACCATATTTGATTATCCTGGACCAGTTTGTTACCATGTGGACAATAAAATCATCGAAAGTCAATATCTGTGCGGAATTAATCTAGAAAAAGTCTCCAACGTTTGATATCTACAAGAAGTCATCGTGAGTTTTACATCCTAGTGTGGACAAATTTACTTTCATTGAACTTAAAGTACATTCCATTTTCAAATCAAAATAGTTATTTTTATTAGCTAAGTACTCAATACGAATGCTTTTAGTTTGATAAAAGGCTAACCAACTTTTTTCGCAATCAGTAAGACATTAAGGAGCAGTACCGTGCACGATTACATCTGACTACGGAGTTTATAAAAATGGAGGCAAGTCCTTTTTCGCCAGCATGATGAGCAGTTTGAACCCTTTGAATTCCTTTTTTGTCTTAAAAAAACAGCCTCAAAAGACTTAAGAATGTAGCTGCATGCACAAACAGATAATACAATTCCATGTTCAATATGTATGAAGAAGACGGGCCAGGTGCTCTTTTAGCGACTGCTACAGATAAGGCCTTGGAAGGTCAAGTGAGATAAGTGTATCCAAATGCAGGAGGAATAATAAATGGAAACGGCGGAAAAAATAGTCTCAGTCTTCATTGAACAATCTTCGTATTTCAGCATAACCAACAAGGCGCCAAAATCTCCTTAGAAAGAAACTTAGTGTTGAGATTCAATTAAATGACATCAAACACTCATATCTCTGCTTACAATCCTTGCTCTATCCACTGTCATCCTTTTTTTCATAGAGGCTTGCCGTTAATACAACCCAACACGTTTTTTTATGTGATCCTGCTACCCTTTCCTTAGTCTCCCTGCCCAACATTTCCTATTCACATATACTTAAAATGAATAATTTTAAGTGATATTTCGCTATCTTTTTAACAGCCCAATGTTAATTTTGTACAAGTAAACTATCTCTATAACAAAATCCTTTAGCATCAATTGGAGAAAGGGCCGAACAAATTGATCTAATACGAATGAAATTCATAAACTCGAAGAGAAGTGTTTCACAAATTCATGACTAAGAAGCCTTTAAATTCATTTTTATTATACTGGAAAGAGAACTAAATATATTTAATATCTGCTCCATATATCATTAAGAGGGCCTTACCCTTCAGATTTCATTTTAAATGTTACGCCCTCTATCAGAAATAACAGACTAATATATCAAGTAAGAAATCCAAAAGACTCCTCCCTTCAACCTACAACTTATCACTCGAAACACATGAGTCAATAACATTTGACATATCGACGACGGTGACATTTTAGCGCGACGCGGAAAGAGAAAAACAGCGTCAAAGGCAAACGATTTATCAAATCCTAAGAAATGACACCACATTTCAAAAACACGAAAAATTCAATTTTATACTTTTCCCTTAAAGAACCACTAAACTCATCGCTGCTTTCTAAATAGAAATAAAAAAAAATCCACGAAGATTCACTTTATTAGTAGAGTACCAGGCGGATAAGATGAAAATCGGTTTTTAAAAACTGCTTTTCTGAAGATAAAAAAAAAGGTGCGATTTCTATTCAGATAAAAAGGCAGTATATATAAAAGAAAAATTAAAACTCGATATTGTAGTTCAAGTGGCTCACTAACAACTTTATTTACCGCTTTAAACATCCTAGCTCAGATTATCATCTTCGAGCCCTTCTGTTTGCTTTAGATAAGTGAAAAGTATCGGCAATAACAATATCAAACCTTCGAACTAAGGAGAACCTAAAAGAAAAATAACCCTTTAAAGTTACATTTCTATTTAAGTTTATTAAAATATCAATATATTTTCTTAAGCAGTTAATAATGTTAACTAGTAACCATTAAATGAATTAATGCATAAATTGAGGAGCAGCGAGGCTTCTAAGCAACATTTTTATAAAAACAGAATTTTTTATAAAATTCGTATATGCATTTTCTAAAAAAATGACGGTAGCAAATTGAAAACTCGGAAATATATTTAGTAAATGAATAACACATTCCCATACATGTTAAAAAATTTACGAAGAGAAAAAAAAAAGATTTATCGAAGACGGGATTTGAACCCGTACCTACAAAACAAAATTCTACCGTTTTACCACAAGAGAACCCGAACTTAATAGAAATCTATGCTACAATTCAGGCATTTATAAAGTATAGCCAATTATAACAAACTTATGAATTTTCTTCTCGGAAAATTTTGAGAAGTGCACCGAATGGCTTTGCATCGGTGTGACAGTTTGATTTTCTGTTTTGCTAGCTGTTTAAGAATTATTTTCCTCTTTAGTTATTAAGATAATTGCTTAATTGTTTCGTTTTCTGATTGTTAACATTAATATTTTTATTAATACGCTTTTATTAGCTTCACTTGTAACTATGTAAACAAATCTTGGAAGTCGAATTTAACCTACTTCCCGAAAAGGTAGAGAGCAGAAATTTGATACAGAATACGCAGGACCGATGCCAATGCATGTTAAAACAATTTTTTTTCAAATAGGTTCACTGGTTCCTGTTCTAATGGTACTAATTCATTACTACAAGCTGTCCAATTGCCACAACAATCAATTCGTTATGACGAGGGTTAAATGTATCAGTTGTTTATTGTTGCAAAATAATAAAACACAATAAAAGCGTATTTTTGAAAAATAACCTTTTCCCCTCTTATCTTATTCCTGTATTGTTTGCTTTGTTGAGCTTGGCTTCAGAGACGTGGTGTTGCTAGGAGAAAAAGCCAGCACGGATGTTTCTTGGTGGAGAAAAAACAAAAAACATTTTGGGAAGTGTGTGGTTTTGTGTTATGGAAATTAAAGTATGGAATTCAACCAGATATATTGACAGAAGTGTTTGGACACCAGAATTAGTACTGACACAATTGTCTTGGGTAATAATAATATTAGCAACCTTTGGAGGTGAGATTTTTAAGAAGAATCCTCAGGTTCTTGAAATTTTTTGGCATGTTTTTCTTCCCTTTTCAGTCGGCCATATTTGTTCCGTGGAAGAAGAGTCCTAGTCTGGAAGTATTGTCTTGTTGATGTGTAGTTTTCCGTGATAAAGGAAACGAGTTGGCCGTTTAGAAATATTGTGAGGAATTCGACGAGCTGTGGACTTTTTGAACAGTTGTCACGGATTGCCCTTACTGGAGATGTATGCTATGGTACGAGGGGCGATTGATAAATAAGGTCTCCATGGCTGTAACCTTTTTATTTATTAACCGATTTTTAAAATTCTTTTTGTCCTCTTTTGAATGGCAGCGTTTACCTCGCCGTCAGAACCAACTCACGTCCCTTAAAGGGCTCTTTCTTCTTTGGGAAGTGGTGAAAGTCGCTATGTGCAAAGTCTTTCATTTTTGAACTGCAATTTTTCATCTTTGAACTGTAGGCGCTGCAACGCCTCTGGTGTGCGGTGACTCGTGTGCGGGCGGACGTTATCGTACTCCAGAAGAGAGTCCAAAGCTGCCATTCAATCCTGGTGTCGACAACAACTCCGGAATTCCTCTCCGACGGGTTCACCCAACTAGTTACGCGTTGGCGCAATGCGTGGAAAGGGATGGGGACTATGTGGAAAAGTGAAGAGTGCATTACATAGAGGACAAATGTGAGTATAAGATACAAAAAGAATTTTGAAAATCGGTTAACAAATAAAAAAGTTACAGCCATGGAGACCTTATTTATCAATCGCCCCTCGTAATTGCATATTGGATGATGTTGTTGTGATGTTTTCACATGCATGCAGTTTTAATTTATTGCTTATTAACTTGTCGTTAGATTGTATAATTGTCTGGACAATATACTTGTGTTTCATAGCAGCTGGTATTTTTTTGTATTGGAACACCAGCTGTTAGCGATGCCCCGGATGAAGCCTAGAATGGAGCTCTAGCTAAGTATCTTCTATAGAACATCTCTGTGTTTGAGAAGAGCTGTGGCAACACGGACTCTGGTATTAATGTTTTATTTTATCATTGGTTTGGAATCCTGATCGCGTCAGACTGCCTACGAGGTTTACATGTGTGCACTAGTAGAGGCTAGTCTTCCTTTTTCCCCATCCAATATCTATACTGAAGCCAAGCTTTAAACTGAGTCATTGAGTATCAGCTCTTGTTACTGATTTTCCCTCGTTTCAAAATAGAGAATAAAGAATTTCCTATTAAACTACTTATTGGGAGATTTCATTTGGATATTTTCCGAATGAACCTAGAATCACTTTAATGACGCTCCGAAGAAGGCGACATCACAGGCGTTTAAAATTGGTCAGTCAGCTATAAGCAGAATTTTTTTTTTATCAAAATTGTCAGTCCGAGTACTTGGAGTCTCCTTGTAAGACTATATATTTTTTTTATTTATACCTATGATTTATTGGTCAGATTTCAAATTTTGCATGAAGCAATAGAATAAGTTTTGAGGAAAAAACAGTTCATAAATTTGCCTAGAGGAACAAATGGAAGTCCTTTATGGGCATCTTCTGGATTGACGAAGTCCATGTCCATCTTAATTATAGGGGAGACCGGGGCAGGGACCTACATGGGTAGGTTTATACATTCCTTATAGTTCACTTACTGTTGGTCAGAGCGCACCGCCATCGAATCAAGAGAAACGTAATAATCGCCATGTACCCTCAAAACAGCCTGGAGTCAGTCGCATATGAGAATAGTGAAATAGACAAATTTTTCTTATTTTTCTTCTGGTAAGTAAATTTTTGCACTAATGTATTGGCAGTAATACGATTTGTACCGTTAGATCATATAACTCATTATTGCTTATCCTGTTAGACTGTACTTTAGCAGTTAGTTTAAGCTATTGAATTGATTGCTAACCTTCTGAACAGAACTTAGAAGCTTAGTTGTAACCAAAACATGAAGATAGGGTAAGTTTACAGAGGAAACATGGGGCAGATTTACCGTGTTTGAGGCCATATAAAAAATCAAAACCAGAAGCACAGTATATTTTGGCAATGCACAGAATATAAGAGGTGGGGACATGATCACTGTATTTTTACAGGTAATTCAGTATATTTTGTGTCCTGTAAATTTTTTTTGGTAATACTTATAGTTGTATCTTGTATTTGAAATGTGTGTATCCTGACTTGTTTGCAACTTGTTTAAATTATTTTCAATAAACCTTATAATTCATTATGTTCAACGGTGTGGAAGCATGCCTTAAGCATTGAGTAATTTTAAACCGGTAAGATCACCTCAAAAATATTTTTAATTTGAAAATAATTTAAATTTAAGGTAAATTAAAGGCACCACAATGAATGGATATGAAAATTGAGTGAAATAGATTTATTACTAAAAATACAAAAATAATAATAAAGAAAATTTTATACTGTCCCGGTCTCCCCTACTTAATAACGAAACGAAAGTAATGATCGCAACTTGTTTATGGAGATCTAATAGAAAGCAAAATTAGTTTTAGAAGGCTCTTAATTTTCCATAAAATCTCTAGCTCGTCAACACATTTTTTCAGCGATTTAGCAATTGCAATATGCTGGTGCAACAGAAGCCGGTTCCGGCATGCCGTTCTACTGAAGTTTTCCAAATATCGGTGAATCGTAATGTTTTCGGGAGTTATGCCTTCTGGTCAACTACTATTGTAGCACCATTAGTAAACACTATATATTAACTTTCCAGTAATATGCCAACGATGTTTTATTGAGTACAACCATATAATCATCACCAATTCTTCGTAATCGAAGAGCGATCATGACTATCGATACACCTCTCGTACGCATTCCTGCAGAATTTGCACAGGTTTATTCTTTCTTGTTGGTCCATTTTATTTTCTTATTCGGTCTTACGAGTCCCGGTGCGTGTTCCATTAATAGCCAGCGATATGAACTTTTTTAGCAAAATACGTGATTTCATCACTTCCAGCGTCAGTCTCCAGATAACTCATATTTTATAGCTTTCTTCCGGACATCAGCAAAGCAAAATTTCAGAATCATTTTTGGAGACAAAAAAAATGGTCAGCTGTCAGTTTCCAACCATGTGGAATATCTAAAGAACGTTGTGTTTAATGGACATATCGAAAACTTGGCGGTATTGACAGCATGGATTTCGACAGAAACAGAGCTGTTTGAGAATTTATTATATTGAACATTCCTATGCAACTCGTAGGTGCTCTTGATTTATTATATTGATCTTCATTGTAACCAAGGCTCATTTTTACCATTGCTTCAAAAGTACTCATGCCAAACTTGATACCATTCTGACCATTAGATCTTACTACAGAATCTTTCAAAATGAGAACTTTAATTATCCTCATCCTGTATTATGGTCACCTCTATTAAGAGAACGAATTATATTGCTACGCTTAAATGATGTATAAAAAAATATTATAATTCATTCAATAACTATCTAAATCTTAATGAAGAAAAATAATCATCATTATCTACAGTGTTTTCGATCTTCTTTAAAGCCTAGTATTTGAATTCAGTTTAAAAAAGATGGCTACAATGTAACCAGAACGAAGCTTAATTGCTCAACCTCCTGGAACAGCTCCAAATAATCCACTCCGGGAAAACCTTTAAACCTTAGAAAATATTTTTAAGAAAGCCTATGATCAAAAAAGAAAACTTTCAATTACATAAATAAAAACGATTTTTTTTATATAACACCCCTCGTCTCTGCATTAGCTCGAACGTTCAATCCAAAAGAGAAAAATAATAAAATTAAATATCCATTTTATTTTTTTCCCTTCCATGTTTATCGAATCAACTCCACTCATAATCAGTTGTAACTCTTCTGGTCATTAAAAAAAATTCACCACCATCTCTTATTGAATTTACAAATAAGAACGTAACGCTTATCGAAGGATGATAAGAGGAATGCAAATAAAAGTTGGCTGGAAAATTCCATTGATGATGAGTGCAAAACTTGAACCTCAAAGACTTATCGAGTTATTTTGGTTTCTATTCAGCAGAGCTTTTTTAAAATATTTATAACCATCAATTATCATTTTTAAGATCTGACATCCTTTAAGTTTATTTAAGTCTACTAAAGCCAAAGAGAATTTAGACGCTGAAGGTAAATACGAATTTCTGGTGAAGAAAAACAACCAAAAAGGAAAAAACATGTAAAATGAATCGAGATTTAAAAACAATAATTAATAATAACAAGAAACAAGATCTTCAAAATTGAAATTATAAAATAATATTTATTTTTGATGAATTACAAACTTCAAATCAACTGTCATTCGATACCAAACTCCAGAATCATAACGGATCAAATTAAAACTTAACAATTAAAAAACATATTTTAAAAAAGGATGAAACAATATTGAAACCAATTGATTGATCAATTAATATTGATTTTAATATTAACTTTTTTTAAGAAGATGAAAATTAATATAGATTCTATAAAGCGGATCCCCTAAAGTCTATTCTCCCAAAGAAGTCAATCCAAAGCTGAAATTGCTACACGGGTGGATAACATGAACTCAATGACTGCGAATGTGATCAACTGACTGGATATAACCGTTGTAGAAAATCCATTCGTTCCACGTTACACAGTACATAATGTTAGTATGAAGTGGAAACACGGCTGTATAACCATGACCTGATAGGCCATGCCATCTAAGGTTATGAAGATAGTGAAACGGAATCGGCAGAGAACATTCGCCAAGCACTACATGGGCGAATATCACTACTTCTGGGGCAGCTATTCGAACGAAAACGGGGTAGCTTATGGGAACTAAATAGCTCCCTCATCGAGCTAATTTATACGCATGTACATGCATCAGTTTAGGAGAAACGGGCTAACACATTCCAAGATGGAATGTGAGCACATAACTCGTCAAGAACTCTGAATTTATATTTGCTGGGGCTCTAAGCTATTGAAAATTATGGAGGCCTGTATACGTACCCTTTAAGCTAAATTCATGTTTTACCCCACCTCCTTTAAGCTAAATAGAGCGTGATGCCCCAAGCCATAGTCACATATAAACCCAACATGAATACAACCAATGGCAAACATCGCTCATGCCAAGATAAACGAAAATGGACCCTTAAGCAGTGGCGACGTGTTTTGTGATACATCAAATCACGCCCCACTTTACTATACTGCCACAAGTAAAGAGCGAAGGCATAATAGTTCGGGGCTGTTTCTCATGATTCAGAGTCAGCTCCATGAAGAGGGGCTCCATGTTTTAGATAATTCCATGCCTCACTTATTGTGTCATGAGTTTTGTGAGGGTCCGTTCTTATTTCAACACGATCATATGCCCGTCCCTAAGATGCAAATTCGGTTTGTTGAATCAATATTGAGTAACTGGACTTGTATGCTTAATCCTATAAAAATCTTATGGGTGAATTGGAATATCGGTTGAAATGACGCCCCCAATCTGTAATAGAAGTGACAACTGTTCTTTTGGTGGATACCTTCCTGACAGTAGTATCATCGCAGCAAATTATTGACCCGCCGTATTAATTTCTTAATCTTTACTGGTAAAGCTAAGTATACAGGTATATGAATACTTGTTGATCATATAGTGCAATAAAGAATCTGGGAATTCAATCGGTCAATAGAAGGAAAAAATAATAATAATAACTTTTTAATTTTAGATAAATATAATAGCGGAAAGGCATATATTACTTTTAATTATTTTGATAAAATTATTATATATTGTTCCACCTCTAAAGATGCAATTTAAAATATTTAAAAATTAACTCCAATAATTCTTAAAGGGTGAAGTGCGCGTTTTCAAGTGTTCATAGGAACAAATAACAAATTTCAGATATAGGATTAAACATTGCCCAAGACTTACTTATTATCCTTTCAAAATTCCATATTTAGGTTCCTGCAACTTAAAGAAATATTAAATGAATCATCTAAGTCAGTGATTCAATACCTACACGAAATGAATCATCCTCTTTACTAAAGATCTGATCAACTTTAAGGTTGTTTTTTGTTTTCTTTAATTGCAAAGTCAGTGTTAAGTAAGAATTGAGAAAAAAGGCGAGTAAGACTTACATGAATGAGAAGAAAAGCATTAATTTCATAACTCAAAAGATTAAAAAAATATTAAAAAAAAAAGACGTTCAAGTTTTCCCTTTAAATTTTTTATGAATTAAATATTAATATGATTATGAAATGGATTCAAAAATATTTTATCTTATTAATAATTAATCTATAATCTTTTAAATTTTTTTTGTCTAAACCTCTTAATTATTTATATAAGACAAGTGGTTAAAATTACTCAATTTGTTTTTCTAATTCTCTTATCTTCATCTTATCATGAATATAAGCGCAATCTCAAATTAAATATTGAGAGGTAGGGTATCAGTACCCAAAAAAAAATTATCAATTCCAGATATATTACTTCATTAATATTTTTAAAGAAGCTAAGTGTATATAAACTATCTACAGTAAAGAAGGTTGTTTCAATGTTGCAGTTATCATCAAAAACTTCAAGGTAATAGCAAATTTACAAAATGCGCATATAACTTCAGAATCCAGTTTTCTCTACTACGCTCATAACCTTCAACAAGCACACTAATGAATCACAAATTATTAAAAGAGGAAAAAAATAACAACCGGGAAATAAACCACAAACCAGTCTAAGGTTGACGCACCGTTGGTTTTTATTTTTTCTTATCTGATAATAATACACTCCTTTCTGTAAATTCTAAGAAAAACTGAGGGTTCGTTATAAAATCAGTTCATAAAGACATGTCTCATCAAGAACAGGTATGCTTTATATACCAGCTTCATCTCCCGCAGCATAGTCAGTAATTTCGTCATCATTACACAACAAAGCAAATATGTAGAGCGTCAAAAGAGGAATCAAATTACACCCAATTTATATAAATGAAGAAATCAGCAAATTGATCAACTTCAACGTAATATGAAGAAACAAAGACAAACTACCTCATTCTTTATTATGAAATAAGTCATAACTGAAAAATTCTCCGATAGAATGCTTATCAATAACAATGCAACTGGACTGCCTAATTTCATATATCGCACATACTTTAAAAATAGACATTCACATCTTCGCCTATTCTGAATATTTTTTAAATTTTTGCTGTCTTTCGCAACAAAAACTCCTGTTTACTTCTAACGAACGTTATATGTTATTCAAAATACTGTCCTTCGGAAGCTACAACACACTTTTCGGTGAGACACGCATCCCGCGGAAGAAAAATTCAGATTATTTTGAGGCGATCCAGTCAAGCATTTTTTTAAATCGTCAAAAGATTTGAAGTGATGCTCAGAAAGTCCATGCTGTATCTTTCGAAAGACTGAAGGAACAACTTCTGGTGAATGGAGCAGATGGCGTAAGACATCCTATCCAAGTGCCTCCAAGATTTCATTCACAAGTCTTGCAATAATATCTTTTTCTCAGTTCATGTGGGACAAAGTTTCTTGGCTTTGGATCATTCCCATTGCTTTTAAACGTATGCTAACGGTTGAACCATCGACATTTAGTGTTTCCGACAACTCTTTGATGGATCTTCTTCTAGTAATTCCACCAATTCACCATGTACAAACCTTTTCGGCGCTCTGCCTTTCACGTCAAAATCCTTATCTTTGAGTTGTCTAAACCAATCTCTTCAAGTTCGAGTTGCCTTCCCATAACCCTCCATTAGCAAACGATGGCTTTCAGCAGTAGAGTCATTGAGTTTAATAATAATGCTTCCCGCAAATGCTCTTTTTTCCCATCTGGTAAGTAATTAAGCAGAAACAAAGAGTATCGGGTTCTTGACCAAAAAAAAAAAGATTGTAATGCGGCCAATACCCATTAAAAGGCTTGGATATCGGTATGGCGAGGAAACATCCATGATAATAAAGAGAGAAGGTGCTGAAAAAGTTTAAATAATGCGAACCAGAGCTCAAAAGAGTTGTACCAAAGTGGATTTAGATCACCATTAGTATTTCCATTCAAATGTGTCGAAAACTATTTAGAGAATAGAATTATGTAGGTAGAGAGTTATTCTATATACTTATTCTTTATTTTTTTAATAAAAACCCTCCTAAAATATTAAATTAAAAAATTACACAAAATTTCAATAAACGAGACCACTATATACATACAAAAAGCTTAAACGATTCTTACTTAATTACTGCCTGAAATTATCTATAATTATGATCTTTTTGTACTCAGTGTCCTGCGTGAGATCATCCAAACATTTCAATGCTTAAAAATTGAAACCTAAGTGAAAGGGTCGCAAAAGCAATAAACCTTTAAAATGCGAAGCACACACTCATCAGCAATTCACATTTCTCAATTAAACTCGGCCACTCACTCAAAAACCATTCACATCGAGATTCTCTTACACAACACTACTCCACATCCACATTACCAATTCCTCTTTCTTTTTTTTTCAATTTCCCATCTTTAATTCCGAAAAATAAAATTCCTTCAAAGACGGCCTTATTATGCTAGGACGGATGCTTGAAATTTAATAGGCATTTAAAAATTATTTAAAAAAAAAAAAAAAAAAAAGAGAGAGAGAGAGAGACGAGAGAAGAAGGCTTTTCAAGTTGGGAAAACTGTTATTAATTGCCTCAAGGAAGGAAAAAAAAAACTAGTGAAGAATGAAAAGTAAATTATAAATCAAGAGGACGAAAAATACAACGTGACAAGTTGGGGATAAAATTTCTAGGTCATTACTGCTCCCGGCTAACTTATTTTTTTAAAGCAGTTAAAGAGACGATTGTAAATGATATATCTTGGAATTAAAAGTTGGTTGTGTCAAAGAATAATAGTCTCTTCCATTTACGACTTTACTTCAAACAATAAAAAAGGAGGGAAGAGTCGCAGGAAACCCAATATGCCAAAAGAAATGGGAAAAATGGAATGAACGTGCAAGAAATACAAAATTGGGATGAATTTTTATTAAACATGAAACCATAAATTTTAAAATTATTATAAATATAGATAAAAGACGCCAGCTTTCTATTGTTGCAAATATTTCATTTTCCACCAAGGATTTAATATAAAAACATGCTGAGAACACGGATCTTAATTATAATATCCATTAGTAAGTTTTGATCAACCTTATCAAAAATCTTAAATGCACTTTGGCCAATTTTGGAGAAAGTCTGGGGCATACTTATGAGAGAGAGAGAGAGAGCCTATATACATCTTACAGGCAAAACTACAACTTGATTATTGGTCCTTAATTATTATCATATCTACGCGAGTCTGAAACAGTCATCCGAAAAAAGTACAGTGAATAAGTTGATCTCTTATAAGGGATAATGGCAAAGCTTAAAAAGACTACGGAACATAAATGGGAAAGCTACAGGGAAAAATATATAATGCCGCTTTTTATTTGTTAGACATATCTCTTTAGAAATGCTACCTACTGCAGACAAGGAATTAAATCAAGAGGAAGTGAAAGCCATTGCTTAGTGTCATACACTTGTTCGTCAAGCTTGACTTCGCAAAGCGCATAGCATCTTGGGATAGACAGCGGACAATCAAGGTTTTTGCACGCTGTATTTTAGATAACTCTGCCTCTGATTTATTGATGACGTGCGTATCGACTTCCGTTAACGTTACAATGAAAAACCTATTTAACGTAATTAATAGTAATCATCGTTTAAAATTTTGATTTCTGTAGGAGAAACATTAAGATTCGATTTTCGTAAAATCGAAACCATTTTTCTTCCAACAAATGGATTATTCATATTCTAGGGCTGTTACTGTTTAGCTCTATTATATTTTAAATTTAATACAACTTAACTTAACGAAGACTGAACAAATTTTCAGCCCGTCAGCAGCTTACAACATACGTAATGGCTGCCGACTTTGTCTGCAAACAATCCCATGAGCATTGCGTTTCCGGAAGCTAACCTCGCGTCATCGCTTTCATTTCCTCTTGATTTAATTCGTTGCTGCAGATGCCTTCATAGCGGACCTTCTGGAAAAATTCAGGAAAAAGGAAATTATTAAATCATTTAGGGCCGGTTCTACCAACCTCGGATAAATCCTCAGATAGAATAAGTACTGGAATAAAGCTCAGATAAGTCAAAACAGTGTTCTACCATCCTCAGATAAGATAAATCCTCACATAAACACTAGAATAAACCAAAGATATCCTGATAAAGTTATACGGTCCTCTAGAGGTCGGATAGCCACTTTATTCCTCGGATAGTGAACCCGTATCGCTCAAATTTACAAGCGTTAATGGTGGTACTTCCGGTCCGCTCGATTTGAAAATGCCTTCAAAACCATAGTATTTCGTGTTACATAATTATCATTTTAAACTACGACGGTAGGAATAAGTTTTAGGGTGCAAATGAACAGCAGATTAGATCTAGATTACCTGTCTGTATTTCATTTTCAATGATCGACAACATAGCCCCCAAAAGGAGAAACGAAACGGAAATTTTGCGATCTGAGGTCTTGAATTCTCCAGCTGAATTTGTTTTTCGTGTTTGTATTTTCTTTCCCGTGCCGCATTTTAACATCAACACTGACTGGAAAACTTTTGTTGTTTTTTTTCACGATAGAGGGCTTTCTCTTATCATTGTAGATTATGCACTAACTGGAATGAATACTTTTGTTTTTTCACGATAGATGGAAGCACTAAAAATCAAACTGACCAATCACAGTGCGCCTTACATTGCTTGTGCTCTATACTTCAGGTAACGTTATCCGAGGGATAAATAATGTTGGTAGAACGCAACTTAAGCGGTATACCGGGTTTAAGTTTAAACCTTGGATAGCTATCTGAGGATTTATCCGAGGTTGGTAGAACCGGCCCTTAATTAATTATGTATTTAACTTTTGAATGATCCAAACCAAAAAAAGTAAATTAAAAAAAACGATAAACACCTTGCGCATAGACAAACTCTACTTTACTATAGTGTCTGGCACGAAAGAAAAAGGAAACTGGCACATGCGTAAATGAAAAAAAAACAAACCAACTCGTTGAAGCAATCAGAAACGAACAAGAAACGGAGTAATAAGAAATACCCAGTTTCCTTTCCCTTTTTGAGTAGTTGAACGAGTTTTTTTTGTTTTTTTTTTCATTTACGCAAGCGCCAGTTTCCTTTTTGCCGGGCAGTGTAGATGATAAAAAAATCCTACAATCACCATGATAAAAGAGAGCCTTGAACACGAAATAGTGGGTAATCCTTCTTTACACATGTTCCACCCGCATTTCTCCTGTGATGATTCAGCTGCCGGAGTCCCTTGTCGTCCTCAACAATGACCTCAAAATATTGGCAGATATGTTTCTCCAGAAAGAATAATTTTTTCTGGAATGGAGTAAACAAATATGGGAACCACTTTAATGCATGCAAGATGCTATAAAGAATACCTATTCGATGTGCATCTTCTGCATGATCTGTTCCACTGCAGTCCTTCAGTCTGTATCGACTACATTTATGTCAGTTGTTATTGGAAAAAGTGTTAGACAGATTTAATAATTCTAACTTCTAGATGAATCATATTTCGCACAGCGGCACCTCACAGTGATTCGACAGGATCAAATTACCGCGATCCTGAACTCATGAGGGCTTCTTAAGATACAAGTATTACGTCATTAGGTATACCAATGGATAGGCGCATCAGTTTATTGTAAAAGACCACCAAAGACTACAAAAGAGTTCTGAGAGTGATCAACCAGCAACTTGATAGTACATAGGGCTTAAGGACCTCTCCAGATACGCTATGTTCCCTGAATAGGTTTTCCAAACTATTTAAGAGCCAAACCCTGCTTCCTGATCACTGTAGATCAAACAATATAGAGATGTCGTTTCATGATGTCTACCGTCCGTTTTGAATAACTGAAAATTATAGTCATGTCTCTTCTAGTGGTATACGAGTTAGGGCGTCACTATTATATTCGCTTGCCGACACTTCTAGAAGCTATGTATGATCCGTGCTGCTATCACGCATTTGAAACGATGATCATCTAAGAAGTCTGGACGCTTCCTGTTTGCTCGTTGGGTGATTAGTATGTCCGTTGTTTAAGATCCAAATGAAACTTCCCGAAAATAAATGTTTTTTTTTAATATAATGTTTATGGCCCCATGAACTTTGTCATGGCCCCAGGTTGTTTGTCATGGAGAAAACCATAAATGGTAATGTGTACTGCCTAGACTAATATTTCTTTATTCCACAATTCAACGATGGACGCCTTTACTACCACCATCACAGGGCACCACCTTACTTCAGCAATAAAGATCGCAATTTCTTTTATTACTGATACCCAGGTCGATGGATTGATCAGGCAGACCATGGCCATCTCGCCCATCTCAATTTTTAACGATTTTTAGGTTAAATCTTCTCGATTTTTTTTTTCTTATGGGATTCATTAAAGATACCCATCTTGTTACACCTTGACTTGCTGATCTTGTTGAGCTGAGAAATCGAATTTAACACCACAGCTGCAGAGATCGCTGGTCAATTTACCTTTTTGATCTGAATGGACTTCAGGTACGATGTCTGCCGTATCACAAATGGAATTCAAATCCAGCCAAATGTTGCTTGATGAAAACCTTGATGTGCGTTTTGCTCTAAAATAACTCCTCAGCTATGAAGTCCTTTCTGAATAACCAAATACAGGGTGTCACAGAATTCTGGGCTCATAGGGAATATGGAAATGTTGCAGAGTGAGAATATACATAGTTGAGTAAGTATAATACAGCTTTGAAAATTGGTTCCGTAATGCTTCTCCTACTGAAACAAAGGTTATAATATCCCTATATTCGCCTGTATATTATTGAGATGGTTACCCTAAAATCTCTAAGACTATTTAATCTAATGACCAATCTATAATGCGCCAATTGTTCGTCACCGTATTTTTTTCAGGAAGCTTAAATGACCCCATTAACATCATTAGTATGAGCTGAGCGCTGTTTTGTTCAATTTTTGCGCGGGTTGTCAATTAAACCGTCCAGTCGCCAGAATCTTTAAAGTTTTGTTCACTCTACTTATTTCACAAGACAGTTAAAAATTTTTTTTAAATTAAAGAGTTTTGCTCTCATTTCCATTTATTCCTTGTACAAGCGAAAGCTTCTTAAAAAAACTTTGTATAAAATTCCAAATTTTCTCCATTAGAATTTAAATGTTCATTTGTAAAGTAATAGGTATCTAAAAAAAAATTCTCCGAAATTCGCATTTATTTATTTCCTTCAACGTTAATAAATTTCAAAAATGAAATTTTCGTTTGCCAATAAAAAAAAAAGAAATCCAAAGGCAGATGCAATTGCATTTTAATAACAACATAAAGATCACATTAATCGCTCGTAGCTTACGCCGAAAGAACAAACATTAAAAAAAATTCCAAACGATTGTCATGGAAATAAGCGCATTAAAAAAAAACCCTACAAAACTCACCCAACCAGGCATAAAAACCGCTTTTAACACGAGAAAAATAACGACTCTCATAATCACATAACCATTCATAGTGTAACCCAATCCTAACGAGCCAACAACTCCAACAACGTCAACCATTGAAAACATTAATATCTTTCCCCTCGCCTTCTGATTTAACCCCGAGACCAATTTTCACTCCTCTCTCGAATATATAATAATAATAAAAGAAAAGAATGCAAAAGGAGAGAGAGCCCTGACGATGCCAAAAAAAGCAAACAATACAGGTTTGTAATGCGAGGCAAGTGCGTGGGAGGGGCTCCTCTTTTCGGGGGAAGCACAAAAACGAACGAGCGCTTTTCGATTCTTGAAATGCGAGACGCCACTGGCACCTGCTTGCAAAAATACACCTGAAAGCTCAGGTAAATGGCCTCCATTCGCCGAGCAGATCGTCTTCCCCCCGTCGGTAACCCTATCGGCCAATGAGTGTGTTAAAAGGGTTGAGGAACCTGACGAGGGTAAAACGATGTTAACAAAGGCCGAGCAAAAGTCGCTTGGATCGTTTCCTACTTGGCAACGAATACGGTACACATAAAGAATATTAAAAAAATAAAATCATTCGATGCCAACCCAGAATCCTTGAAACGGTAATTCTGACCCCATCCTAATTTGATTTTAAAAAATAATTCATTAGTTAATAAGGATACACTGTATAAATCAATCGCAATTTCACAGTTACAAACTGAACCCATAAGAGTGCTCCAAACTTCGGTTAATCAGGAATAAATACATTTCTTGATTGGGTATAGACAGTTAAGAAGATGATAGTATTTAGGAAATCACATATCTCATGCTCAAATTAATCCACCCTTGAAACCGTAATGTTCACTTACTAAAATGTTAATTACACTTGTGTTAATGGAAAGTGGAGTAGTTGTGCGTTTATGGTAAGATTCGTCAACTAATCAAAGTTTCACTCTGTTTCGAAAGGATATATGCCCAACAACTAGATTCAGTATGTATTTTTTGACCAGATTCTTGTATTTTTGATAGCATTGAAGAAGAGTTCGCAAATGTCTTGTCCTATTGAGAAATTTCTCTCGATGCCTAAACGAAATGTCTGACAGTTCTTGAAGATTGCTACAGCTTCTGGCAATAAATAACCGATATTTTTTCCCATATATTTTTTCCAGAAACTTCTCCAAATTTCGAATAGAAATACTGAACTCGTCTAAAACGAAGAAGTGTATGTTAAAAAGCACACTTTAATCTTTTAATATGCGATTGATTATATGAAAAGAATGAAAAGATACAATAATGAATCATGTTCCTTTAATTTCCCCATACTGCGCTTTCGTTCTTCTTTATTGGTTTATGCAAATCAACAAGTTTCTTTAATTCCCTCCACACATTTTCGATCAAAATGACATCAAAGGACACTTAAAAAGTCATGGCAACTATTTTTTTCAGCAGAATCCCAGACCGCTATCCACATTTTTCGATATGCAGCAATGACATTGAGACGTATGGTACTTATTACTGCCGCTAGTTGGTGTATATGTTCAAGGACGGAAGAGGAAGGGAAGCGCGAAAGTCAGTTGGTTTTCAACCGTTGTCAAGCAAGATAGTCAGTCGGCTAGAACAATGATTTTTTTTTACTTTTACTCTTCTCCCTTGTCTACAATACTTCTTGAGTAACATGTAACAGACATTATTGGTAAAGTACATTGTGTATTTCACATTTGTTTGCAAAAAATAGTTGAAAAAAGTAAAGGAAAGAAATGTCGATTATTTATTGTTAGTTGTTGTAGCTAACAGCTGGTACGATTACAAAACCCTTTTCATAGTATGAATCGGCCAAAATCCGAATTTCGCTCAAGACTTTGTCTGGTATCACTTGTATCGCTATAATATCCTCGAAAATGCCATTTAGTATCGTCCTCAAGAAAGATCTGACCACAGGATTTACTATTCCTATCAAGCATAATTCCCACACATTAATTCCAGAGGGCAATGAAGTAATTCCATGCCTCTTGAAGGGTCAACGATGGATGTACCATTTTACCAATTCATCTACGACCAAATTGGGAGGGTATCTCTAATCCACAAGGAGATTTGAAATACCGGATACGTATTTGGGCTACCGAGTAGTCATCTTCAGCGAGAGAGACAAAAGTCAATGGATAAAATTCATCTACGAACATATTAGCGTCGATCTGACTATCCCAAACAGAAACATGATCAGTCATGAACACCAGAGAATACCACTAACCGTGGCTCTCCACACCAGGCAAATCTCTGATTTCTGTTATTGGATCAAGATTGCAGACTGCATGGAAATACGTGCTCGCAGTGCAGCTTCAAGCAGCTTATTCCCAGTGTAATATGTGACTCAGATACTTGTAGTCCCTGTTCGATTTCAGATTGCAGAATCTTAATTTCTTTTTTCTTTGATGAAACTACTCTTAGGGCCGTATCACGACTACGTTACGAGGAGCTGGACTTGTGAGGGTCTCATCCAAATCGAACTCGCTAGCCAAGTCGAGTTTCCTGTCAGTTCGTATCACGTCTAGCATACCCCCATAATCTCAAATAAGTCGCTTATGAGTCGAAAAATTGGAGACGTGTTCTCTAGAAAATGTCATGGAACCATGGAAACGATAACGGCCGAGTTCTCCATGTAGCTTTAATTGACTATTTCTAATTCTATTTCTTAATGTTTTAAAGAGATACTTTCTTCCTGTAACTGCTGCAGTTGTTGGTAATTGTCAATTCGCTTCAGGCTTTCCCACAATCCGACGATCAGTGTGTACCTTTTCTCTTTGAGTGACTCTGCTAATTCAATGGCAAGTTACATCTGACTTCCCAAAAGAGTGGTTTATGAAGTTGTGTCCCTTTGAAACCCTAGATTCATCATGCTACATCACATAGGCTGTATTCATTTAAAGTACTATACATATGTAAGAAATTTATAGACGATTGTAGTAGAAGTTTGAAAATGAATCACTGTATGTTTGGCAGGTTGGTGATAAGAAATCACAAGCTAGGTGGTGGAAATGTGGATGAAGACTGATTTAAAGGAAGATGTCCGCAATGCCAGTTTGTATCTAAATTTTCAAGTATGTCTTGATGTAGTCAAAAGTTTTCGTAACTGATGAAAAATAGGAAAGAAACTTCCAAAGCTTGGATTCGAATCAGGAACCTTTGGCTCCATGATTTCACTGAAATTGGTATGGTGTTTAACCATCACGTGCTTTTATTGCGATCTGTACGAAGAATACTTTCCCCCAGATTTCGATAGAGAGCTCAAGAGTTTTCTTTTATTCTTCCCAAGAAGTGTTGATAAGTTCTGTCATACAGTTCTTAGCCTGTAGTCGTCGCTCCAATACATGCCGCAGGCTTACGCCGTTCTGACTCTGCTTGTGTGGAACATATGAAAGCCTTGGGTCATTACTTTGGAGCTGAAGCCACCGTTGAATGTGGTATTTGTAGAATGACAAAAAATCTCTGACTTCTACAGGCGAGCTTCCTACGAGAGCAATACTTTGGAACTCGCTGATCTCCGTTGAGCGACCCATACTGCGCCATATGAATAATGATTGATGTCCAAGAAATAATATTTCCATTATGTTAGACATCATGAACATGTAAATTAAGACACACAACAATGTCTTGGAGGGGTTTATGGAAACTTTTCATTACATAATTAAGTTTCCTTATAGGCTACCTGAAAGCATTTCGATTCCTGGTGAGTAAGATACTTGTAACAGATTTTTTATATATTGTATAATAATATAATGGTTATGGTATTCATTATATTGATGGTTATAATGACAAGAATTGATATTCTCATGTTAACATTTTTCTACTTCTTCGTAACCTCCCTCCACATAAATCTCACTGTTAGATCTTATTTTTCTCCTCCAAGAATTAACGATCACGTTGAATTCATTCCTACTTCATTAAGACCAATCAAACTTTCCTTCTCCCTTTTTAATTAAGAAGCAAACCAACCTTCTACAAATGCTTCCAACATTCCTCAAAACACGCCAACACATCCAGCTCTAAAATTATAACAAGGTTCGCTATGCACATAAAATGGATTTAAAATAGAGAACAAAAGCCACTTGATCGAGATAAAATTCGGAAAAAAAACAATAGCGAGATCTCTTTACCCTCTCTCTCTCTCTGGCTCGGTATTAAATTGATCCGCTTTACTATTTCAAGCAATCGGATCTCGTCTGATTCGAATGATGAGAAACTCGAGCGAAGCAACAATTAAACACCGGAGTGAGGCTCTGGAGGGAGTTGGGAAAAAATGGATAAAATAGTAATAATCACTAGAATTGCATGGTGAAACAACAGCGCCTTATAAAATTGCATGGAAAAACCGAAATTAATTCAGCGAACACTATTTGTTACAGCTTCAGATACCAATTTTCGAACCTGCAACCACGACAGAAGCGATATAGCAGAGAATAGGGAAATTAAAAAAATAGGCAAACATAGCTAGGAAATGAAATAGTTAATGTATAAAATATTAAACAAAATACATTTCTTCTTTAATGAACTTCTAATTCTCCTTTTTCTCGCTGTTAATGCAGAATGGCGCAGGCTGATGCAATCTAATTTTCATAAAGCCGTTGGAACTCATGGCGCATTATGGCGGTAGTAAAACTTTAAACAATAGCAAATCTGAAGAAATCGATTTATATTTATCAAACTAGGCCCTACTAGATGCTATACAAATCTCCCAATGCCTTTATGAAGACACCAGCGCCTTTATGCCAGATTCATAGAAGTCCAGCGTTTTGGTATGGAAAAACTCCTTTAAGAGCAGGTTTGACGGCTGTTAATTGTTGACCTTCACCCTACAAAAAAATAAAAATCCAAATGCTTAAAAAAAGTGACAGTCGGTTGGCGAGAAGTCTGGAGAGTATGGTGGATGAGGAAGAATCTCATAGTGCAAGTTGGTTAATTTGCCGGGAATTTGCACTATGAGGAGGAATCTCATAATGCAAGTTGAGGTAAAACTTTATCTCTGTTGACCAATCTAGGCCGCTTAACAAGTAAATTTTGATGCATTGTATCCAGCTGGCAGTGATATTTTTCTGCATTTCAGGAACGAAATAGCGAATAATGACAGCAAACATTTACCATAATGCGAGGGTCATATCGCTGGATCGGAGTTTTGGAACCATCGCTGAATGTGTCATCTCCAAATGCTTTATGGTCAATTTGAAATCCTAAAAAAAAGATCTCCGCGTTTAGCTTACTTTCATTTTGTATCAGTTCGATCACTCTGCAAGCTAGCACCCAAACGATTCCTTGCTAGAGTGCTAGGATATTTAACCTTCATTATCCGAAAACACTAGCACCATCTGGCGGTGTCTCTAAATATGAAAATTACTTCATCCCGAATTCCTTCATTTCACGTGCAATAACCTGACTAATTCGGTTCCAATTTCCTCTAAAACAACTCGTCGTACGAAAAATATTCTGCATTTTCAGTACCACATGTCCAGAAAAAGAAATCTGTCATGCGCACCATGGGAGTCCCTTGTACGAAGCTTTATTGAATGCTTTTTTGGGGTTTTTGGGAATTATTTCTCATTATTATTCTTGAGACGCGTATTTCCGTCTCTCTCTTTGTTGTCTAAAAGCTCCAATTGTTGAAAAAAATTTTGACAGCAGTTTTTGTTCTTCAAACTCTGACGTCACACAACCAAACTCTGACGTCACAAACTGCTCCACGCAAACAAAACTCCACAGACATGAAAGGAAATCCATGATGGATACCACAATTACACATGTTTGGCCCAGCCGATTGCAATCAAAAGAGGAGGTGCACAAATAGATGTTACAACAGTCCTAAATACAAAATTTCAACATTCCATGGCTAATCGTTTTTGGGAATACTTACTCTATGCATAAAGGTTTAGACTTAAGTCATAGTTGAACACGTGAATAGCACATCCCAGGCGTATATCTGCTACCCTATTTTCATTCAGAAAAGACAGGTACAGTCTAATCTGCCTTGACTCTCAAGGTAGTACCTGATTTTGTAACCGATCATCATCCGGTAAGCTCAGTTCCTACGGAGCAGGTAAAAACGTTTTTGCACTAGACTGTACGTACGTACAGACGTCACGCCGAAACACGTCAAAACCGAAATTTTTCGCGATTACAATACTTCGTTTACTTCATACAAGGAAGTATAAACGTTAGCGTATTTCATTAGTTCATGAAACGAACACCAGAGTAGAATTATTGCTTTTACTATTCAGCAACCTTCGTAACGGACAAATTGCTCAAATATCCCTCAAGAATGAGTACAAATTAATCTTAATTTAAAGGGTTTGATTACTCTAAAGTTGATTACGTGCTTTATCAAAATAAAATTTAAAATATATAATAATTGGTTACGTAAATGAGGGGTGCTAATCGTTTTCTAAAGCAGTCGTTGTGCGCAGCAGCAACAGCGGTAAGTCTTCTTAAAATGCCGTAGAAAAGCTTGTCAAATGACAATTCTGCCATTAAAAAATAATAAACATCTTCCTTGGAACGTAATATATAATGTGTGATACCTATGTTTTTGGCCAGAGTTTTCGTTGATAAGGAATAAATTAATTTCAATGATAGTGTCACGTTGTTCGCCTTAGACGACAATGCTGGAAATAATCAAACAACAAATCAAAATTCAAATTTTAATCGTACAGATGTACAAACGCTGCTACGTTTACGTTCATTTTATGATATCTGCGATAATAAGCCTGCGAGAAAGTATGAATTCGTCTTCCCTTGTTAAAGAATAGGAGAGTCAGTATATTTCCCAAATTTCTGCGTATGACAAAAAATTATAATCTGCGACCTGGATTCGAACCTGGAAAAAAATAATGTTCCATAAGAAAACATAGGAAAAAAAAAATTTCTATCGCAATATCATTTTGCACAAATACATTTCCACCTTGAAAAGCAGGTTTCGCGCAAATTCCAATAAAAAGCTTTACGACAAAGATGAAACGAGAGCAAACGGATTTCCAGGTGCTGATGCTCAGAGCGATTCCATTGAGAAGTCTTCATTAGTAAGACTCCACATCTATTTACAATATAAAAATAATAATAATCTCAATTACACCAGAGAAAAAAAAAATTTTTAAATTTCACTTAAGGACACCACGGACAATTATACGAACCCCATTAAAGTTTAGCAAAACAATTTTCCCAAGGTTTTCCGTCCGCGATTTTTTGCTCCCGAGGACTTTCACCCCAATTATGCGATTTCCTCGGGCTTTTAAGAAGTGCTTTTCTCCTCTCTCTGTTTTCCTTTCCTCTCCCTCAAAAAAAAATAACCACATTGGCATTCGTCAGGAAAACTAGTTTACACTGTCAGCATTGAAACTAATAACATTTGAAGCGATTGACAGCGGCCTGACGAGCCGGTCGAAGGCCTCTCGCGCTCGGAGGCGGCAGAGGACCACTCCCGTCTGCCCTCGGATGAGCGAAAATAGGAGGAGGAGAAGGTGGTGCCCTAGAAATCGAAAACTATTTCCCTTTAAAACGCACAAAGACGTTCTGAGGAAGGTACTCAATCACATCCAGCCTTCAAACAAGGGAGGCCTTTGAATTCAATAAAATGAGCCAACGGATGTGATCGAAGGAGGTCAAAGGAGAACTAGAATATTTTTTATTTCTTTTTTAATTTTTCAAAATCAAAAACCAGTCGCAAAAAAAAAATTCTAAACTCATTATTAAGCCGTCAGTTTTTTGACAGAAGGTACAGAGAATCTTTTTAAACTGCGTAGGCATTGAACACAGATACCCTTGGAAGTAGGTAACAACTTAAAATAACACGCGATCGCATTAAGAAAATAATAATTTACCATACAGGATGAACAAAAGTCCGAATACACCAAGAGATATGGGGACCTACATTTTAGGGTAAATGACGAACTCGGCCGCCATATTGAATGCAAGTCAATATTCCAAATTGAAAGTGGGTCTTGTGACATATCGATCAATCTTGTCGAATTTGACATATCTATCACGGTTTAGAAGCTATTGTCATTGAAAGTTTGCATATACGATTTCGTATCCATCTCTCCATTGGAAATTATCTTCAACATTCAGAAAAAATAAGCCTCGTTGCTGATATTCCTGTACTGCGTTGCGAGCTCTTAGCAAAGGCCTTCAAAACCATCGCACTATCTGGAGCGAAATAGAGGGGAAATTACTGACATCAATGATATCACTGTTCCGCTTGGCCATTACCTTGAAAGGACAATGTCTTTAATACAGGGCACAACTTCGAGAGGGCTGTTCCTGCTGACAAGAAGTTCCTTGAAGAGTTTCCAGGGCAGCATAAGTTGCAACACCAAGAAGGACATTTAAATGACTACAGTGCTGCGTATACGCAAATCATGAGCACTAATAGCACCCCTTGAAAACAGTATAAGAGGGTAGAACAGAAAGTTGTTTATACCTCGCCTTTTTTTGTTCAAAGAGCTTTGGTATGCTGCATGGAAGAAGATACTAGCCACACCACTAAGGTTTCCAAATTTGATCATGGGAGAATTGGTGATCATCTTGGATAAAATATGTTTATTCTTTAGACATTATGGAATATGGAAATGATGGATCAAGGATGGACAAACGGACAGACATGAAAGATCTCCACGGCAGATTTACTATACCAGACGTGCGTGAGTCATTATGAGTAACCACCACTATGTTGCTTATCACTCACATCTCCTGTTTCTTTGAATTTGAACATGAGGCACGCAATGAGAAAATGGCAGCCTTTTTGGGATGGCGACGGTAGAAGTCATCTACTTCTTTCCCCAGAAATCACCTCAATTCGCTCTTGCCTTGCTACTGCCATCTTCAATCACCTGCAACGAAACTACGAGCATAAGTGACGTTAGCTTCCAAACGGTGACAGATAGGTCAAATAGGAGAAAATTCTCATGTTGTTTGATATGTCACAAGACCCAGTTTCCATTTGGAAAACTGACCTCCATCCAAATATGGCAGATTTCAAGATGAGGTCAAATTCATCCTGTTAAATTATCTGTTTAATTTTGGAAATAAAAGGCTGTATAGTAACTTTTGGACCGCCTAGTATTATCATTATTCAATTGTATAAAATATTTCTTCATAAAGGAGCCAAATTAATTGATAGTTTCTTAAAGCCTTTGCCTTTTTGAATATTGTATGTATAGCGTAACATTTAAGCTTAAACCATGCCAAATCCTATTGAGTTTATTTATAACAACGCATACCTTAACATAGTATATACAATTTAATAAACGACGATAATAAACAATAATAACAAGCATAGGAGGAAGGAGAGAAAAAAAAATTCTCCGATATCCGGTCACAGAAGAAAAGAAGGAGGCAGCCATAAAAAGAACGAAAGCAACCGGTGATAAACCCTGCAGAGCTTAGCGTAGCATAAAAACAATAGACAATCACGGGATTTATGACGGACCCTCCGCCAGGTGTCTCTCTTCTATTCCCCTTGCCACTCGACTACTAATAAAAATAAAACCCCGTAAAACAGGCGATAACGACTCACAGTCACGTGCTCAACGCAAATGATGATCGGGCTATATATAGAGAAAGGGTTTGGAAATTCAATATTAGGAGGAAAAAAAAAAGGAAGGGGGTGGAGGAAAACTGGTCGTAAATAAACAAATAAATAACTCAGCTCACGCCCCAAACAGGATGGCCGGTGGTTCACGGGATTCCTTACAGGTGAGGAAATCGGACGGAGGTAGCAGCAAGGTTCAAGACTCACGGATAATTTTGAAAAATAGTTTTCCAATAATCTTAGAAACTGAAGAACGATGTATAATCGAAGTAACAATGTCAAAGCATTGAAGAAAATTAAATGAAAAAAAAATTAGGCACAAGACGCCCACCTGACATATGTGACGACTGAAGTGCACTATATGAATATTTAAATCATTGTTTGATGAATCCAAAATGGGAGACATATCAAAATGAAACAAAACAGTTTAATAGTATATATCAATAAACTTTTGCATTGATCATTGGATATATCGAAAAATCGTAACTGTCGATAATGCATTTATTTATATTCCTTATAAAATTATTAACTCAACCCTCATGACTCCTGCAATAACGTTACCTATATGATCCAAAATGAGATCAAATGAAAATGTATTATTATTCACTGTAGAGAGCTTTATGAAGCCATTATATGTGTTAAACATTCTATTTAATACATCTCTTGTTTTTAAAATAACATTTTCTCCACTCCCCTTTCGTCCCAGTAGCCACTGTAATCGACAGGAAAAGATGGAAGCAGTTAATTCTGCAGTAACGTGCTTCTATGCAAATTCCCCGTCCCCTTCCCCATCTCTTTCTCTTTCCCTTGTTCCCTCTTCATTATGCCGGCGATGTGTTTTGTGTGTGTGTATGTGTTCAGCAGGCGATCTCTGCATGGCTTCCCCGACCTTGAGCGACTCGGAGCCAGCCAGGTGTGACCGCTGACCCATATTCTCTCTTTCTCTCTCCCTACCCCGCCACCTCCCACCCCAAAAACGTTTTCATTTCCAGCATCTAGAAACAAAGAGCAAGTGGTTCTTCTACCTAGGCAAAAGAGGCGAGCTTACTGCGGACTCCCAATGCGGATTCAACCCACCAATCAAGCAGGATAGAGAAAGGTAAACTAGACGCTTCATATGTAATAACTGCACGCCAACAGACTCCTGATTGGAATAACGTCATTTATGGTCATCTGGATTCCAAGATTCATTCAAAGGAAACCAAATGTCTAATAGCAGCAGAGGCCTTTAAGTCACTTTTAACCTATTATAACATCAAATTCTTACTAAAGAAGCAGTTAGTCCTCTATTTCTTCCAATACTCCTAAAGAAATAATGTTTCGTTCCATTTTTTCGTTTTCTTTACTTAAGGGTTGGCAATGTTATAGAACTCGGCTGTCCAATACATTAGCTATTACTATATGTCTTAGTAACGAGTACAGTTGCTAATTCACCTCTATGTGAATTGATCTTGTAGAAGTCGAACCTTCGCAATTGCTCACTTACATTTATTAGGAGCTTTAGCAAAAAGCTACTTATAAGAATGCACGCTTGATCTGTATGTTTATCTGGCCATCCGCCGTTTGACGATAACTTGAAAACGGACTAACTTTTTCAAATTCTGTTTTCAGGATTTTTCGTGAAACCCTTCAAGTCGAATTCACGTGCTAAAAGAGTGACTGAAAAGAATACCAAGGTAATGGCATGTCATATAGCAATCGATTTGTCAAGAATGAATCGACTGTTACTTTCTGTTTATTTTTTAAATATTGTTGAAGTGATCACGCACAAGCGATTATCGCTTTGTCGACGCACGATTGCTGAATTGCTCATTATCTATATTATCAGAAGAATGGAGCTATTTATTGGTTTTTACAATATCTGTCTATCCCCTTCATAATGTCTACATTTTTTGGAGGTAGAACGTTGGAATTCACCAGTTTGGTGTTTGATTAGTGCACTGGGGTCGGAATTACGGGGATGGGAGTCAGAGGGGATAAAAGATCTATGTGGTATTTAAGTACGTAAAGAAGTGAAATTCAGTACCCAGTTTCCTCTACGCAAGATCTACTTTACTATGAAGTTTAGGCCGAATTGTTCCAGTGGGGTCAGAGTTGCGGGGGTAGCAGTCACTTGGTCTTTAGAACTATGGCAACATATTGCATGTGATGTATCATTCGATCGGAAATGATGAGAAAGGAAAGAAGGTACAGTTCTTTTACATTTTCTACATACTACATTCGAGTAAAATCAATTTTTTGATAAAAAAAACTTGAGCAGGGGTAAAGAGTGCAGATAAAGGGGTTAAAAATAGATAAGCACAGGTCGGCTACTCTGGAGGATTAATTTCTTGTTAATAAATGTATAAATGTATTTTCGAATAATTGAGCAGTGCAGATCACAAAATTTTGTAATTTCTCAAGCAGCCGTCATAATTCACTAAAACGTGATTCGAACAAGCGACAGAAAGACAGCATATCAACGGCAACCATTTTACACCAAACCGCAGAAAATGATGTGGTGCGCAAAATCAAGGCCAGCTTAGAAACCGAGAATCCAAAAAAGGGTCACAGAAGCAGGTAAAGTATCGCAGGTAACGGTGAGTCGAATCTTCAATGAAAACTTGGGATCAATGTTTATAAGTTGCTTCAGGACCAACCGCCAAATCGATAGCCAGGATAATATAAGAATCGCCTATTCGAGCGACAGACTTCAGAGGCGTTTCACTGAAATCGCCCGACGGACTATAGCCTTTTGGTTAATTAAACGAGCCCGATGACGTTACACAAAATAGGTGGAAACCCTATTTCTCTTGATCGTCAGTGAGTAAAGGCGCAGGGGAAGATGCGATATAGGGCTTACAGATCGAACATAGCTAACTGATTGTACCCATCCAACGACTTTCATTATTCTAAACTTTTGTCCAATGGGCCACAATGGAAATTGTAAATTACGCACAATGTAAGTGAAAACTTTGAATTTGTTTTTTAAGAACATGAAGAGTATGTTACCTCGTTGTAATAAAAAAATAAAAGAATTTTCTTGCACATGTAATTTTATAAATGTTTAAGCATTGTAACAATACGGAACATGACATCACATCACATATTCCAAACTTTCGTCCAGGGGTTGTATACTTAATATATCACTAATAAAATGATTAAGTTACTGGTCGTGATAACTTATCCCTCCAAGTTTTATCCAGCAAATGGAAAAACAGGTCAACTGCAAACTAGTCACTACGAATGCTCTTACTCTGAATGGCGGCAGCTTGTTGGGAAAACGTATATCGCGTGAATGGAATTTGCAAAAACTTCTACAAGATGTCCACTAACTTATAAAGATGAAATGTGGAAAGGAAGTACCCACCGCTAATAATGTGATTCAGACGCTTATGTGAATTGAATTTGTGAGAGGATTTGAAAAACTTAGTCTTTGTGTCCCCTATGCCACAAGTATGGGTAAACTTCCCATAATAGGATAAATATGGGAAGTTTGTCTTGCAATTACATGTAGGAGCCCTCATAACTAAATCTGCAAAGGTTAGTACAAATTTGGAGGAGCAACTTATCATTCTGCCATTTATTTTGGGTTTATACTGAATGTAGTCTTTCGTTCTGTCCCAGACATTTTGTAGTTTTCTTTACATCTTCCTACACGTTTGTAATTTTACACTCAAAGACAGCTCTCCGAATCAATTTCGTTTACGCCTGCATGATGTTCTCTTATTAATTAACCAAAACGATTCTAGTCGACATGATTGATAGAGCAATATCGACAATGGGGGGGGGGGGGGTATGAAACTATCCACGCCCTAGTAGATTTCGAACTCGGTGACCTTTTGGTGTCAAATCCAAAGCGACTCAACTCATTTAATCCTAAACTAGTGCATTAACTTCCTTAAACTTTCTCGAGTAAGTCCATTTCCAGCCTCATCGAGCCAAATCATCAACGGAAGCAAAGCGTAGCGCCGCAAAATTTTTATACGCATCCATCCACTCATTTCACTGGATGAGGTTCAAGAACTGTCGGTTGTCCTTAAACTGTTTCTTAAATTATTGTTTCTCTTAAAAAAAATCCAAATTATCTCGATTTAATTCAGAGCGGTTTCAAAATCTCTGAACCAAGACGGAAAGAGATAAAACCAATTTTTTTTTAATGTCAGTGAAGGAGAAGGAACACTTTTTGTTTTAATATGCATTAACAATTAGGATTAGGATCTAAAAGTAAAACAGCTGCTTCTTTCAAGTTGAATAAATTAAAAACAACTGCCCCTCGTATTGTCTTACACCAAGATTAATCAGTTATATCCTTGCACATGAGTGAATGAACGATGGTATTACCACACGGGGGTCATGAAGGTTTCGCCCACATCTTTGCAATTAGAATACGGCGTTTAAACATCGGGCTTGGAGTTTGGAATTTCGTCCTGGGTACTGTTATCAGAAATTTTTTACGTGTTTCTCAATTTTTTTTAATGTTTATGCATGTTAATTTTAGAGCATTAAGCTCGCTTAGGTTGGATGCGAACTACGCATCTAGTTTCGTTTGCCGTCATTAAATGGAATCTGACTGTAATTTATTGTTAATAATTATCTTTATTATAAAATAAAATATTTTAATTATTTAATGCTCTATATGGTTTATCGGAAAGATTGTTCCACATTTAATTCCTCAGGCAACAACCAAGACAGAAAAGTAAAAGCTCTGTATACTACTTCCCACTTTCCCAATTTGCATGCTATTCCAGAAGATGGCGTAGTTGTACCAATCTGTTAAAATGGCATCGACTCGCGTTACAAACAACATCGAATTCTTGGTAACGGAGAAACTTGCGATGAACATTCACAAACGTTTGTCTGATGCTGCGTTTGGTGACAGAATCCTGATGTTGTGAGGATTCTTTTTGTTTGCAGCTATTGTTGATGCTTTTTCACGATTCAATAGCACAAAAATCATTCAGACACAAGTAATAGCAAATCAAACAACGATGTCTCAACGTCTATCAAAGCTGCAGGGTAATAAAATTTTTAAAAATAGAATTCGGAAAAAAACATTATGTTATTGAAAACTGCTTATGAAGACTCCCTAAATTTCTAATATAATACCATAAACTACTTGATTCTATGATTATTCATGTAGAATGTAGGCCTGGCAGTTATCCCTCAAATACAACAAAATGTCACCAGAGTAAAATTCAAGTTAAATCAACTGACCCCTCTCGAAAAACTAATTAATGAAATTCGAAAGATATGGTGAAAAAATAAGAAAGAGCTGTGGCTTGAAATGCTGGATACGTTATTTGAAGGGAAGATTGAAACTAATCATAAAATTTATTTAACAATATACAGAGTGCGGCAGGTATTTGAGAACAAAACGACGTCTGCAGGTAAAAGGAACAGACACTTTACAATTTACAAAAGTTACCACAGAGCCTTTAATACAATTTACATTTTTGTACAAAGGACTACAAAATACATATTGTTATTCAATAAAACTACCGTCCGCCGCAACGAGATGGGTCTTCTGGATTTCTGGCATTGCCTCCACAATAACTGGCCTGAGAGCTTCAACGGTTTTGTGTGGATGCTTGTTGGACTCCCACTTCACGACGCCCCAGACGTAATAGTCCAAAGGATTGAGATCAAGGGAGCTGGGGGGGCCACATGTTGGGAGAGATGTGGTCGTGAAAATTCGTGGTCATCCATGCTTGGATGCTGTGGGCCTTATGACTTGGAGCAGAGTCCCCTCCGCAATACATACGACTTGTAACGGAGGTCTTCATGCTCCACACATCGAATGGTCGCCTCATTAACCAGCAGCTCCCTCCCAAGTGCCCTTATGGACTTCCCAAGTCGTTCATCGTTTGGAGCTTGGACAGAACGGATGAATTCCGGCGTCCTGATATGGTCCGAGCGCCGACAATGCCGTTTCCTCTGTAAAACGGTTGGCACATCACACTGCCAGTTCTCCCCGAACTTTGAAAACGAACAAACGGACAACTTTCAAGAATGCAGCAATCTCGGAGTCAGAATGTCCTGCAGGCAAGGAGACGATGACAGCATGTCGCTTCATTTGCTGGGTTATCTTTAGATCCGCCATGTTTATCTGCCTCGTTTCGGAATTGTTAAATAGTATGACGTATTGGCTATTACGCCATACTCACGTGTTCTCAAATACCTGCCGCACCCTATACATTAGTGTACTAAACGTAATTCTAATAAGTTATTAAATGTCTGACAGGGGGGCCAATTCCAGAATCTATTCTCTTTGATTTACTGCATATTATCACAAATTTTATGGTTAGTCTCAATCTTGCCGTTGAGAATGAAGGCATAAACACAGAGAAAGGTTCTACTTTGCAACAACGAGGGTTTAATACAGAGATGCGTTTCGATCTTAGATCATCTTCAGTCTCTAAGATCGAAACGGTCTCTGTATTAAAACCACATTCTTGCAAAGTAGAATCTTTCACCTTGTTTATATTTATGCAATACGGACCCAACTTACTCATATGAATGAAGGCATAGGCTTCGAAATACGTATCCGGCATTCCATATTTTGTGGTAAAACTTGTGGACGTTCTTTTGTGGTAGGAGGTTCTCCCTTCATACACAGAAAGACATGGTGGACATGTCATACTCATTCAGCTAGACAAGTATGAAACACATCAGCCTTAGAAACAAAGTGACTCAACACGAAAAAAAAACCCATTGCTCGCCGACACGACAATGCACACCCTAATCAAAGTCTAAAACCCCAGGAAGCAATCATCGGTAGCTTCAGTTGGACTGTGCTCCTCCTCTCATCTTCACTATCGCCCCTTTAATTTTTATAATTTTCGTCCATTTAAATAGGCACTGGTTGGACACAAGTTGAGGACGTGAGGAAAATTGTGCAAGTTGATGGGGATTACACGGAAAAATAGTAACGAAACATTCATTTACATTATGAATAATTTACCCACTGCTACGTTAAGTATCGAAAGGTGCTTTATGCCATGACTGGGAGGGGGGGGGGTTGTTTCAGTCTGTTCGTCTTTAACTCAATCTTCTAGAAGCGTATAAAAGATTTTAAAATATTTTTTCGCCAATCGATAAATATGGTTCAAATATGGTTCGAAGATAGTCCAAATCGGTATAAAGGCATGTGCTCTAATGGTAACATTATGCTATCCCTAGAAATTTTCAATGCTAAAACATGGTAAGCAATATATCAAACAATCTGTAACGATGAGCCATAGCTTGTTAAGTACGGTTTTCGCTAAATTATCTTTGTATAGTTCCAAGATTGTCGAAATTGGTTCAATGGCACGCGTTCTAATGTCACCACTATGATACCCCCTTTGTAGGTTTTCAATCTTAAGAAAATACATGTAATATGTCGATCACGAGCATCTAAATGAGATGTTTGGACAACAATGGATTGGCCGAGGAGGACCAGTTCGTTGGCCACCCCGCTCCCCTGATTTTACACCACTTTTTCAAACAACTGGTAACGAATATATGAGAACAATTAATAAGTTCGAATAAGGTTGAATTTGATTCACTTGTGCCGGTTCTAGTTTGTGAGCGCGACTAGTTTAGCCTTTTAGAACTTGATTATGTCATTCCTTCATGGTTTATTTAAGTTACATTTCTCCATATGGGCGCGCATTAAATTTATGGTGCATCTAATCCTGAACCACGGCATTTCGTGCGTATTTCAAACAAAACCATTAGTCTCACATTTGAGCACAGGTTTAGTGCCTTGTATAAATTTTAATTCATTATAAATCAACACTTCCTTATTAAACAATAGGAAAGCCATAAAAAAAAACACAAACGTATCTTCCCTATAACCAGCGATAATATTTCCTTAAGAAGACCGACACCGTTTTCCTTTTCTCTTCCCCGACATTCTTCTCCTTTTACACCGCATAGAGTAGAGGAAACATTTTTTTTACTGTATTTAGAAATGAGAGATCTAGGGGAGGTCAATGTGGGAAGGGTAAAAAAAGGGGAACTGAGGGTGACCCACGAACAAGTTTTTATCGTGATTTGCCGTTAACACGACTGGAGGCGCCAGTCGGGCTCCTTCACTTAAAAAGACGAGGGGAAGGTGGAGGAATCTTCTTCCAATTCTTTTTTTTCTTTACCTTTTTCTGTGTCATCTTCAGCGTGACACGCTTATGGTTGTTGCTTTAAACGTGAATTCAAAAGGATTAAAGAAAAAAAAGTGAAGGAAGTAAAAAAATAAAAAAAATAAAGAAACCCTTTCTAAACCAACCTCAAACGTCATCTTCTTCCACTGCAATTAAGGAAGAGAGAAATTTCCAGGTGCGTTAACCTCTGTCATTGTGCAACAAACGGGGAGGCAATAAATTACCTTTTCTTTCCATAATTTGAAGTTTTATGTCGGAAGAACAAGAAAGGAGGATTTATTTATGTTTACTTCAGAGGAAATGACATTAAAACCTCTATATCTTTTAAAGAGAAGAAAGAAAAATGTTTTGGATAATCGTTTTGATTGTGATAATTTTTCTCCCGTTTTTCTGTCGTTTAGACACCATCCACTAATTAATTACACCACCATCCTCAGAGAGAAAGGAAACGACACAACCTAAATTTCCAACAAGAATGACGAAAAACTTCGTGGAAAGAGACGAGACTCGTTTTTGAAAGGCTCACTATATGTGAATTAAGTGAAGAATACAACATACTGACACCAAACGCACTTACACGTTTAAAAAAAGAGCACAGAATAATAAATATTCAGCTATCATATTTTAACCTGAGAAAATTATGCCAGTGAAGAAGAAAATATTACCTGGACATAAATTCAATTATAACAAAAAAAAATGAGAGCGCTGAGAACAGGTACTATCTTTGTATAACATCTTCTCTATTAAGGCGAACTGATTCCTTAAGACAACAGTAAAAATCATATGATCATTATTACAATCTTTTCTTAAGCAATTTCAAAGATACTGGAATTGGATTACAAAAAAATAGAAACGTGTAGCTTCCCAGGCTGTTACTCTGATTATTACAGAAACTCGTGACCACCGAAGGCAATTTACATAATGACATAGGCAGGAAAAAAACTGATAAACTAACTTTCTACTAATTCATTCAAGCTAATCGTCTAGGTATTTCCCCTCCTTTGGTACAACTGAAACAAAGTAACAAATTTCTCAACCCAGTTCAGGGAAAACCCAAAGCGTTAATGAAATCTTTTAGTTTTGAGAAGACCGAATAGGAAGTAGAGTGCACAAAATCATACAACCTCCAAACCATGTAATCAGTCTTTACATCTTCCTTCTCCTTAAGTATTTCTACGAAACACCTGAAGGGCAATTGCTTTGAAATTAGTTGTGAACGAGAATAAAGAATGGGCGGAGAGACGATAAGGAAGGGAATGAGCAAACCAACTTTAAGGGACATGAAACAAATTAGCTTCAGCTTGAATCTTTTTACAAGTTAATATCTTATTCGATGTCTTTCAAATTACACAGAGCTAAAAATATATGCTCTCGTTAAAGTGGAAATTCTAGGATTCACAATTTTTATGACGAATGTTAACCGAAGAAGCTTAATGAAGGTCAACCAGTGGCTTCAATGAGTTCTCTTTCAGAACACAAATATGGTTTTCGACTTGGAAAATAAGCTGAACGTGACAAAACTAGATTTTCTAAGGACTGTATTCTAAAACATATCTTTTGATACTTATTTAACAATTGAGATTCATATAATCCAAACAATGGAACCAAATCGTACGTAAGACGGCAAGATATCACCTTAATTCCACTCTCGTCTAAGAAGAGCATATGCAACCAAAATGCATATGCAATAAGAGAGCTTTCTCAACGAAACAACCAAAGAAATACTTCAAAAATGTTCGTTTCTTTTTAGTACGAGTCAAGTTTGAATATATTGAAACTGCTGAAGATTTTCCTTTAAATAAAATTTTAATGAAATTAAATAAAGACCCGTTAGTGAGTCTTAATAAAATTAGCAAAGTCGATATCGCCAATTGTAAAGTAAAAAATATTAATAGTCTTACTTCCAGCTATCTGCGCTTCCTTAGACTACTGTTTACCTAAGACCCATAAGCTAGAAAATAAAATGATAAGAATTCAAACTGGAAGAAGACTGTCGTGCAGTCGAAATGTGTATACACTCTGTCAAGAAAATATAAACTCAGTCAGAACAATGCAATAACTGAGTTTTTCTTAAGTTAATAAGCATAAATAAATGCTGGTGACATTTAAACAACCCACAAATTTGAAGAAATTATAAGCTCTAAATTGAAATAATTAAAAAATCTTCGAAACTAAAATATGTTGGCCCTCCTTTCTTCTCCATAATCTATATGATTCTGTCAGGCATCATATCAATCATTTTTTGAAATCTTCTACGGTTTTGTCCCTAACATTCACAACTGCGACTTGCAGATCATTCTCATGATAGTATTGTTTATTTTGGCTATTTATAATCTTCGCCATCATACTCCACACATTTTCAATGGGGTCATGGAATCACATCGACTTTTTCTGTTTTGAACCAGTCCATGGTGGATGCCGAAATATATATTGGAGAATTGTCCTGCTGATATTTCCAGTTTGCGTCATAAATGAATGGTCCAAATGGGATAAAATGTTGGTACATCAGCTTTTGGTATCTTTCGTAGTTCATCTTACCATCCATATACTCGATATCAGCCTTGTCTGCTGCTTCGAATGCTGTTTAGACAATCACTCCACACCCCACCCTATCTACTGAGTCTTGTCTTCGGTCGAGTTCGTAAATCATGCCAATATGAAGAAATATCCATCAGGATCATCAAGACAGAAACGTTTTTCATCAGAAAAGACTATTTCATTCGACTATAGTTTCCATTTCACAGCTTCCTTAGCCCAAGTCGGGCCGATGTATGACGAACAGTGAGCTTGGGTGTCGTCTTCATTTTTTTAAACTTCATATGGGTATTTAATTCATGGAACACGGACGACACTTGTGTTTGCAATTCACGTGCAATTTCACGATTTGTTCAAGAGAAGCAAGAACTTGAATCCGCCTATGTTCTCTAGAGGTAACTTTTTAGTGTCGACATGTTATTTTTTGGTTCGATATTTATCACTTTTTTTTTGATGATATTTTGAACAACAGTTTGTGAACGGTGTACTTCGACAACAATTTGTCTTGTTCATTTCCCTTGTTCAAAGAAAAAATATTTTTTTATTTCTTTCTCTGTTAATGACTTTCAGCAAAGCACAGAGGACATTCTTGCGAAGATAAATAATTGTAAATACTCATTAAATTGACTTTTGAAAGAAATTTGCATACTAAAATTCCAATTTTTCAATCTGTTATAATTTCTTTACGCATAGAAAGTAAACTTTTTGTTTAATTAAAAAACTACTCAAAATCTCTGAGTGGTTTAAACGTTACCAGTATTTATTCAAGTTTATTAACATAAGAAAAAAATTAAGATGCTAAACAATCATCTCAATAAAAAATTATTGCATTATTCTGACTGAGTTTATATTTTCTTGACAGAGTGTATATAATTTTGTAGACAAATGTTGATTCTTTCTTTCCTCAATTTTAATGAGAGCTTTCGGGATCTAAAATCTGTACGAAAGCCACATTCTTGATGTGAGTTATGCTACATTTAATGATACAATTAATAAAACTTATATCGCTTGGCATCATAGGAGATTTTCTTCCATAAAATATTATTGTTTTGTAATAGTACTTTTCTGAGCAGCCCTGTAACACTGTTATTACCCCGCTCTCCCCTACCCATTTTTCCAGCTTGCGCACTTTACCAATTAACTACTATCATTTAAAGACTAGATAACATGTGCTAAGACAACTTGTTCAAAATTGTATTTTAAATTGTTGGATTTGTATTTTAAAAATTATAGTCAGTTTTCTTTTTTTAATTTATTCAGATGATGGGAAAAGTAATAAAAGGGCATCATTTCCATTCTTTTCTTAAAAGAGACATTAGACTCTTAAAGGCTATTTTCCCAAGGAAACACTCATCCAGAAATTCCAATTAATGCTTTAAAAAAAGATTGTGTATTTCTGCTTGATAATAAAATTGTTAAAGCCGGTTTAAATTATTAATAGAAGCGGAACGCAATAAAAAGTGGCCCTACTTCCAAGAAGAAGAAGAAAAAGAAGAAGTAAAAAACAACACGACTTGCAGCCAGGAATACGAAAGCAGAGATGAGATATTAAAAAACGAAAGAAAAAAAAAAGTCTCATGCCTGTCCAACCAAGATGCAAATTCACTAACACTATAATTCTCTGTTCCAAATCATGAAAAAAACATTAAAAAACAGAATGCGTTTGTACAACTTCCATTTACAGAAGAACAACAAACAACTCAGGTACACACCTCTTCACAACATGAAACAAATCAAGATAAGCGCGTTAACATTGATATAAAAATAGTTCTGAAAAATATTCAAATTACTTTTTTTTTTTTTTTCAAAAACTCCAAACCTCCCTAATCCTTTTTTTTAAACTCTCCCAAATGAAATGCACTAATTAACATTGACAGTTTCCTGGGGTTCATTCGCCTCCTCCACCACTGCTCGCATGATTACATATTCACCTACCATCATCATCACCACCGTCATCGTCGTATTCATCATCATCATCCACCATCTAAAGCCGCTTTCCACGTTTTTTTATCTCCTTTCTTTCTTTCTTTTTAACACTGTGTCCATTAGAAGGAAACTGGTTTCTGACCTTGACAGGTTTTTCTCTTCGCTCACGTTTCACCCGCCAAGACGGACGAGAAGTGTGCGAACGTGAACTCATCGCACCCCGAAAGCTTTAAAGACGACAAACAGACTGAGCGAAAGAGAGAGAGAAAACTAGCACTGGATAACTTTCACTCGAAAATAACGACTAAAGCTCCACTTTTTTAGATGGTTGAGAAAGTTAAAGACCAACCCTCACTCGCTGCCCTCATCTTCTTAACCCTGGGTTGTCTTTTCTATTCAATATAAGCGACATTTCAAGACATTTTCGTTCAGATTAACCTTGACATTTTCTGAAATCAAGCTCAGTTCATATTTATCCAAAGTAGATTAGAAAAGATCTGAATCTAATGCCAGGATTCTGGAATGCAAAGATTAAACAATGAAATTGTAGGTCATAAAAATTGCAAATCTTTATCAAGAGCGAGTAGCAAACACTTGTGGATAAACTTTCAGTGGATACCTGAGAAAGAAATCTCAATATAAAGAAAAATAAAATCAAATCTATTTCCTTCACTAGCAAAGATAGGTGTGCAAATCAATGGTACTTAAGCTTTCCAATATTATACCTAGTCCCACGATCCCTTTAATACAAATCTATTTCCATAGATTTCATCCTCCTACTCAAATCACGGAACACCCACCGCGAACCACTGACCTAAAGAGAAAAAGCCTTTTTTAATAGAATAAAAAAATACCCTACAAATTCCAGAATATTTCCGAAAGGATTTCAATATCTAAAGTTGCAATAACCGAATCATAAAAAGTTAGTCAAAAGGGTAAGAAAGATTATGATAAACTGCTAATAAATTTTGCAAGGTGGAAAAATACTGATTGAGGATTTATGTTTTTTAAGTCTGCTAAGTGATGACTCCGAGAACGATAAACAAAAGTAATGGACTTATTATCAGTGTGATAATCAAGATTAAATGATTTTTCTTTATCTTGTTTACCGATAGCCAAGGTGCTCTACTCAAAAAGCAATCCAATATGTTATATTTGGCATTTCTCCTTTGAAACAGACCTCTATAACGAATGTCTCTTAAAATTTTATTCATTACTTAAATTCATTATTTTTTTAAAACTTAAATCGATGAAATGCGCTGCTTATGTTCTCACAATTCTTCCTCGTCAAACAAGAAATGGACAATAGCAATAACTTATGTAGAGTGAATTTTCACATAAAAATTTAATTTACTCTAACAATGAATACAGCTTTTAAATTAAAGGGATATTATATTAATTATATCAAAATACTATTATTCCTTACTTAAAAAACCTATACAAGGTCAAACCTTTCAACGTTGTAGGAAAATCTGAAATATTTCTCTAAAGTAAAATTATATGTTACCTATGGAAAAAAAATACATAAACTTTAACTGTAAATATTTTTAGTGTGGTTTATTTCACTAACAGTTGTTGGACCTACGTTTTCTTCACTCCAACTCCAAAAAAAGTTTCAACAATGTTAAAACTTTTGAACACCGTTGAACTGTTGAACACCGTTACTGGATTTGCGAAGTTGGTCGTTCTGTTGCCAACTTTTTTCGAATTTTTTTGATTTTGACTTCAGATTCGGATATCCCAGATCAAGAGGCATAAATGTTCTATATATTCGGGAACATGGCCAATATTGTTCATTTAAGTTAATATATTGGTCCTTTGAGCTGGTCACGAGCAGGTACAGTGTAACTATGTTTTTCATTAACATCATTATGGAAATGCGCTATAACGCATTCTCAACTATAAATTTTTTTTAGTAAAATCAACTTAATTGAAATTTTGCGAAAAAAATTTTCTGTCTAAAAGGATGCGACCATATTTTGTGAGCTAGCTCCTCTGAGACGGCAAGCAATCAAACGATAATAACTCACTTAGGGGCTTCCTTAAATGTCCTTAGGGGTTGTTTCTTTTAAATTACAATTGGTTAAGCCGCTTAGGAAAATTAAGCTGTTTTTTTTCAGAAAAATAAAAAATAATCCGCAGTATTCATATCAGTGAACTAAAACCAAAAAGAGCTATAAGAAGATATTAAAAGGTGATGATATCAACTGTTGGATGACATAAAAATGTGATGGTATCAACTACTTTCTAGTACAGGGTGATTCTAAAGTCCCCGAACTCCAAGTTTAAAACGTATTTACTGCAAAACCATAAAAGAAATCCGAGTATTGTTGCTTCGGGCAGTTGTGTGGGACCTTTGGAATACGCTGCACAACGTGAGAGCACCACTTGATACAAAGCTTGCGCGGGCGAGGGGCGAGGAGTGAAGTTCATGCAGTAAAACTCTTGCGCTTAAAGTATTAAAACATTAGCAGTGAGCAATGCGTTTTTCCGAATCCATAAAACGAAGCTCTTGCAGTACTCGAATTCTGTACGGTTGTTTAGTAGCCCTTTAGCAGGCTGAATAAGGCTTTTATCTCTTGAGACAGCCGCCGAAGTGCTTCCACAGAAAACGATGCAGGGAAGCTTCAATCTTCTTCAGAAACGTGGTCGTCACTTCGCACTTTTAGTCATCATACTTACCATGGCCGTACCCCCCTGAAATTGGCCACCAAGTCAAGTAAATCTGTTACATCCACCCCCCCCCCAAATTCTGGGTACGGCCCTGATATGCACTGCCTGTCTCTTGAAACTGGTATACAAGATCATACACAACTGTTTTCCCTAGTATAGATGGGAGCATTAGGAAACTTCCTTTGACAGCACTGAATGCAACGTTGGTACGATTTTTCCGCAAAATAAACTTCTAAGAATGTGACTCCATTCCGCACAGGCGTGAGAACTATTACCACACGCAGCAATGCGTTCCTAAGATCACACACAAAATTACCACAAACAAGCAATACTCGGACATCTTTTATGGTTTTGCAGCAACAACGTTTTAAACTTGGAATTCGGGGATTTTCGAATCACCCTGTAGAATACACTGTCTAGTCACAATGAGAGCACTTTGTAGAAAATTTGATGTACTATGCACTCTTCGAAGATCTTTACAGGAAGGTAAGGTGAATAGGCATTTAGAAGTCAAAAGTGACAAAATGTGAGTTTTAACAAAGTGCACCTTGACAAACATCGAGGTGGAGAAACGAACGTTAAAGCGCGATCATAGGACATGTTTGATAGTGGTCGCTTCCACGGTGGCTTAGTGGTTATAGCATCGGGACGGTAATCCGAAGGAGCTTGGCTCGAGTCCAGACCATAGAATTTTCATTACTATTTTTCTATTTAATTATTAATATCAGAGGTATGGCGTGAAGAAACCCTCCAAAGACCCATTTGCCAATTATCATAAATTAATATTTTCTGAAGAACCATTTGGAAGATATTGACAGAGTAAACTGTTCCAATTATTTTATTCATTCACTTAATACGTTGAGTATAATTCAAAAATTCTTATAATGATTACGTCAAAGTTGAAAAAGCATTACAAAAAACACAAAATACAACTCAAATAACAAAAGTAAAATAATAAAAACCAATCAACATATACTCTATAATTTATAAAATTTGCGCGCACACATATTAAAATGTTTATACTTTAAAAATTATTAACATCAAACCTCAACAAATTCAATGCAAAAATTTTATATAAATCACTTACAGAATAAACAAGCCAAAAAATAAAATTCTATTATAAAATGGGAACTGGTTAGTTCCTTTTAGTTTTTCCATTTCAAGCTAAAAATTACTACTTACAGCCAGACTAATTAATATTCGGTCGCAAATGCAAAACATAAACCCCCAACATGAACAAAAATACTGATTAAGATGATTCGTTCGTGTCATTCTGGTTTAAGTATGGAAAACCCAGAAACTGATCCAGAATTCATCCCGTTACTAATTACACAAATTCGGATCTCTACTGCATTTTGTCTATTTACATCAGAATGGCATGAGTTTCATCATATGCTATGATTTGTGGACATGTTTTGCACAATGAAGCTAACTGAATTTTAATAAGTGATTCTGGTTTTAAGTAGTAATTTTTCGCTATTGCTATTTTTTTGCATATTAAAAATGAATTTTTCTGAAGGTAATTCATGAGAAATTTTTTCATCAAGTATTTTTTAAAATGATGTTTTGAATTAGTTTAATGTTATAATTTTATTATTTATTATTTCTTTTACCTGCAAAATTATTTTAAAAAAAGCAAAACAAAACGGAAATGACCTTTTGAATATCTATAGACTTGTAAACAATTTTTTTCCATCAAACAATCTGACTAAAATTGAAAAACACTTCATCTGGAAAATCAAATTTTCGCACAAAATTTGACACGATGACCCAGAAACTTTATTAATTGAATAAGGCCAATCTTATGAATGAGATGAACCACTCTCCATTATTTGTAAAAATGAAATATTTTTTTTTACAATATGTAGAAAACATATGCAGAATCTTCCTCTAACCTTTTTGTTATATAATATTAGCTACGTCGATTTCATTAATATTATTTTGGATATATACTTGCTCATTTTGTCCGCTTTAACGGTACTCAACTTTTAAATTTATTTTTTTAATAATAACACTTTCCGATTCCAGTCGTGGTTTCTTTTCAGAGCCAACCACCAGAAAAACAAGGAAAACAACAATAAAAAAAATTACAAAAAAGCAAATTTATATTTTAACCGCCGTCTTCGTTAATAATTGGTTCCGGATGACGAAATTTTTCTCCTTTATTCCTTCCCCCTTCATTTAATTTTTATCTCCAGGTATTTTCTAGTAAAACGGCTATAAATCTGAAGAAATGGACGCTAGGAAAATCAGTAGCAATTAGCTCGGAAAGAGAGAGAGAGAGAGAGAACGGGCGACGGCGAAAAACCAAGCAAAAGAATCCGACGAAGCATTTATGAAAAAGGAGGAGGAGGAAATCAAAAGAAGGAGGAGGAGGAGGAGAAATCGTATCTTTATAAGAAAACGTATATTTAAGTATAATAAATTTGAGCGCCCTTTCGCGTAATGGCTTCCACCAGAAATTAGTCGGGACCCGATAAGCCGCCGACGACGACGAGAGAGAAAGGTCGGCACAACAAATCCAAGAGAGGAGCCCACTTCTTTTTTTTTTTTTTTGAGGAACCACGCCTAAAATATTTAGTTAACCTCAGTAAAAGAGGGTGGATCTCTCTCTCTCTCTCTCTCTCTCTCTCTCTCTCTCTCTCTCTCCAAGAATACAGACTGTCCATTTTTAAATATTAATGACGCGCTAATGCATTTGGAAACCTATCTCGACATCCAAAGACGATTGGGAAGGAGGGCGGGAAAAAACTCTTTCTCCTACTTCATGTTGGGTTGGTTCGTTGGTTTCAGGCTCGCCAACTTCTTCGACTTTATTTGGGAAGAAGAGACGAGATTGAGAAGAGATAAAAACCGAACGGAGGAGGAAAGAGAACGGCATTTCATAATGGGAATTGGAGTTGAAAACTGATCTCAAGCTAATCGAACACATAACTCAAATCAACATTGAGAAATATACTTTTGCTCGTGCATATATTCGTTTTTGTTCTTTTTTTTTTAAATCTGATGAGCAAATTTAAGAATAATAATAACCTACGTCCGCGAGACATATTTTATACGAACTTTGTTTGATCATCTGATAACAAAGTAAAAAAATAAATACTCAGAATCAGTTTTACTTAAATTATTTTTTCAAGAAACCGTAACTGCCATTTTTGCCTTTGCCATTTAGTGGTTTCTATTGGTAAAAATAATAATATTTGGAAATGATTCTTGGAGGTTTTACGCGCCATATATCCAGATAAGGATAAATTTAACACGAAAAATAATATTCTTTATCCGTTATTAGCAGTTTTCGTAAAAATGGCAGGACTGCGCATACTCTATGGAAAATTCAGGTCTAACCAGTTTACGAACTGTCAAATGACGATTTTTACCCGTTAAATATAATAAAAATCTATCCTTAAAGCATTTATGTCGTTTTAGACGCCCTATTTTCATTGAAGGGAACTCAATTATAAACTTCATTTTAGAATGTCGAACAATTAACCACAGATGACAAAGCTATCAGCTAGGAACTGCATGACAAACATTCCGATACCATTATAGAGTCAAATTTTAACAAGAAATTAACCCCCCCCCCCCCCGAGGAGGGTATAGGGAAGTAGCGGAAGCGCAGAATTCATCTACTTTTTATCTCTTTTATCAGGAATTTTTAATTGATTTTCTCGAACAGTGCTCAGAAAATGAAAAAGCGTTCTATATTCTTTCGTTTCTCGTCATTTTCAATCGAATGACATATCACAAGCCGTATCTTCTAAAGACCAGTGATTACACTAGTCAACACACTTTTTGGCACAAAGACCACAGATAATGTTCTTAGTAGTAATTTGTAGGTAGAATCCGAATCTGCTTTTAGATTTTTTCTATCACGTCAAGTTTCCAAGTTATGCACATCGAGATTTCTATTTTAAAGTAATGGGTGTGAAGAGAAGCGGCTACAATGTTAAAGTATCCATATTTTGGGGCCGCAAGGAAATTTACCAGGCCCCAAACACTGAAGGATTTAAAAACGTTTCATTGTAAAACGAGAAAGCTGTGCGTGCTAGAGAAATTTAAAAATTATATTCGTAATCAGCAGAAAAAATACTACCAAAAATTACCCACTTTCATTTTGTGCCAAGAAAAATCTTAAATTTTGTTGCCCAGTGTTATTACCCTCACAACTACCACTCCACTGGGATAAATGGGCCCAAACTTCATAATACTGTAGATCTCGCATAGAGGATCCGCTTATCGAATTGCACTCCATACATTCTATATAGCACCAGAAGGTCTCCTCTAACTCCCATTCCTGTAACTCTGACCCCAATGAGCCAATCAAAACTTAATTAAATAGTTAAGTAGCCATGCTTATGGTAAGCTATATTCCGAATTTCAACCTCGTCGTCAAAAAACATAGAAAGGACAGACAGACGGACGCTTAAAACAAATAAGTAGCTTCGTTCTTCCCCTACTTAATAGCTTCATTCTTCCAATACTTAATAAAATGAATAAGGAAGTTATACAAGTGGACGGCGGAAATCTCAAAGTTCCCGACATTTCTTTCATCTTGCAGATATCTGCCAAAAGTCTTACGAAAATCTTTTGAAATCGTGTTTGCCATGTTAGAATACGGGAATATATAAAGGAAGGGTAGGGGGAAAGGATCGAGCTAAAAGGGTAGAAACATTCTTACTGTTAGCGTCTCAGCAGACGGAGTCAATAAGAAAAAGCATAAAAAAGAATTCAACTAGACATAATTCTATCAATGGGCTAGAGGAAAACTAAAACCTTAGATTCCATAACTCAAACAGAATTAGACTCCGTTGTTAGCATTTATCAACGTAGTAGAAATCCTTTTATAGATTTCCATGCTATCAAAGCTATTTTAATTAATTTCTTGAGTTGGCAGACCTAACTAATACTGTGATGTGTCGATTTGGCAAACCTAACTGATACTAAAACATTTTTTGTCGATGCTCGATCCCTCCGACCACCGAAATTTTATAAGAGCATAATACTCTTTCCAACTTTGCCCGACTTATTACTTATCACAAGAATCACATTTAAGTGCTACCTGTGGTTTCCAAACTTCTCAAGGTCGGATGGCATCTTTAGGTTTTCCTGTAAGTGCTGTTAAAGTATTCCCACCATTGTAGAATAAGTTTTCATAGTAGGTTACAGTATCTCTTTCCGTATATTACGCTTTGGTTTAGTAAAAATATTTAATGCCGAACTGTTCATTAACTTGGATAAAATTCAAGAATTCATAACAATAAACATGATATACGTCGAGTAGAAATTGCATCTACATCGCAATGACGTCAAGAAGGTTTTCCTTAAGATATTACACGTATTACACTAAAGCATGTATAAACTGCTGAAAAATCAATAAAGAGTGAAGTATTTTGAAATAATAATAAAACAATAAGCATACTCTTAGATTTCCAAGCGAGATTTAATTTCATGTTAGTTTTTAAATAAAAAAATTATTTCCTTCACCCTTCATGCGAACAACTTTGAAGCCGGCCTTTTTAGCCATCCAAATCTATTAAAATGCAAAAAAAAAAATGCAGTATGAAAATTTACATAAAAATTGCATGCGTTATTTTATGAAGTTTTAAACCTATTTAAAGTGATCTAGAACCATGATTTTGCATATATGAGCAAACAATTGTCAAGATGAGGCCATTGAGCAAAACTGTTCGAGATGCTGTAATCTGTCGCCTTAATGAAGGAAAAAAGTTATTCCTTCATAAAAGGCGAGATGAAGATCTCAAGATGAACCATTAGCAGCATCAAAAAGAAATATACAAGCAATATTGTACCCAACAAACGTGGAAGAAAGAAGGTTTTAAGTCAACGAAAGCACTTACAATCACAAGGAATATCAGTATCCCGTTGGACAGTGACCCGAGCACTTCAAAAAAAAAACGGAATGAAGGCTGTAGTGAAGAATAAACCACGTCCGACAGCATCACATCGTAAACAGCGTTTGCAGTTGGCCCCCGCTCATCAAGAATGGACTGGAAAAGACTGGGAACGCATAATCTGGTCTGATGAAACAAGGATAAAATTTGCTGAAAGTGATGGACGTGTCTGGACATGGAAAGACGTGAAACAATCGCTTCTGGATCGCGAAGTGATTGGGACTACAAAATTTGGTGGAGGTTCCATTATGATATGGGCTTGTACGACATCTTTTGAACTTGGTTATTGCACTTGGATTCACGGAAATCTGAATACGAAGTGTACATTGGTGTTTTGAATGACAATCTGATGGATATTACCAATTACTATGGAATGTGTAAGGAGGATGTGATATTCCAGCAAGAACAACGCGCCTTGCCACACTACTCAAAGGTCAACTGCATGGTTCAAAAACCATCGTATCAAGCTAATGCAATGGCCAGCTCAATCTCCGGCTATGAAACCGATCGAACACATGTGGTATATGCTTTAAAAAAAACTCAGATTCAAAGGAAACAGAGCAGACAGTGCCCATCAACTGTGGGCGTAGATGCAAGAAGAGTGGAATGCGTTTGATGCTGCTGCATGCAAGCAATTAGTACATTCTACGTCTCAGAGAATATGTGCAGTGATAAAAGCAGAAGTGGGCAACCTAAATATTAATCTTTTGTTTTTATTTAAATTCTGCATCTTTGGAATCACTGGGTGCACATTTGTTCGCAAAGAGTGCTTTTATGTTAATTGTGTCAAAAATAAACCTTCGAATTACTCGTAAATTTTTTTATTTATTGATTACATACAGTAATCCACTATTATAATGTATAAAGACTTTGGAGAAGTTTAATTTTCTGAAGAGTTTTCAGGTTTCAGTACGGATTGTGCAGTTATCCGAACAATTGTGCACCAAAATGTAAGGAACACAATGTCGTGCACGAGAAAGGACAAAAATCAAATTATGCAAGTCACCTTCTGGAAGAACAATAGATGACGCCATCAAAATCTTACAATAATATTCAAGTCCCAATCAGATTCACCGATAGATATTCTCAATAAGCAGCTGATGTTCGACGTATATCCAATATTAATTCATAGTCCAATTCCTGCTTGTTATGTTCAAAATGTTTTAAGAACAATGTTGTGATGCCTCTTCTCATCACTTTGAAAAAACCGACAATATATGACGAACCTAGCCAATTTCTTCAAACTCTATATACCGGATGATTCAGTCAATTTCTGACCATTTCACTCGAATGACGTGCATTAGGGATAAACAACTGAAAGAATACGAGCGCCATATCGAATTTCTAAATAGTTGGAGTTTGTACTGTTGCAACAGCGCTACATGAAAATCGTATTGTTGAAAAATGGCGCCCGCTTTATCAACAGAGCAGAAATGCAAGGTTGTCGAATGGTATTTCGAGACAAAATCACCTGTAACCGTGCAAAGAAAGTTCCGGAAGGAGTATAAGTGTCGAGACGCACCAGGCAGGCAAGCAATCGTGGATTTTGTCAAGCAATTTCGTGCCACTGATGTGTTAAAGGCAAGAAAAAAGGCGGGAGCGAAGCTCGTGTTCGAACGGCCGAAGTTGTCGAAAATGTTCGCACAAGGTTGGTCCATTCCCCTACCAAAAAATCTGTTCGCCGCCTATCCATTGAAGAAGGGCTGTCGTATACCACGACGTGGCGAATTTTGAGAAAGGATTTACACCTGTTCCCGTATAAGATCCATGTTTATCAGGAGTTAACAAACACTGGAAGACAGAAGCGACAACAATTTGCGATGGAGTTTGGAGCAGAAATGGAAGCCAATCAGGACACTGTGGACAACCTGTAGGTGTCAGATGAGGCCTTCTTCCATCTGTCCGGTGACGTTAATAAACACAACGTTCGTTTTTGGGGTTCCAAACTCCATGAGATCCATAAGTCACCTCTTCATCCACGAAAGGTTATGGCTTGGTGCGCGATTTCCAAAAGAGGCATCATTGGTCCGTTCTTTTTTGAGGGCACCGTAACGTCACAGGCTTACCTTAACATGTTGGAAACCTTCTTCATCCCCGATCTGCGAAGGAGGCGTATACCGCTTCGATATCAATGATTTCAACAGGATGGGGCTAGGCCTCACACCACTAATGAAGTGCTAGACTTTCTCAATCAGAAATTCGGAAATCGTGTCATTTCAAACAGGTTTCCAGATCGATTCGGGGGTGGCTTTCTTTGGCCCCCTACGAGTCCTGACCTAAACCCATGTGATTTTTATCTCTGGGGGTTCCTTAAAGACAGTGTGTTCACTACAGCACCAAGAACCCTAGACCAGCTGCGACAAAGCATCGTCGACTGCTGCACCCTTGTGGATGCAGAAATCCTGGACAGAGTTATGAACAACTTCACCATTCGGCTGCGAGCAGTTCAAAACGTTCGTGTTGGCCACATTGAGCATATCATCAAGACTTTTCCACGGGAATAAAAACTCCGAACTGCCTAAAATATCATACTGAAATGCTAAGTTTGTAAACATTAATGGGTCAATAAATCATAGTACTGAAATGGTCAGAAATTGACTGAATCACCCTGTACACGTAATATGTTAATGCCTTTATCGACGAAATAATTTTTATAGTGAAGTAAGTAATAGAAATATATTAAAACCTGAATTGGATTCCAGATTAATATAAAGTAATAAAAAAAATAACCACAATGACCAATGAGTTATAAAAAATTAAACTGAACACTTGATCTAAATGTTTATTTAGATATAGCAAAAGGAGTCGAGAGGCCAAATTAAAAAGATTTTCGTACGATAAACAAAATTAACAAAAACACGAGAGAGCTCATCCAGTACAGAGCTTAAAAAAAAAATTTCTAAAAAATGCTGTAGGTATATATAAGAATAATACTTTCATTTAAAAAAAAAAAAAAAAAAAGTTTCGTCCATAATTCATAAATGGCTTTGATTCGTTCATTCACTGCATTTCTCCTTCTATTACCAATGGCACTTCGACCGCATTCTTCGATTCCTCTCAAAGGAACCTTGGAAAGAAATAAAAGGGCGATGTAAAAAAAATTAAAATTAAAAAAATCGTTTAAAACGACAGCAATTACAAATGGAATGTAATCTCATAAAACATTTCGATTCGATATAAAAGTGTGTCGACAACTTTCATTTTTCTGTGTGAAGACAATTCTACCTTCTAAGTGAATCACATTTTCATCCTTATATAAATATTATCTTTTAAAAGCTTAATGAATAATAACAGTTAATTATTCATTAGGCTTCCTATTAAAAGTATTTTTTTTCTAAAAATGCTTCAGTCTGTGTTGTTGTCGTAGTTGTTCTAATACGGATTTCTTAGTCAGATATGAAATAAACATATTTCTAAGAAATTACTAGCTAATTTTGCTAATTACATAGACGAGTAAGCTTCAATCATAAAATGTTAAGTAACTTAAGAAATAAACAAACAAACAACTTCAGGAAGTAAAGAGGTTAGCAAGCAGATTTCCGGCTTCATTTTGTCATTCCTACACAAAACCTATTGATAATAATAATAATAATAATAATAATAATAATAATAATAATAATAACTCAATAAATCTATTTTTAGCCGTTCTCTAGATATATCATAACAAGGATAAACAAATCTCTAGGAATTAATTATAAAAAAAAAGTTCGAAAACGTTTTATCCTCTTCATTCAGGTAAAGCACTTGCAAATGCAAAACAAAGCTTATCTGTACAAATCAATGGCCTGGTAAGAATTCTGTGAAAATTCCCATGGGCTTTTAAGAATGTATTTATAAGTTCTTAATGAACTGACTGACTGATGCTATCATCATCGTCGTCAGCATCGCTATCAGACAGGTGATGTCAGTTTTCATGAGACGAGAGTCTGGGAAGTGCAACCACGTCGGCAAACGTGACTTTTGAAAAAAATTTACGGCGAGACGGAATGAAAAACAAGAAAGAAAAATTAAAAAGCGGGAAGAAACAAGAAAAAAAAATCAAAACGAGCTCATTATTACCAGAAATAATATTAAATGAACGAAATTATCCTCTTAAATTACTTTTAGATAATTCGCTAAATAAGGATGTGCCTAAGTTTCCCGTAAAATTATGCTGACTATATCCCCTTAAATTATGCTGTTATAAAATATTAGCAAAAAAAATTGGTTCATCCTAACATATTATTCTATTAGGCCTCGTTTTATTTAGAAAAGAATATCTCTCAAAAAAGAGCACTATTCTACGAAAAACAAGAAAACATGTCATCTGGGAGCCATTGAACACTGTCATTAGTTACTTACAGAATGGCCCAAATCTAACTGCCAATATTAAACATCAAATTCTCTGCTAACTAATTGTAAATGCTTGAAAATTGTGCGTAATGTGGTTGTGTCATCATGGCATTTTGTTTAATGTGTTTTGTTTATCATTTCGCAGGTTTGAAAAAATGGTTGCCTACACCACCGACCAGTGGGCTTTAATCATCCAAAAATATATTCGGGCAGCGGAGAGTCTGGAACTCGTGAGGCGAGCATTCCAAGTGGAGTCAGTCACACAATAACAAACCTAGTGGACATTTCAGGACGATAGGATTCGTTCTGGATACGGAAGAAGACCGTCAACATCGAGTTTCCAAGAGAATATTAGTTATTAAATTTAACATGTCACATAATTTTCAAACAATTATTTTTAGTACTAGCTGAGAAATTTACTTTTAATCTTGGTGGATAGGTCTTAAGTCACTCTGTAAGATTGGAACTGTGCTGTATGAACGAGATTTCTTGTATAATCAAGATTTCTGTTGAATATACAGGGTCGGGACACATTAATATGACCAGCTGCTAGTATCCGGAATATCCACCTTTGGCGGCAAGCACAGCAGCTAGTCGACGTGGCAGAGAGTCAATAAGTCCTCGGAAGGTGGTTGCAGGTATCTGGAACCATTCGGCGATCAGTGCATCCCATAATTCCATCACCGTGCGTGGTGGAGGGTCCAGCTTGCGGACATGGCGATCGAGATGGTCCCACAAATGTTCAATGGGATTGAGGTCCGGGGAATTCATCCTCATGATCCTCGAACCAGTCGTGGACAATTTTGGCGGTATGACAGGGAGCATTGTCCTGTTGAAAGGTGCCATCACTTTGAGGAAACACTGTCGACATGAAGGGGTGTACCTGGTCTGCGACGATCGTCAGGTAACGAACAGCATTCAGTGTACCCTCCAGCGGTATCAGTGAACTCAGACCATACCACGAAAACATCCCTCAAACAGTCACACCTATCCCACCAGTCTGTCGTCCGCCAACGATGGTGTCGGGATGGCTGTTCTCAGATGCTTCCCGGCGAATTCTCCTTCGTCCGTCCACTCTGTTCACCAGAAACCGCGACTCGTCAGAGAAAGCAACCCTTTGCCACTCGGCCGAGGTCCAATAGCGATAGTCCACTGCGAATTGGAGGAGTTTTCGGCGATGCACAGGCGTCAACATGGGTGCTGTTACCATACGCCTGCTCCGGAGCTCCAACCTCAAGAGGGATCGTTGCACTGTCTTGGTGCTGACACGCCTAGTGTCCCCACTCTTCATTTGCTGTGTCAGTTGCTCAACAGTGGCACGCTGATTGGTCTTGGCCAGGCGTCGTAACCGACGCTCGCCTCTAGGATCGATGGCCCGTGGGGGCCCACAGTTACCTCTTCGGTTCCTCGAAACTGTCTGGTTCGTCCAGTCGCGATACACCTTCACAACGGCAGCCCTAGATGATGATCATCTGAAATGCTGCCCCCTTTGGCCCGATAGTTAATGATCATCCTCTTTTGGAGGTCCGACAGGTCACTTGCACTACCCATGACGGCGACAACTGCTGTGTTAACGAATGCTACTACACGTCTGCTATTGTCAGCTTTTAATGATATGCAATGATTTTTCATCTGCATACCATGGGACGTTCCAACATGTTCGAGGAGAGGTAGTCATATTAATGTGTCCCACCCCTGTAGATGAAAAAGGATAGGAAAAAATTCCGCGAGCAGGATTTGAACCAGGAACCACGAATCTCTAGCTCGTCTCTTCTACCAATTTTTTTCCCTTTTCTTTTATATATTCAATCCTTTAATTTGAAGCATAGCTTCAGTATTTCTATCATGACTTTAAACTTATCTATTGTACCATGCAAATGGGAGGATTAGTATTTGAGGGAAATAGCCAAAAATCATAAAGATAATTAAGTAGAAAAGTTAAGTGTGGGTAAAGTTCTCATATGAGACTTTTGACCTCAAAGCAACAAAGCATACATCAACAATATTGCCTCTTAGATCCATCCATTCTGGCGATGGCCCTTTTATATGAACAGGACAATACACAAGCTACGAGGTACGCAAAGTAAACAGCAATCACAGCAGTGATTTCATGTTGTAAAAATGATCTGCTCAAACAACAGTAATTAATTTTAAAGAAGATTTGCAGAAGCTTGGTCACAACGTGCTATGATCAACAAGAGTTGTTCACAGTTGTTCTCTTGGCTTGGAGTCGACTTTCACCAGAACGCTTCCGACAACGTGTGCATTTAGGTTATATTAGATGCAAAATAAGGACTGCAAATTATCAATAGGGGTGTCCCTTAAAGTGATAAGACAGTGTATTTCCTTAACTCAAATATCCATAATATAGGTGCAATTTCATTTTTTATTACCGCATTTAAAATGTCAAATCTAAGTAATCGAAATATCTTTGTTCTGCAGCCCTTTCCTTTTAATAGGGAGAACGTTATTAAGAAAACTTTAAAAAAACCCTTGAAATTTCCAGTTAAAAACGGCCGGATGCAGTGAATTGGCCATGCGAAAAACGATCAAAAGAAGATAAAATAAAAAGTAAAATCTCAATGCGAAAAAAAGATTTTTTTATTTTCAAATTTCATTAAAGTGAAGAATGAGAAGACGACCGTTAATCCTCCGTCGGCCTCTACCAAACGGACCAAGGCGAGGAAGAAGAAGAAGAAGAAAAAACCATCTTGAAGTCAGAAGAGAATAAATAATTAGAGAACCTTGAGATTAATAAAAAAAATTAATAAAATAAATATAAGTCACCACCGTATAAAAAAAAAGTTCGAAAAGGAATGAAATGACGAGAGGAAGACTAAAAAAATTCTCTAAAATCAGGTTATGTTCTTAATAGATTCCTTACTTTAGCATACTGATAGACAGTCAATATTATTTAGAATATTACTTTAATTGCAAAGCATTTGCGGGAAGCGTATGAAAAAAAGTAATCACCATAATTAATAATAAATGTTTACTATACCTACAAGTCTATCCGTTCATCAATATACATTGCAAACTTATACAACAAATATCAATGTAAATGAATAAAAGATGTATGCATTTAAGCTCATTAACCATAAAGTTAGTACCGTATGTAAATAATCAAAAATTGAAGTTTCCTTTATTCATTTCAAACATAAACAAGCAAGTAGTTTAGATATGATTATTCATTTCCATTTTTAAATAAGATAGACTAGAAAAAAGTTATATTTAACAAAGGCTATACTATTTTTATACATTTTTAATCTACCCAGCTTAAAATACAATTCATTAGTTTTCAAAACTATCAAACACGGAGATCAATTAAAGATGAACTGTAGACTACAATTTGCCTACGATCGAGCACTCGTGACTTCTTATCGATTATTTTTTTTCTCTTTTATTGTTCAGCAATAATCGAGTGAAATGTAATTAGTTTTTGCTAAACATCGTTTAGGAGTTCTCTTCGGATAAAGAAAAATAGAGAAAGGAAGGAAGGAGTGAGAACAAAAGCAAGTTATGGATAATCGAAACAGGAACTAGCACTACTAATCAATCGAGAAAAATAAACTTTACTAAGGTCAACGGACGACATGAATAAGGTTATGGGAGATTAAAAAGTTAAAGAAGAATTAAATAAGAATTTTAAAAAAAATGAACCCAACTCGAACCCAAAAGAAGATTAGAAAGCAAAGCGTTGGTTTAATATTACACGATTCGCAGTTTTCATTTCGAGTGAGTGCACTAGAACGATATATTTTTTTAAAAAATATTTATTTACATTATTATTATTATTATTACTTTATTTTTCTTCCTTCTTAACAACTGAATAGCTCCCGCAAGGAATAATGCTTTCATTATTTTGAATGATATTAACATCAGCAGTGTTCTTCTTCCTCTGCTCTCCAGTCGAACTTCTTCCGTGACCAAAAATAATCGTCTCGCCAACCATCTAAATAAAGGGCCTCGGACGGAATAAATTGATAATTGCAAGGAAGAAAAGAAAAAGATATTTATATTTACAATGGGGAGAAAATCAAGTGTGAAGACATAATATGTAGAGAGAATAAGTAATAAAAAACTGGAAACTGATGAAGAAGAGGAAGTGTGGCTTTTAAAGGGAGAGAACTAAATTTGAGGAGAAATGTGGTACAAAGATTAATCCATAAAATCATAACAGTCGTCTTTCGAAGAAATACTGGCTACTAAGAATATTTCAAAAACTTTAAGACCAATTCATATACCCCCAAGTATTTATTATTTGTATATAAATAAATAATCACGCGGCATCCAAATAGACTAAGGCCATCGACTTTTCAATTAAATCAACCAACTTCAATTTAAAGCAAAAAGTGTATTAAGAACAAATTAGATGGCTTCCTTAATAACCACGATCATCAATGACAAGACATTTTACACTTACCTTTTTCAAGGGAGATCAATTACAATAACTAAAAGCTGTAATTTGCATAAAGACGATAATTTCGATTTGGGGTTTCAATTAACTCGGTCCTTACCTTCAAGATCACTGTTAGTATTTATTAAAAAAAATAAAGAGCAGAAAAGGGGAAAACATTTTATTCCAGATCAATTCTGAATTTTTTAAATTTAATCTTTTATCTAATATGCAAATGTCAGCCTGAGGCTGTATCGAAAACGGTATTCTGCCAGCAATCCAGTTCTTTCTTCACAATATGGTAGTTCGTTTTTCACAATATAGTCGATTTTTTTTTAAAGTGATTTGTCTGTCAAATTTTAATCAAACTAAAGGCCATCCAATTTCAGCATTATTCCATTCTAGAGTTTTTAGATATTATGCTTTACTTCCAATGTGCGACTTGTATGCCAAAGCGTAGTTTGGGGCCTCAATTAACCCAGTCAATTCCTTAGTATTAATTAGAAAAGCGTTTTCCTGTAACAATCAAACGTGTTAATCTTATTATTTTAACTTAATAATATCATTAATCAAACCATTACAATTTAAAACCATAAAACTGCAAACACTTCCCTGCTCACAAACACTCTTAACATTTCTCCCCTGAAGTCAAGGGAACCAGTTTCTCAAAGAAGTTAACAAGGTCATCATATATTTCTCAAACAGGAAGAAAACTCAGAAAAATAGAGAACAGGATGGACATTTTTGAAAAAAAAAGTCATCAAATGCAAAATGTACATATGATACAAAAAAGAGAGGGGAAACGTGTCTATTTTGAAATACTAAATAACAATCTTGCTCATCATTTCCATTTTAAAATCTTCCTTTTATTTTAAAAAAAAATTTAATTCTAAAATAATTTACTATTCCAAATAAACGAACCAATTTCTTCTTCTTTATTTATGTTTCGAGATTAGAGTGGGAATTGCCAGACAAATTTCTCGCCGATAAGATCGTTTACGAGAGACCCTTCAAGTTTTCCTCCTTCAAGGGTCATTCAGTTTCGTGGGGAAATCCTCACAGACACGATGAAAGGTTACTTTATGAAAAAAAGGCTCATATACACATATCACTAATCTCAATCCCGAATTCGAACCCGGGAACTCCTTTAATAGCATTCAATTACCCAACCTTGGAGAAACACCAATTTAGATTGCTATAAATAAAAGAAAGAAACAGCAACGAACTTTATAACTTAATAGAGAGAAAAAAATAAGTGAAAGTAAACAGGATAATAAATTAATTAAATTAGATTTAAAGAAACATTTATTAATAATCTCTATTATACTAAACTCGAATAAACATTTTATCTTCTGATAACATCCATTCAACGATCAGCTCTTCAATAAATGATTGTCAAAGGTAAAAGAGTTCTTTTTTAATCAAGTACAATAGTCGAAGCATGACTGAGTTGCTAAGTCCTATTTTAAAAATAGTTTTTATAAAAGTCTAAATTTCCAATACAAATAAAACTAAAATGGAGCATGCAACTTTACTCAGAATATAAAGAAAAAAAAAGCCAATACAGTCACTTCGGTTTCTTAATTTAGTTGTTGTCGTATGGAGTTTGTTCGGTTGTTCTTGCCGATGTTACCAGTTGGTTGATATTCATAGGAAAGTAAGTTATCATTGTTTAACAGAATGTAAGGATGATTCAGTCAATTTCTGACCATTTCAGTACTATGATTTATTGACCCATTAATGTTTACAAACTTAGCATTTCAGCATGATATTTTAGGCAGTTCGGAATTTTTATTCCCGTAGAAAAGTCTTGATGATATGCCTAATGTAGCCAACACGAACGTTTTGAACTGCTCGCAGCCGAATGGTGAAGTTGTTCATCCAGGATTTCTGCATCCACAAGGGTGCAGCAGTCGACGATGCTTTGTCGCAGCTAGTCTACGGTTCTTGGTGCTGTAGTGAACACACTGTCTTTAAGGAACCCCCAGAGATAAAAATCACATGGGTTTAGGTCAGGACTCGTAGGGGGTCAAAGAAAGCCACCCCCGAATCGATCTGGAAACCTGTTTGAAATGACACGATTTCCGAATTTCTGACTGAGAAAGTCTAGCACTTCATAAGTGGTGTGAGGCCTAGCCCCATCCTGTTGAAACCATTGAAGTCGAAGCGGTATACGCCTCCTTCGCAGATCGGGAATGAAGAAGGTTTCCAACACGTTAAGGTAAGCCTGTGACGTTACGGTGCCCTCAAAAAAAAACGGACCAATGATGCCTCTTTTGGAAATCGCGCACCAAGCCATAGCCTTTCGTGGATGAAGAGGTGACTTATCGATCTCATGAGGGTGCTGGGAACCCCAAAAACGAACGTTGTGTTTATTAACGTCACCGGACAGATGGAAGAAGGCATCATCTGACACCCACGGGTTGTCCACAATGTCCTGATTGGCTTCCATTTCTGCTCCAAACTCCATCGCAAATTGTTGTCGCTTCTGTCTTCCAGTGTCTGTTAACTCCTGATAAACATGGATCTTATACGGGAACAGGTGTAAATCCTTTCTCAAAATTCGCCACGTAATGGTATACGACAGCCCTTCTTCAATGGATAGGCGGCGAACAGATTTTTTGGTAGGGGAATCGACCAACCTTTGTGCGAACATTTTCGACAAATTCGGTCGTTCGAACACGAGCTTCGCTCCCGTCTTTTTTCTTGCCTTTAACACATGCAGTGGCACGAAACTGCTTGACAAAATCCATGATTGCTTGCCTGCCTGGTGCGTCTCGATACTTATACTCCTTCCGGAACTTTCTTTGCACGGTTACAGGTGATTTTGTCTCGAAATACCATTCGACAACCTTGCATTTCTGCTCTGTTGATAAAGCGGGCGCCATTTTTCAACAATACGATTTTCATGCAGCGACGTTGCAACAATACAAACTCCAACTATTTAGAAATTCGATATGGCGCTCATATTCTTTCAATTGTTTATCCCTAATGCACGTCATTCGAGTGAAATGGTCAGAAATTGACTGTACAACCCGGTACATGGACTGATGAAAGAGCTCATTTTCTTTTTTTTTAATATATCTTTTTTCATATAATTGTTGGAAAGATTATAACATACTTCTACTATGTGGTTAAACTTTAATAGATGGGGAAAAATACATATATAAAATCAAAGATGCTTTCGAGACGAGTTTCCAGTAAAATCTAACAAAATTCTGAAGAAGCAATGAAAATAAATAATTAAAACAATTAGAAGCAATGAAGGATGTAACAACAGATTTAATATTCTATCTATGCCCGTTCTCCTATTATCGGTCAGTAATTTTCATTACTGGTATTCATAGGAGGGTTAAATGCGGTTGTTTCCCGTTGCCTTCCACTTGTTAGAAGAGACCAAATAAAAAAACTTCCTTGTAGGGGAAGAGCGCCTAATTCGGACCACTGCTTAAATTGGACCACTGTTATATCTGCTGAAATAATTCTCTTTTATGTTGCCAGGAGTTTGGAGGGCTTAGAATATGTTTAAGTTTGACTCGTTAACGAAAATCGAAAGTTATTCGCCAGCAAACAAAGCACCAGGAACTGAAAACGAAAATTTCATCAATCTGATCTAATTTTACACCTAATTGGACGATTGATAGATTGGACCATAATTTATTGCGGTAAGTTATTTTTGGTAATATCAAATCTGCCATTAAGAAAAGCGGTTTTAAAATGAAAGTTAATCACTACCGGTTCATACCTGCTTACTGCTAAGCAAAACGTAGAAAGTGAAGGGTTTGCTTAATTTGGACTATACATGCATACCTATATTGAACAAGTAGTTCAATTTAAGCAAATTAAAGGATCTGATGAGAATGAATTTTTCTTTTATGTAGGAATGTCAAAAGAAAAGAGGAAGTACGGATTGTGGCAGGAGGAGATGATGGAAAGGGCTCTCTCAGTATTCAGGAATGGATATTTCGGGTTGAATGAAGCAGCAAGGATGTGTGGAGTTTCAAAGGCCACTTTGAAGAGGCGGTTAGATGACAGAAACACGCACGAAGACGTTTGGAAGAGATCCAGATTTGCCAAAAGAGACAGAAGACGCGCTGGTGGATCATGTCCTCAATTTGGAGCAAAAACTTTTTGGAATTAGTCGTATTGAACTACTTTGTTTAGCATATCAGCTGGCGGAGGAAAACGGAATCGATCATCGTTTTAATCGAGAGAAAAAAATGGCAGGTGACAAATGGTATTACCGTTTTATGGCGCGACACCCGGAAATTTCATTGAGGCAGCCAGAGCCTACGTCTGTAGAAAGAGCTCAGGCTTCAACAAAGAAAGACTAAAACTTTGATCTGAATATTTATTTCCAACCTGTTTAAGTGTATATAGAAATTTTGAATAATTAAACTTATTATTTATTGGTCTTTATCTTGATGGTCCAATTTTAGAACAAATGCAGTCCAATTTAGGCGTATATCCACGGCAATTTGGTTCACTATAAATCTGGATGTCTTGCAAAAAAATAGGCAGTTCAATATCTCAAATAGTTTTCCGGAACTCGCCATCAATGTGGAAGTGGTCCAATATAGGCGGTCTTCCCCTACTTAGGAGGATTCGAACCCGCGACTTGCTGGTCCTGCTTGTTTAATATGAAACCCTTTTAATTAACCCTTAGGTATAATTTTTTGTTGTTGTAATTGTTCTTCGTTTGTTGTGTTGCGTCAGTCCGGATGGTATTAATTTTAAAGATAATGTTTATCAAAATTATTGTTTAAACCCCCGCTTTCTAATAGGTCGTTTTTTTATTCTTATGTTAGAGAGTCAGTTTTTTTGGCCTATACAGAAGTAAGAACATCTGAATACAAATATATAAGTTTCTAAATTAATATAAAAATCAAAAAACTGTAAAATAATAAAATAAAAACGATGGCGACTTTTGGGTTACATGGTATTCAACTTCTGAGGTCTAGCTGAAGTCCAATTGATGTCCAAATTGTTTGCAAAGTATATTTTGTATGTGATAAAGTGAACTTGTAAATTTACTTTAAGATTGGTTTTTGGATTTCTGGTTTTATAGTTCTAAATAATTGAATTGTAAATATAGTATTGAGCAAATTGTGTGGAAGCTTTTGTAAAATGTTTTTTGAATTTACTTTCTGGCAGTACCTTTTATTTCTTTACACATATAAAACTCATTTCAGGAAATTTGCAATTTCTTTTTGTTAAATTTCCTCACATTTCCAATCTTAATTCGGCTAATTTATCACATCCTGTTAAAACTTAAAACCACAAATACGACCGAATTCAAAATTTTAATTTACCTGCACTTCCTTACTAATTTTATTTTTAATATTTTTTCCTTGTTTTCAATTTTCTTGTCTCATTAAACATATAAATAGCTTAAAACCATGAAAAACCGCGTCTTTCGATTTAAAAAATACGATGTGGCGTTAATATTTATTTTCACGTTTTAAAATTCAAAATTAAAAAGAAATATCTTAATAGAAGTTAAAATTAAACGTATTTCTTTAAAATTTCCATTTAATGACTCTATATCCTTAACAAATTCTTTAAAATTATTTATGTGACTTATGTTTGTCTTTAAGTAGAAATCCATTTTACCGATCACAAATGTATTTGGTGATTGGACTCTTACGTAGAATTTGCCTTTCGAATTTTGGAAGGTCACTCATTTTTTCACTCTTCATGGTTAGGTTAGGTTAGGTTAGGTTAGGTTAGGTTAGGTTAGGTTAGGCTAGGCTAGACAAATTATTGCCCATAAAATCTTTAGACAAATTAAAATATTTATTTATAAAATAAAGTTGGATACGTTTGAAATAATTTCAAGTAAAGCTTATTTACAATAAAAAATAAATTTTTGTAAATGCGCTCCATTCGTCAATCGTGTCAAAAATAACTACAGGTAAAAACTCCTTATAACGAACCTCTTTATAACGAAGTTTTCTATAGAATAATTTATTTTTTTTTAAGTTGGCCACACACAGCCACAATGATCACTGACACCCCTTACAACGAAATTCTCTTTCTAACAAAAAAAAAATCTAGTTTTTATTCCACTTCCTATTTTTTAACATCTTCATATAGCGAACTGAAGTTAATAAATTTGAAATATGGTACGGTACTCTATTGCTTTACATGTATTTTCGATTTTTGTGCACCGAAAGTCTCGTTTTCGTACGTGAATTTGGCGCGAATTTACATGGTCGCTTTCCAAATGTGATTACGACAAGTCAGATGTCATCAAGTACTGTACAGTAATTCTTTGTTTTTATTAAATTAACTGAAATTATCATGCACTATAAACAATATCGATTGACTAAACAAATAATTTTAGTTTTGTTAATGTTGGGTACGATCGATAATCAGCATTTAGAACCTATGCTGTACATTTTTACAAGAATTGACAAATAAATGCAAAAGAATTCCTCCAACTTAAAATAACAGATTTCTGTTGTTGTCGTTGTTAATTTTCTACATTTTTTCAAATTTTTCCCCACGTCATTACAAATTCTCTTTATAACGAAATGAATTCTAAAGGAGTTTTTACCTATATATCCCTTTAACATGAATTTTTTTTTTGATCAATGATCGTTTTTAATTTTTTAAAATTTTTATTTGTTTACTAAAACATTAATTAAACTTTAATAGCAATAATCTATTAATACAGCAGAGAAATTTTTTGTAACCACCTCATTTAATTAAAATTTGTTATTAATTTTTAGAAATTATCTATAAACTTTGCGGCACACCCTGTACACGAGGAATGACGAAACACATTGGAAAATTAATTTCTTGGAATAAACGCAGATTCACTTTTATATCTCCCTATCCTACACTATATCAACGTCATTTTTCCACGATTGCATGCAATCTTTTTACCGATCAGACGTAAAATATCATTTTGTTTTCTATATTATAATTTATTTTTAACTTGCTAACACGGAAAGGTGACGTTAGTACAATTCCACGATAAGAAAGTAATAGTGAATCCAGGTTGGTACCCAAAATCAATCTTCATATGTTGATCTTCATCATACAACCCACGTAGATGATGGGCTACTTTTTATTTTTTTGTATTTTATATAATCTTGTTAGCACCATGAAAGTTTATAAATCTCAAAATAATAGGATTGAAGCTATGCTAATTTATCCGATGGAGTTATTAAGCTAAAATTTTAGAAAGATAGATAAATTAATAAAGACTGAAAATTGGTTCTCATTTAATAATAACAACCTCTATAGCAAACTTCATCTCTTTCAGTTTTCTATTAACGAAAGAACATATAAAAAAATTCATTATCTTATCAAAAAAAAATTGCAATCCAGCAGATTTTTATCTTCCCCCACCACCTCTTCTCAGCATATTAAGCATGTTCGATATGGAATTATCTTTGATCTACCATATTTATTTTCCAAAACCGTTATTTTTCTCTCAAGTGATTCGAAATCTCCGTTGCGTCTATCGTGTTACACATTCACACACATTGCGCTTGACACTCAACATTTGAACGCACTTTTGACAGATAAGGGTCGGCTCTTTATCTTCATTTTACCCTCCACCCTTCTCTCAGCTTTATTATCTATCTTCATTCCTTCTACCATCAATCCTTTACACCAGCTGCAAGCGGATGGAACCAAGTGTGTTTATGCGTATTTAAAAAAAAAAAAAAAAAGATTGAGGGTGGTTGAGGACCATAAGCGACAAAAGCGTCTTAACAACTTTCAACAACAAAGTGGGAGGTAAGACTGACAAGTGAAGATTAATATTTAAATTTCATATTATATATCTGACAAAAATCAACCATCCGATTCCTGGAAAACAAAATAAGAAAATGATAAAAGCCAAGAACTTTGCTCTCTCTGTCTCTCTACTAAAGCACTTGGAAAGTCATCTATTGGAACGGTGGGACAAATTCCGAAGAGCTTTACGATAAGACCAGAAATCGCTCAGAAAAATCGAATATGAAAAGAATAAAAACTGTGACGTCGGCGGCAGCCAATGGAAGTGTTCGCCTTCGCATCGGGTGATGTTGAGGTGAAAGTCCAAAATTTCTCGAATACGTTCTCCTTCTCCCACACACAAACTTTGACTTCAGAGCCAAGCGGACCAAATGAAATGACCTACTTTTAAGCCTACAAAGGATCCATTTTGGGCTACTTTACTCATCATGTTCAGTCTTTATCCTGCTAACATCATAAAAAGAGATTCTGAAGCCCTACGTGTATTAATAAATAGGAAGGCGAGCCATATAAGGAAGGAAAATATGCCATCGCTGCTAATAAGGCTAATTCAGATAGATGATACCAAATTAGTTATTTAATATTTAACATTTTAAATTTTTAAAACAATTCATGGCCAGCTATTTTCAAAAAAATTTTTTTTTTCAGAAAGAATGAGGATCAAGGATGAAAATTCTCGCAGTAACCAAAAATGTGTTTATTTAGCGTTTTATTGACATCCATATTATTACTATTAAAAAATAATAAATAAAATCGTGACTCGCGCTTCGAAATCAGATCATCCTCATAAAAAATAATATTTCAAACGATAACAACTCCGAGAAGAAGCATAAAACTCAAATAATTTGCTCATGTTATTATTAGGTATCTCTAATAAAAAAAATGCAAATCTTCATCTGACACGAAACGAAAACACCGATATTCCATTTTTCCCGTTTCTTCTTCTTCTCCACCAAATTCTTCTTATTTAGGAAAAGTTCAAAGACCCTGGGGATAGTCTTTCTCCTCCCCAGTAACAAGTCTAATGGAATTCCTCAAACCACGACCCCCTTGAAAAGAAAAAAATTAGCCATTGAAATGGGACGGATGCCAGTCAGTCATTTCATCGAAAACAATGACACAAGGACAGAAGAAGAAAAAAAACCTTTCCACCACTGAACTGCTCTTCTCTCTTCCTCTTTTGTTTCACACCCTCCCTTAATGACTCTTGAAACAGGTCTAAAAATATTCTGGTCCCATTCCTCTCTTTCACAGATTCCCATTATCATCATCATCTTTCGTTCTAAATTTGAATTTCATGGATCGAGCGATTCCATTCATTCGCCAGGACGAAACGCAACTCTCCCTTTAACAAGAAAAATCCGTTTACATATTCTGACACCAGAGGGTAGAAGCTCATGAAGAGAAACTCTGTTATTAAGGCTATAAATATATGACGGAACCCTATTATTAAGTCTGATTCACTAGTTCAGAGTGCAGAGGACGGTCTCCATTCTCTTTCCCTATATACCCTCCCTTTACTTTAAAATACCCCCCCCCCCCCCCACACACACTATTTTCTTCTGCCTGCTTCATCTGAAATAGGAAAACAACTTTCCATGAATCTCCGAGCCACCTGTGGTGAAAAGAATAATAAAAATAAAAACGAGCTTCGAGGAATAAAAAAATTAATGAAAACAGTATCACGAGAAGGCGTAGTAAAAAATGTCAAAGAAAAAATGAAATATCTCCAGATATTAAAAAAATAATAATAATAAAATTCTTCATGAATCCAACGTCGTCTTCAATTGGCAGCAACTCATAATTCTCATCCTCTTTCTTAAATTGCTCCAATTAACCACTCAAACATGAAAAAAAAGCAAAAATGAAGAGCAGTTACTCATTAAAGCTTCATTTATTCCTCCATACATCTTACAAGAATCTACTTTTTAATACTCACACTTGTACATACGAGGAATAGGTCAGGTACATACTAAATTACTGGCCCCAATGTTTCCAATGGAAGAATGACCTTAATGCCCTGACTGGGCGAGTAAAGCGATTTGAAAAAAAAAAAAACAAAAACTTACGGTGTACACCTTATAAAGCAACCGGATTCGAATCTCATTATATACTGGCGCCAACTCAGGGCTTATTTCCAGTGCAAATGTCTTAATAATACAGTTTAATTTATAATTAATATAGATATATAATTTTTGGGCAGTAAGATAGTATCTGCTTTTACTTACTTAATTAAAAAAAATTAATATATGAAACACAATATTTCGAAATTTCGAATTTAATTTGTAAATACACATTATAATCAGTATTATAATTAGTATGTAGGATTTAGCCAGGAAGCAACTAGATGGCGTAGGAGAGAGTTCAATACGAAGAAGATGTCAAGGGTATCTGCCTCCGACAGCTGTTGAAAGGTAAAGTAGAAGATTCATGGCGGTCGAGATAATCCAAAATGTATTCATTTAAATCTAGGCCTGGAAATTTAGGGGGTCGAGTAAAGTACTTGAAGTTCTGGTCGTACTCCTCTAACCATTTCTGGACAAAATTCTGCCCCACACGACAAGTCGCAATGTCCTGTTGAAATACAGAGTCGAGTCACATTATTATGACCACCAGCTAATATCCCGAACAACCGCCTTTAGCGGCACGGACAGCAGCTAGACGGCGTGGGAGTGACTCAATAAGATCCTGGTAGGTTTCTACTGGTAGCTGTTGCCATGCAGACTGTAAAGCATCCGATAGCTGCTGAAGGGTAGGCGGTGGTTGTTCCATAGCACGCACATGACGATCGAGGTGATCCCAAAGATTCTCGATTGGGTTGAGGTCTGGGGAATTAGGGAGCCATGGTAGTACTTGGAACTCTTGGTCGTGTTCCTCAAACCACCCCCGAACAATTGCAGCCGTATGACACGTCGCATTGTCTTGCTGGAAAGTGCCATCCCCCTCTGGGAAGACAATCACTACGTATGGGTGTACTTGATCTGCAATTATGGATAAATAACCGATCCAGATAATGCCATGAAAACCCTCCCCACACCATGGCTGCGCCACCATTCTGGATTCGTCCAACAATGGTTGCAGGATGCTTGTTCTCGGAGGTTTCTCGCCTCACCTGCCAACGGCCGTCACTTCTGTGAAGCAGAAATCGTGACTCATCGGAGAAGGCAACCTTTTTCCAGTCAGAAGTGGTCCAGTCTCTGTATTGTTGGGCAAAGTGAAGCGTTTTTGGTGATGAACCTTCGTCAGCATGGGCGCGGAGACCATCCGTCTGCTGCGGAGGCCCATACGTAGCAGAGTCCTCTGTACTGTGGTTTTAGAGACATGTCTGGTAGTATCCTCGTTGGTTTGAGCGGTAAGTTGCTCCACTGTAGCTTTTCGGTTGCCCTTCACACACCTTCGCAGCCGACGTTCACGCTCTCATCAATGGCACGCAGTGCTCCACAGTTTTCATACCGTTTATTCTGAACGGTCCCATTTTCCCAGTCATGGTACACTTAACTATAGCAGTACAAGAACAGTTCACAAACTGCGCGGTTTCCGAAATACTGCCACCTTTGTCCCGATAGCCGATTATCATCTCCTTTTCTAGATCTGATAAATCACGTTTCATATTCATTGCAGCAATACGTGATATAATAATTGAAAATGGTCTTTGGAGGATTTTTTCGCGCCATTACCTCCGATATTGTTCGCAAGCCAGGACTATCTTTACTATTAAATGGCGAATATTATCATTTTTCTCTATTTATTAATTAATATCGGAGGTAATGGCGTGAAAAAATCCTCCAAAGACCATTTCCCAATTATTATTGTAATAATATTCGCCATTTAATAGTAAAGATAGTCCTGGCTTTAACCTATGCTCATAGGGCATGTTTGATAGCGACAGCTTCCATGTCCGCTGTGTGCTTAGTGGCTAGAGCATCGGGGCGTATACCCGAAGGTCCGTGGTTAGAGTCCAGGCCGTGGAATTTTCTTTACTATTTTTCTCTATTTATTGATAAGTGACATGTTTTTAACATAGTGGAAACCTACCATATATAGTCACCTAACCAATTCTCAACACCTGACATAGTTCCTCGGCTTGGTAACCCCTAAGACAAACGTAGGGTTTGTTGGAGTGGTCATAATAATGTGACTCCACCTTATATCACTCCCCCCCCCCAAACGCCCAGGATCCGCAACGATATATAAATAAGCAAATCAGGTGAGCACCTTTCAGGGGGATTGGTGGTTCAGACAATGCCAAGAAAGCATACCTCAGACCACTATCAAGTTGTGTTTGTTCCAAAAATGGTTGATTATAATTATTATTTATAACAAGAAATTAATTCCCCCGAGAACGGTATAGGAAAGTAGCGGAAACCCTGAGTGTAATTTTTACCCGTTTACCTGCACTTTTTAACCCACCAATATTTTTTTTATAAAAAAAAAATCAATTTTTTCGAACGTAATATTTAGAAAATATAAAAGAGATCTATCTTCTTTCTCTTCTCTTCATTTCCTATCAAATGATATATCACATGGCATTTATTGCCATAGTTCTAAAGTAACTGCCACCCCCACAAGTCCGACCCCAGTAGGACAATTTGGACCAAACTTCATAGTGATGTAGATCTTGCCTAGAGGAATCTGCATATCGAATTTCACTTTGTACATAACTAAATACCAAGTAGGCCTTTTGGTCCCCTCTAACTCCCACTCCCGTGAACTCCGAGCCCAGTGGGGCAATCAAAACCAAACTAAATAATGACATGTCCATGGTAAGCTAGGTTCCAAGTTTCAACCTTCTACGCCAAAAAATGTGAAACTATGGAGAAGGACAGACAGACGGAGTAATATTGGACAGTCCTAAAAAGTTGTAATATTTTCTTAAGTTTTCCACCGAATACGAACTTTCATTCCTGCTATCGGAGAAGGTAACCCTTTGTTAATCATAAGATCCAATTCCTGTGCTGCAATGAAAATTATAGCATTCCTGCCGATCAATCTTCCTCAATGAACCATTCCTCTGTTTCTTTGTCGACATATGTCTGGCTCATTTGGACGGTAAGTTGCTCCCAATGTGCGAGTCGTTCGACACATCTTCGCAGTTTCCATGTGGAACAAATCAGTTTCCACGCCGTTTACTGTCTAATCACGGCAAACATAAGTCTTGGCAGTACGCGAACAGTTAACATACCGCGCAGTGTCGGAAATGCCACCTTTTCCTGAAAAGCCAAAGATCATCCCCTTTTACGGGTTTGATAAATCGCAAAAAAAAAATAATGCACACTTTAAAAGACGTCATCTGTGGACTTTTACCTGGATATCCCTAATAAATGGTATAATACCTAATTTCTATCTTCTTAGGATAGAAATTGAAGCGGCATGCACAACAATCCCATGGACATTATTAATCATCTTTCATCTTTCATGCTTTTTGTAAAATTTTGTTTGTATTTCTGTCAGTTATTTATTTGACTGCATACATACAGTGAATTTTACTAAACTTTATTTTGAAAAATTAAGAAGTGTCGAATGATGAATTTTCTGATAAAATTAGCATAACAATTAACAAAAACAGGGATAGACCTCTAATAAAAACGTTGCAATTGTTATTCCGTTGGATGTTTACGTTCACGGTAAATACTGGGTCTCTTCTGTTATTTGTAGTAACCATTTGCGCCCTGTACTATCATATTAATTACGCCGCAGTCAGTTACATTGAAACGATTCCATTAATGCTCTCCAGATCCTGAATCCATTTATGGAGAACGAACATCAACGAAATCAAGCCAGATTTTAGGAATTTTAACAAAACGGAACAATATCATAATCAATAGGAAACACAATAAGTACAGGAATAAATACCTGTTCGCTTTCTGACACGAACACGCTTTCTATAATCTCATTTTATCTGTTTCCATATGGCAACCTAACATAGCGCACAACCCCAAAGCGGATATGTTTAAATTCGACAATACAAGGTTAATTACACGTAAACTCTAACAGAACCGCCTTTCAAAATGCACGTTTATGGGTCTGCTTCCATCGCGCACTACACAATCCAGCAGCGCAGAGTAATAATAAAGATTTAAAAGTCCGTAACGCCTTTATAAAGGCCGTATACGCCAATAACAGTTCCCAACACTAATTCCAAGCCCTCATTTTCCACCATTCACCGACATCCACTGGACCAAAAACCACAATAAAGGTTTCCAGGCATCCAGGAAGTAGGGTTGTACACATCCCCCTACAGGAGGGATATTTTCCATGGTCAACCTGCATTGGGTCACAATATTTTCGACAGGTGGCTCATTCTCTATTTCCGGTGCTACGAGCGTTTATTAATGCTATTAAGAAGGAAAGCGCAATAGAGGGAACCTTATGTTAGAAAAAAAAAATCAGGGGAATAATGACTCCCTCTTGTAGTTTTCCAGATAACATGAGATTTTCCGCATGCTTCTTGACACGGAAGATGACAGGAATACATTAAAAGGAAGAAAGAGAATTATGCGACCAGCTAATTACATTCATTATGTCGCATTGGGTTTTCAAAGCAAAAACAGTTCGCTAATTACATCAAGACTTTTCATGCGAGTTTTACTAGAACTAATTCACTGGAACGACAAAGTACCTCACATGGTTGTTGGGGCAATCTATACTAAATTAGAGTTTTATAATCCACAGTGTCTAAAAACACCTTTAATACCAAATTCTAATTATTACGAAACAAAAGCTCCTGAAAATCATAAATCCATTTCTACTGCTTCATCAGGTAGCGTCGCAGTCGTCTCAATAGTCACGAACTTGAATCCACTGACAAAAAAAAGTAAGAAAATAAGGGGGAAATTAATTACCCCTTTCAGAAAGGATCTTGAATTTGCTATTAAAAAATACATTTTTTCCAAATTGATGCAGAATTTCCTCTTGCATACTAAAGAGCTTCCAGAGGTCCTTTGAAGGTCGGTTGCACCATTCTGTGCGCTGCTCACCAATTTGTAATTAATCGCAATGGCTTTCTATCAATTAGACTTGACTTTGATGATAAAAACATCGAAATCATAAGCTGGACTAAAAAAAAAAATCCTCTTCAAGTTCAAATTAAAATAATTTGAATATATCCAATTTACTGAAGACGTTTCTAGAAATCTTAAACTTGCTTTCATAAATCTAAAATGAAGGGAAATAAGCGCACATATGGGATGGGTTATTAATTACAACAATAATAATACCATATGACAAGAGCCAGGGGAGGGTGTATGTGAAAATGCAGCAAGTAACAAGAGTGGACGTTAAATTGATGCCTCGAAATGAAATCGCTAGCCACACAGAAAGAAAGAAAAAGAGAAAGAAAATTAATCTCCCATGATGAAACGACTTCCTGTCCCCGGGCGACTAGAAGACACTCAATCCTTTGATCATCTCTGACACGGAAGGTAAAGAAAAAGAAGAGCGTATGATTTGAAAAAAAAAAAAGGAGAGAAAGAGAGAGAGAAAGACAAAATAAAATGAATACAACATGAGATAGAAAGAGGGGATGGAAAAGAATGGGCCCAACAAGACAAAAGAAATTGATGGAAAATGACATTCAGGAAGAGCAGACGAAACAGACGCACAGGAAGACTGAGGAGCCGTGTAGCGCAGTTCCTGCTTTTCAAACCATCATCATCAACCTCATCCCCTTTATTTCCCTCCCTTTTGCACCTGTACACTTGAAAAGGAGAGCGACAGAGTACCTCGAACAAGGAGTGAGGGAAGGAAAGTGATGAGTACGCTTTGTCCCACCCAAATGACGGCGGAGGAGTCGGGCTTCGAAAGGCTTCCCACAATGAATCCGCGGGGGGACCCAGAGAGGAGGGGAAAATGGAAAAAGAAATCACCCATTCTGTCTTTTAGAAATCACGCAGATTTAATTCAATTTTCAGGGAGGAAAAAAAAAAAAGACTAAAGATACCCCTTAGCAACAAAGGAAGTGCTGCGAAATGCGATTCGTCACGATTTTTTTTTTTTTTTTAATTCACGAGACTTTGTCATCTACTCGTGATCAGCCTAAAGTTGAACTTCATAGCTGTACACTTTTAATATAAGATTTAAACAATTCACAATGTTTAATGCATCCACAATAAACTGTTGGGTTTATCTCGCACATAGAAACGAAACTGATATTCAAATAGCAGACTACTCTATGTACTTGTTCTATAAAAGCATTCTAATAAGACTTGCGGTATGAAATGTATGACATGGTAGATTAACTTAATATAATCTACAATATCAGGCCTATATATTTCTATGTTAGAACTTATTCAAAATTTATGTTAAATAAGATAATGAGTTTGATATAATAACAAAAGTCATATTCAAATTAAGGGCAGAATTACAGCAAATAGGTAAACAAAACTAGTGTTATGAACATATAATTAACATTAAACTGCAAAGAGAGTATACGATATAATTATAACAAGTGCTAAAATGGGCCTCTTAAGCTAGAATAAAAGCACAACACATTTGAACCAAGGAATCAATTGACAATAATGACGAACTCAAGTTAATACAATTATCACACATGATGCACGCACTATTCCAACGGATGGATTGATCACAGAAGTCCCCTAACCAAATCCTATAAATGTTTACCAGTATGCTCTATAGCTTTGATATCAATACTCGTGAAGAGCTACTCCAATGGATAACACAGGCCATTCAGCAATGAAAAAAAAAATCGTTGAATGAATTTGCCTTGTTCTTATGGTTTTTGTGTGCTGAATCCGAATCTGCTTTTAGATATTTTCTATCACATCGCATTTCCAAGTTATGCACATAGAAACTGCAATGTTAAAGTAATGGGTGTGAAGAGAAGCGGCTGCAATTATAAAATATCCATATTTTTAGGCCGTAAGGAAATTCATGAGGCACCAAACTCTGAATAATTTGTAATGTTTCATTGAAAAAAAAACAACTGAGGTCAGATATGGATTCAGCACAAAAAAAAGCATAAGAATCAGCTCTATACGTTAAAGTTTTTAAGAAGTTATTTTTTGTTGGCCAATGTTATTAATGGATTGTAGTTTGCTTTTTTAATGTAACTATATAAATGGATTTGCTGAATTTATTAAATCTTTGATCTGTTGTAATTCTGTACCTAATTGGAATATGAGTTATGTAAATATGATACATTCTGCTCAACTTGAGCTCCCCAAAAAGTATTGAAATTTTTATGCTCGTTTTGAATCATCTTGAATTTTGATAACGAAGATAACATCAATTGTTAAAAAATACCTCCTAATATACGATCCCACGATCTATTTTGTTGGTTAGCACCTAGAAAAGGCTGATACAGTGGTTCCCAGAAGTAGAAAGTAATCTAAGTAATCAGTCAGAAAAAACGGTTTAATTTATAATTTGCTTAATCAATTTTTTATCAAAGCTAAAGCACATTCTGTAAACGTTCCACCAAAATTTCGTTTGATTTTATGAAAAAATTCTGTAAAATTTTCTTGATTTTTCCCAAAGACAGACAAACTTTTTCTCCCATAAATATTAATAATTGCACAATAAATAAATAAATAAAAAAATTTAAATTTAAAATTTTTTTTTCGCTATTGCCAGATTTATAATGAAAGTAGCAGAAATTCGGAAATGCGAAAGTGAAGGAGTAAGTGTTGCAGAAATTGCAAAGAAAATTGGCAGAAATGTTTTCAATCCTAAGAAAAGGTCCTCCTGAGTCTAAAAAACGACGTCTTGGCCGATTGAAATCCATAACTTCATAAAATGATAGGCAAATCTTCCGATTAGCTCCTCAATTAGGCTTGTTAACATCTGTGACATTGTTGAAAAGGACAGGATAATGAGTTTCAGCTAGGCCTACCTCCCATCGCCCATGGAATATAATGTACACGGTAAGCGAGTGATAAAATGAGGACAACGTTAGTTATACAGCAGCATAAGATAATGCAATGAAATGAAAAGTAGTACAGACTGTAAGTATAGTTCATTACAATTTTAATACAAAATTCGATAGTATACTCGTACATCGGTGCAATAGTTGTGAATTGCATACATAATCATTTAACGGTAGGTTAATAACAATAATAATAATAATAATTTTTTTTACTTTATTGCAATTTCTTATGAATTTATATCATCATATAGATAATCAACATTCAAAAATAATCGTGAATATCTCTATTTAATAAGTTTTCGTCTGATATGAATTGCTTAATTTGATTATTTTTGAAATACACTCAGTTTATGAAAGCATTTTTCAAATAACGCACTTACACTATCTGGTTATTCGTAATCGGACACCCCATACCATTAAGTTAATCCGGACCCTGCACGATATCAGACTTTCGCCGCAATGACATCTGTAACCTTTCGAGGAAGACTTTCCACCAATTTGCGATACCTGTCAGCTGGAATCTTGCTCCATTCATCCTTCAAATTGACAAAGAGCTCAGTGGTGTTCTTTGGACGGCATGGCCTGGCCCTTAACTGGCACTCCAATACGTCCCAAAGGTGTTCAATGGGGTTGAGGTAAAGACTTTCGGCTGAGAAGTCCAGTAACCTCGCAAGAAGATCAAGTCTATAATCAAAACAGTTAAGTATCACCAAACAATTATGCAAGCTATGTCTTCAGACAGAAGGTTTGCTATGAGACTAAAGCTTTGTTCTAATACTGAAGGTTTGTTCATAGACTGAACTTTTTTTCAAAAGTTGGTTGTTTTTGATCAAAAAAGTTTCACCAAACGAATGTAGTCCAATGAACCTCATGGTTTTTGTAGTCTGTGATCAAAAGAGTTATGTATCAGCAAACAATTACGCAAGCTATGTCTTCAGACAGAAGCTTTGTTCTGATACAGAAGGTTTGTTCAGAGACTGAAATTTTTTCAAAGGTCGGTTGATTTTGTTCAAAAAAGTAACACCAAATGATTGTGGTCTAATGATATTCACATGTTTGTTAGTGTTTGATAAAAAAAGCAAGTATCAGCACAAGAATACAAAAGCTATGTCTTCAGAGAGTAGGTTTGCTAGGAGACAGGCTTTATTCTGATACTGAAGGTTTGTCTCCTAGGTTGGTTGTTTTTGATCAAAAAAGTTTCAACAAACGAATGTAGTCGTCGAATGAACATCACCTTTTTTGGTTGTCTGTGATCAAAAAAAGTTAAGCATCAGCAAAAAATCACATAAGCTATGTCTTCAGACAGAAGGTTTACAAGAAGACTGAAGCTTTTTTCTGAAACTGAAGGTTTGTTCAGAGATTGAACAATTTTTCAAAGGTCGGTTGTTTTTGATCAAAAAAGTATCACTAAGCGATTGTGGTCTAATGAAATTCACGTTTTGCTATTGTTGGATCAAAAAAGCAAGTATCAGAAAAAATCAGCAAAAAAATACAAAAGATATGGCTAGGAGACTGAGGCTTTGATCAAAAAAGTTTCAGCAAACGAATATACGAGTGAACATCAACTTTTTGGTTTTCTGTGATCAAGAAAGTTAAGAATCAGCAAACAATTACGCAAGCTATATCTTCAGACAGAACATTTGCTAGAAGACTGAAGCTTTGTTCTGATACTGAAGGTTTATTCAGAGACTGAACGTTTTTTCAAAATGTGGTTGTTTTTGATCAAAAAAGTATCACCAAACGATTGTGGTCTATTGAAATTCACGTGTTTGTAGTGTTTGATCAAAAAAGCTAAGCATAAGCAAACAATTACGCTATGTATGTCTTGAAATGTGAGCAATCATGTACTGCACTTATGTTCCAATACTGGTGGTTTGTTTTCTGACGCTGAACGCCGTACAAGCCATCGCCCATCTGTCCGATGGAGAATCAACCCTGATTTATCGGAAAAAGCCACCGTTCGCCACTCTAATGCTGTCCAATTGCGGTACTGGCATGCAAATGTTAGTCTTTGTCGCCAGTGAACAGCCATCAACATTGGTGCACGAACCAGCCGTCGGCTGCGGAGCCTCATAGGAAACAACGTTCGCTGACTGTTGTTGAGGATACACGTTTAGTAGCTCTCTGGTTCATCTGGGAGGTCAGATTGTCCACGATTGGACATCTGTTGGCTTGCATGCATCTCCGTAGCCGTCATTCACCTCTGTCATCTATGGCCTGTGGTGCCCTACACTTAGCACATCGCTGATTTTGGGTATTGCCATTCTGCCATGCACGATATACTTTCACCTCGTCGGCACGGGAACAGTTCACAAAACTAGCCGTTTCAGAAATACTGCCGACCATGCCCGTTTGGAGTTCGGATAAATTGCTACGTTTCGCCATGACTCCAACAATTGCAATGTTGTCTGCTTCCCTGTGATACCCTTCCTATACCCCCCACCTCTGATACTGGTACGTACCTTCTGGACGTAACCCTTTTCCGCTGATGTTGAATGTAGAAGGTGGTCACATTAATGTGACTGGACTGTGTAGTTTGCTTGACTTCAGTCAAACAGAAATCAAGTTTTTGGCGTTTGTAAATAAAAACAGTTTCTCGAAACGAGGGTTTCCCGACAATGAAGGTTTCCTCTCGAACAGAAGGTTTGTTAGTTATGATCAAAAATATTATGTATGAGCAAAGATATACTGAAGCTAAGTTCCGGCAATGAAGGTTTCTTCTCAAACAAATTTAGCTAGGAGACTGAAGCCTGGACTTGAGACTAAAGCTTTCTTCTGAGACTGAAGCTTTGTTCAGAGACTGGAGCTTTGTTCAGAAACTGAAGCTTTGTTCAGAAACTGAAGCTTTGTTCA
>JAHWFO010004016.1:461592-535477 GCA_023313115.1 Rhysida immarginata | reverse complement strand
CTTTGTTCAGAAACTGAAGCTTTGTTCAGAAACTGAAGCTTTGTTCACAGACTGAAGATTTGTTCACAGATTGAAGTCTTGTACAGAGCCTGAAGCCTTGTACATAGACTGAAGCTTTCTTCTAAATTAAGCTTTGTTCAGAGACTGAAGCTTCGTTCAGAGACGGAATCTTTGTTCAGAGACTGGAGCTTTATTCACAGAATGAATATTCATTCACAGACTGAATCCCTGTACCCAGACTGAAGCTTTGTTCAGAGTGATTCACAGCCTGAAAAGCATTGTGCATAGACTGAAGGTTTCTTCAGACTTAAGCCTTGTATACACAGACTGAAGATTTGTTCAAAGGACTGAAGTTTTGTTCAAAGACTGAAGTCTTGTACACAGACTGAAGTCTTGACCATCGACTGAAGCTTTGTTCAGAGACTGAATGTTTGACCAAAACAGTTTCACCAAACGAGTCATTTTGAATGGAAATAACGTTTTTGGTAGTTTGTGATACAAACGTTTCACCAAATGAACGAATTCGAATGGAAATCGCGTTTTCCGTAGTTTTTTGTTAAAAACTATCATGAAACGAACGAATTCGAATGAAAATCCCGTTTTTAGTAGTTCCTGATAAAAAAAAAAGTGAAGAATCACTAATGAGCCAAGTCGATTGGAAATCACGTATTGCGGAACCGAAATGTTTAACTCTAAGCATCATTTTGGCTATGTTCCTGAATAGATAGATGATTAAGAATAAAGAAATAAAAACACTCTTTGACCACAACAGAAATAAATTTGGAAAAATACGACCTGTAAGCGCTTTTCGAGGGCGAAGCTCTCATCATTCAGCAGATTCAGGGAGTAAAGTGGGAAAATCCGATGATACTGATTGAAGTATCGACCATCGACAATCGAACAGTGAAGTGTACATTTGTTAAGATGGGACGAAAGCAGCGCTTTCACAAAGCTCATCTAACCAGAATAAACTCCAAATGAAATACACTGAGGTAGTCAAGAAGCCTAACCAACCCAAGCGGTCTTCCATATTATACAAAAAAGAAAATAAGATTGACGATTGTGAGAAACAAAATACAAACGAAATAAAAAATACAAGGAGAAAGAAGATTATCACATCTTCCAGTAGTCCGGGAAAGAGACGTTGCTAATATCTTCAAAATTGACGTCAAGAACGTGCCTCGGTTTACGAAACTTCATATGCCAGTTCATATTCAATGAGTCCTTCAGTATCCCATTCACAAGTTTATTGTCATGAGTCTTCATCTTCTGTATCATCATCAAAAGGAGATCCTGTATAAACTTTCCGATATGGGCCATGTTTAAATCCATGTGGATGGATTGGTTTTTCACATTACAATTATCGGGTTTCGGGAAATCATGTACAAAGTAATTAAATAGCACAGGCCCGAGGACAGAACCCTGAGGGACACCGGCCTTTACAACACGGGGCGTAGAAAGATTTTCTCCAACTTTGGCTTGATAGGATCTGCCGTCAAGAAAGGATTTCACCAACAAAATCAAATCGGCAGGGAACCCGTCTCTGATCATTTTGTAGACACGGCCCTCAGGCCACACCTGGTCAAAAGCTTTACTGACATCGAGAAATACCATCCCACAGTACCTGGAGAGGTTCAAGGGGGATGCTCAGGTCTTCAACGAGCTTCTATATCTGCACCGGACAAGAGTGGGCAGCACGAAAGCCAAACTGCTCTTCCCGAAAAAGGTCATTTGCTAGGCAGTGGTCTTGGAATCTGACGAGAATCGTTTTCTCCAACACTTTGGACATCGTGGGTAGCAGGCTAATAGGTCGGTAACTCGCCGGAATTGCAGGATTTTGCCCCTGCTTGGGGATACTCAACACAATAGATTGCTTCCAAGCCACAGGGAAGTAAGAAAATTTCCAACAGACATTAATGATATTAGTAAGTTAGTCAATAAAGTTCTTCGGGAGATTTATAAGGGCGTTATTACTCATCTTGTCTCTTCCTGGAGCCGCCTTCTTTTTCAGTTTACTTATGATGGTGGCGACCTCTCTAGCCTCGATGCTGTTCTTCGTTAAATGCTGTGGGACTTCATCAAAGTTGACAATACCTTCTTCCACACGCTGAGACATGATTTGGCTCTCGGGCTTATCGTTGGTAGGAGTAAAGGGGCTGATTGAAGTAATCGACAATCGACAATCGAACAGTGTAGCGTATCGGTATTCGTGCGGAACTTGAAGCATAGCTTCCATAATCTCACCCTTCATAATCATATTCCAAAGGAAATACACTGAACTAGAAAAGAAGCCTGATGTACCCACAAAGGTCATCCAAAATATGAAAGAAAATTGCCTCCTCTTGGTGGAGGAAAATTTGATTGACGAACTAGGAGTATATTACATAGTAAGCCACAGAAAAAACGAAAGAATTTATGAAACCCAGTAATCTGGGAAGACGACATTATCAATGTCATCAAAATTGACATCAAGGATATGTCTTGGATTACGATGCCTTTTTCTATGTAGAGAATGTTTTAGAATGCCAGAGACTAGATCATTATCATGATTTGCCATAATAGGCAGCACGGTTTTCATGAGCTCTTGAACATATTTCCCAACATGGGTCATATCGATGATTGAAGTAAAGGGGGGACGAGTATTTATAGCGAAAACAAGCCAATCATAGAATTAAGTCAAAAAACAGAGAAAGAGAAATTCAATGATTGGTTAAGCCGACCCACCATTGAATTAATTGGGAGTAACTGATTGGGCCCCCATCAGAATTAAGTAAATTATTGCTGTCGGTTGATTGAATGGCCATCCTCTCGAAAGCGTCCAGCAGTCTTTTTTTTTCATCATTAATTTGAATATTCTGAGGTAAGGCGTGATCATCTAATGATTTAGTCTTTTTTTGTTTATTGATTTTACAAGCTTCAAATTGTTTATGGAGACTTCATGTCCTGTGTTTAGGGAGTGTTTGGCGACGGCGGAGAGGTTGCTTCTACCGTATTTTGTGTGGCGCAGATGATCCTTGAAACGGGTTAAAATGCTACGAGAAGTTTGACCTTTGTAAATCGGACATTGGGGGCATTGTACTTCATAGATATCAGATTTCTGGAGTTGGGGAACCTTGTCCTTAGGATTGCCTAGAAAGAATCTTACTTGGTTTGGGTTCCTAAAACAAAGGGAAAAGTTGTGTAGTTTAAAAATTGAATTAAGACCTTTAATCAGTTGTTTATTGTAGGGTAAGGAGATGGTCTTTCTATTTTCTTTAGATTTTCGAAGAGTAGTGATATCCGTAATAAATTTGTTAAATTTCCTTTTCCTAAGAAGGTCTGTGATAGTATTGGGGCTGTATCCATTCAATCAGGCAATTTTATTTCTCTGTTTTTTGACTTAATTCTATGATTGGCTTGTTTTCGCTATAAATACTCGTCCCCCCCTTTACTTATCTTATTTTTTTTTCCTTGTATGTTTTATTTCGTTTTGTTTTTTTTTGTTTCAGACAATCGTCAATCTTATTTTCTTTTTTGTATAATATGGAAGACCGCTTGGGTTGGTTAGGCTTCTTGGCTACCTCAGTGTATTTCATTTGGTGTTTATTCTGGTTGGATGAGCTTTGTGAAAGCGCTGCTTTCGTCCCATCCTAACAAATGTATACTTCACTGTTCGATTGTCGATACTTCAATCAGTATCATCGGATTTTCCCATTTTACTCCCTGAATCTGCTGAATGATGAGAACTTCGCCCTAGAAAAGCACTTACAGATCGTATTTTTCCAAATTTATTTATGTTGTGGTCAAAGAGTGTTTTTATTTCTTTATTCTTAATACTATTATCCACATTTTTCCCTTTATTATTTTTTCTGGTAATTTGCCTTTGTTATTTCACCCTGTTTTAATATTGTGCCAATTCCCGGAAAAAAGTTGTTTAAGATAGATGATGTTTACTTACTTCTGATGCTATATGCGTATCTGAAGTCAAAATCAAAAATTGAAAAAAATTGGTAACAGAATGACCAACTTCACGAATACAGTAACGATGCTTTTAATTACCGTCAGTACCACGCATTCTTAACTAGTTTCTTTTGCGATTACGTTGTATTCCAATTAACCTAACTTTAGTAATTTTTATCCTCTTCTTTAATATTTTATTCGATCTTATGAATCCACAGACAATCCGAAAAAGCTAATAGCTCCCAACATAATCTAACATACTTACTACGTAGATAAATTCTAGAAACAACAACAATATTTTTAAATCAATTACCAATTTACTATTTGACACCATCATGCTAAAAATACTCTAATGATTAAACAAAGCTGATTACTCCAAGTCATAATTTAGTAAAATTTAACAAATAATAAGATATTTGATACAACTTATCTTCGATTTATTTAAATTACTTCATCATCAATCGCTCCAGAGACGAAGGTTATTCATTTCATCGTCAATCAGCTGATTTCGTAGTAATAAAATACTGCATTCATTAATGATAATTGCACAACACATTCCCACAAAACTCTCTCTAGCATTACATGGCAATTAGAAAAACTAATCTTCAATAGTTAAATATAGAATTTCACGAGAAAAGACAAAATATAGTGGCAACAATATAAAAAATCGACTTTAAGTGTACTTTAATCATTAAAAGCCGCTTCTTTCAATTCACATAATCATATAGTACGTTCTTAAAACGATTATATTTATTTAAAAAAATTCCTTGTTAAATATGGAGACGATCAAATTTATTTAATGAGAAAACAGTTGGAGCATTACCGATAACCTTTAAAGAGAAAAATCATATTCTGAGTAATATCCTGTTTGACTTCTTATTAATCAGCAATTTTAGTTTAAGAATTTGGTTAGGAATTCTTGGTATTATAAACATATAAAAAATAAGCCAATAATACTGAAAAAAAAACTCGATCGTATTTTTTAAATTCTCCATCGTAAGCTTCACAACGCATGGTTAACTTCAATTATAACTTTTAATAAGCTAAACGGTTATGAAGATCAGTCCAAAATCTAATTTTCAATTTCCACCGTTATTTCATGACTCCTATGAACTTTTATTATGTTAACATTTAACATTTTGATGATCAATTTCCTTAAAAAGTTGGCATTTATCTAAAAAAAAAAGTGGTTCACCAACCGTTAAACGCCGTTAATAATTTCAATAAATAATTAAAACGTAAAGTAAATTGAAGAAAGTTTAAGAAATTAACTTTAATCGAATTAAAACTTTCGCCAAAACTATTAGGCATCCTATAAAAGCCCAATTTCACAATTCATTTGAGGGTTTTGGATAAAAATGAAAATGCCTACTAGTTTCCGACATTAGAAATCTCTCTCCACTCTTGTAGGAGCGCTTGTCTTTTAACGTAAGGCTCCCATGTTCTTGCGCTTCAAAATGCCCCAAAGTTGTTTAATTGGAAACAGGGCAAACTCAATCCTATTTTCTTTGAACCGCCGCTTTCGGCCAGTGTCTTGCTAAGCTTGTGTCACTATAAATCTTTTATAAAAAAAAATATACGTTTTTACTGCTCATGCGTCCTACGTAATAATTTCCCCATGCTATTAGCCTAATTCAGCCTCATATCATTATGGTTTACCTAAAGCACAAGCACTCAAGAAGACATCCTTCATACACAGGACATCTTGCCCACGCCATGGGTGCCAAATAAAAATTGATTCTGATATCAAAGGCAGGGAGTAAAAATGTTAAAAAATTAAAAGCGGCAAAATGAAGTTCGTCTCAGACAGGTCAGAGTACACCAAATTTCATTCTAAGTCATGAAACGAAACATTTTTTCAATCGTCATTTTTCGATCGTCACATTTTAAAATCCCGCTCTTTCTGGCAGTTTTTATTCACGTGTGATCCAGCATTCACAAAACGTATTATCACGCTTCGTGCAGAATAACGAGAACATGTGGCTGTCCCAGCAATTTTAACTTCAGAACTATCCTATTCATAAATAGTTACAACGTTCAATTATTTCACTTGACGTTTACCAGTAGATAATAATCCAATTTTAAAAACGCCTTTCAAATAACAGCAACACTCGAATGCTTAATTGCACAAAGAGAGGTAATAGTAGACTTATTTATAAAAGCTATAAATGTTTTAGTTTACAGACCGTATGTGAATAGCCCTTGTGTGGAGCTACTATGGTTAAAAATTCTAGTTTGTTTTGCCTAAAAAACAAAGACAAGCAATAAATGGTTTCACAGAATACGTTTTATGGTACGAAAAAATATTAAGAGAGCATAATACTTATATACAGGGTGATTAAAAAGTTCTTCGCGGATTTTGAAACTCGATAGAACAATAACCATGATAAACATAGCGGACACAGAATCTCTCAAATTTTGCATTCGTAATAGCCACCGTGGGGTACTTCCAAATTTAGACATTGAAAGGTAGTCATAACGAAAATATGGCGTCCGTGGTCTCCACAATCACCTGACCTAACTTCATGTGATATTTTTCTTATGAGGCTACATCAAAGATCATATTTTCATGCCTTCGTTGCCGCGTTATTTAGCGCAGTTACGAGAGAGACACTGTTTGGGGGACGGGAAATTCCGTAACTGATCAGTGCGTAACTGCTTCCTGCATCTTCTCATCGGTGTTGAATCCTTGTCTCTTGAGGAAGTTTCTTCAATGTCCCGAAAAGATGAAAGTCACAAGTGGGTAAATCTAGGCTGTAAGGAGGATGTTCGAGAACCTCCCATTTCTTCTTGGCTAGTAGACTTCATAAGATAGCATGCGAGGTGCCTTGTTTTTGATAGCCATCTTTTTTCGCGGACGGAATTTCCATCTCCCCAAACAGCGGGTGACGTCATTTGAGGAACATGTGTACAATACTGTTCATTAAATACTACTGTTTATATTTGCTTGTGTTTCCCGTTCCCTACCTTCTTACAACACCTATTCGATTCGGAAGGGTTTCATTTAAACACGTCTCAGAGATTATCTGAGAAATTAAATTAGCATATGTGTTAGTACTGTTTAATAATTTAAAGTCGTCCACACAATCTTCTGAATTGTGATTTCTTTCTTTGGGGGTGGTCCAAAGAAGAAACTTAAGTCAAAACCTCAAAACATTCATTCTCATGAATAAAAAATTCGTATATTTTTGATGCGTGTGCCAATTGAAATGTTAACAAGATCTGTGGAAAATGTTCTCAAAATGTAAAAAATATAAGTGTCTAATTGTGATGAGACTCTGACAAGCCCTAATGGTAGAATCTAAATAAGTTTTTCAATAAAAAAAAAGAATAAAAAGTTCTAAAAAGGAAATTCACTTTATGAGATTCTTTTTAAAATTAAAAACTCATATTGACTTCCCAACCAGCCTGTATATGATACCGAAACCAAAAGAAACCGCTAATATGAATTCTCTTCAATATATGAACTCTTCAAAATGTCCAACAGACATTGATAAAAATAAGAAGAATTCAAATATAGCTATCAAATATTGACATTAAATAGATAACAGTGACCTTATTTTAGCAAGGAAAAAAAACAAAGGTCTTTTTAATAATCCACTAAATCAACAGAAGTTAAATTTCTAGATAAATAATTTCCAATCATACCAATGACACTTAAAACCTTTAAACTGATAACCTAAGCTACAATGTTCACTATTCTAACTGTAATAGATTTCAGCGTTGAAAGTTGAATAAGATATTAACATTCTTAAACATGCAAAACATGTAGGTTTAGATAAATAAATAAAAGCGAAAAAATAAAGACTTGTAATCAACCAATGCCGTTTGTCTTTTTTGCTAACTCCTTAGGAAAACACCAAGAGCTAAGAGGCGATGCAATAAAAATTCACTTTTCAAGGTGGAGTATTCTTTCAGAGAACAAAAAACAGATTTTTTTTTTTTAAGAAAACGAACCGAGTAAATGTAAAATCTAAAAAAAAAAAAATATAAAAATTTTTGTTTAGTCTTAGCAGAAAAATTTTTTCCTGACACACCAAAAACTTTTTCTATTAACTTATCCTTTGCTTCCAATGCCCTTGAACCGTGAAATTGTTGCTTGTGTTTATTCATCATGTAAATTAATCTCTGGTGATTAATTTTTATTCTTTGCATATCAATAGGCGATACATTTTTTAAAAGAAGTCGTTTCTGAGATATTAATTGCATCGGATGACGGATTTCATGACCCTCGTTTCGATTAGGATAGCCTCAGGCTTCTTTTTTTGTCAGACATGTTTAAATTATCCTCTTATCATTAATATAAAGAATTTGTTTGAGAAATTTAAAACTTACTCAGCTGCTCTTTCATCTGCACTATTCAAGTATAAACAAGAATTCTTAATTAATAGGAGGGGCGGTCAAGAAGTAACGCAACGTTCTTTATCACGACAAATTTTTTTTTTTTTGGCTAATAGCATTTTTTCTATGTGCAGCATACTTTAACCTACCTCATAGAGTCAGCTAGGTGAAAGCGATACGGTTAGCTATCAGACCATTATAATTACTCACAGGTACTCTACGAGATCAAATTTTCCCATACACCTGTATTTTTACGAGTGTGCACTACCATTAAAAACTACCAACATTCTAGTCCTTTAGATTAATTGCTAATTTTGAGGAAATCATAAGAGCCTTCTTTAGCCGGCTTGGTGAAAAGGAAGGCGCAGTCCTTGTCGCTTGAGTCGTGGGTTCGAATCTCGTTGAAGGCATGGATGTTTGTTTTTGTCTCTCTAATAACAAGCTAGAAAGACCAAGCAAAGCGTCAGCTGATGCTAGGTTAAATTTCAAATGGATCCAATGGATATTTAACATCCTCGACGCCGAAAATGTAAAAGTGGAACACAGAAGACAGATACATAAGAGCCTTATTCATACTCTGACATTCAGGCCACCTTTATTTTCAAATGGTTAATGATAGCATCAACTAGTGAAAAAATATCTTTCTTTTAAGCCGCTAGTCGATATATCGGCCTTCTCTAAAGCCTGGAAAGATACATCTTGTGTGCCTTAAGCAGCGCTCGGTCCGGGAATGCAAAAAGAGCAACTGTGGCCTATTTCACATGCTGGAGCAGTTCCTAATCTCGCAATTAGATTAACACTTAAAGGACTACCTGTACCATGAACATTTGCTAGCCATTGAATATCAGGTCACCTGACCTTCCTTCCTGTAATTTTCAACCAATTAAAACTTCGGGAACACTGCCAAAATGGTGCTTAAAGTTATTCATTTTGGTTCCTCGAGCCCAATCAATAGGCCATGTTTCCGACTAGATAGAACATGTGCCCCTATTATAGTTTTTACTTACTTTTTGATGCTCTATCCGAATCTAAAATCAAAATCGAAAAATTCGAAATAAATCGGCAACGGAACGACCGACTTCGCAAATACAGTAACGATGCTTTAATTAATATTATTCTGACAATGCAGCGCCACGTATTCTCAACTGGTTTATTCTGAAGAGTTAATATTTCACCTACGTCACAAAATCTATCCAATTTTACGGCGGTGAATTATTGCTATCACTGAAGCACTCAACCATTAGACAATCGAGGTGTGATATGGGGCTACAATATTAAATGATCATGATTCATTGTCACGCAGGTAAATACTTTGAGAGTTTTCCGATTGTAATGTAATAAACAGTTGCCGCGTAAAACAGTGTCTTATGCATTTCGGATAAAAGGATAAACTTAACTTAAAAACTTATCCGATCTTCAATATTTTACGACTGAATCCTAATTCTTGTTCAGTGTCTTACATCAGCTGCAACGAAACATTTCGTAGCCAAGTACTTCTACGAAAAAGACGAAACCAACCTTTAAGCGAGTGCCCATATGGCGAGACCCCTTTAGCGAAGGAAACCACTTGTCAGTCCTAACCAGTCCTTTTCTCGTTCTTTGGATGAGTGTATGATTAGTAAAGATAAAAAACTTCGAGGGAAGCCAAGATAGAGATCGAGATATAAGGAGACAGACAATAAAAGCCATACGGGCAAAAATATCCTTGAGCTAGTATCTAGAAAAGCAATAATTAATGGAGAGAGAGAGAGGCATTGTTCAAGGAGGTTGTGTTAGTCATAGACAAGTGGCTTTTCTCTCAAGTGTTTCTTTTATCATTCAACGGCCGATCCTAATCGGCGAGTTCAGAGCCTTTGATCAATTTGTAATAATCAACACGTCACTAGAAAATTGAAAAAAAAAAAAGAAAAGATTACAAAGATGACAGACGAGGACAAGTTGATCGTCTGTTTGAACAATTAGGGAAATGTGAAAGAGAGAATGAAGGAAGAAATTAAACAAAACATAGCACGAGGAAGACAAATATAAGATAATCATACCCTACCCAAACAAAACTGATTATCTTCTCAAAAATGAGGAATGGTTCTAGAATAAATCGTAAGATAATATTTGGTTTCTCGACTGGCTTCTAGAAAATATGTTCTAGCATCCACCTCAAACTTCAAAGTATGAGTGACAAATACTCTACTGTGCTATAATAGCATTTAATGTAATTCATGAATATCCTTTCAATCTAATAATATCCTACACCAGTCGATCCTGAAAAAATTTTCTCTTTTACTTCTTCTGGTAACAAAACACTCTAGTCCTGGATTAGATGGCTTGCCATGCGTCTTCTAGGCAAACACTTGGTCTGTGGTCGGTTGCATCTAATCAAAATTAAACCACAGAAGATATAACCTGAGTAACCAATTTATTAGGCACAGCTAACAACATAAGCCAGCAACCAGACCTTAAATCTGACCAGAAGAATGTCGCCTTCACATATACCGGCTCTGAGATTTCCATGATATCCAACAGTTTCTGAAGCAAAGGTGTAAAGGTGGCTTTTAGGACCAACAACAAGAGCAGGTACGCATTAAACCCGGCAAGAAGACAGGTAAACCAGAATCATACCTTTTCTGCAAGCGGTGTCTACAAACTCACATGCCCCTCGTGTGGGTTTTTCTATATCAGGTCAACGAAGAGATCCTTCAAGGAACGCTTCAACGAACACCGAAGGGCATGGGTAAACGGCGATGGAAAGTTGGCCTTCGCGGACCACCTCATCAAGAAGAAGCACCAGTTCGGGCTCATGCAGGACATTATATCCATTTAAAATATGAAAGAGATCACAGGAAAATTTCGATGTTTGAAGCCTTGGAGATAAAGAAGCACATGAAAACCGACTGTGAGAAGATCCTCAACAACCAGACCAGCTTCGAAAAAGACCCCATCCTGGACGCAGTAAATGACATAATTCATCGACCAGGTAGAAGACAGCGTACTCAAGGACCCATTCGAACAAATCCTGGCAACATCTAATCTTAGTCCGCTTATAAGAATATCATTTGAACTGACTGTTTATAAAATTTTTCATTTGATTATTAATATTTTGTATTAAAAAATCTTACCATCTGACAGGCCTATTCTGCAGCCCACCAATTAGCGAGAAATTAATTTATACTGATTAGTGGGAAATCTCCATATATTCGGCGGTGAGAGCTGACTTGGTCATAATCGTTTCCTGCACCACCCCGAAGAAGAAGTGTAAATTCGAAACGTGTAAGCGAATTAATAAAAACGCTACCATTTTGCTATTCCGAGGCCAGTTATTCATACTTTGATTACAGCAACATGCAGTTAATCAACTTTCTTTTACAGTATTACTTGGAATTTGATTGTTTGATTATTTCTTTTCTAACCGTAATCATAGACCTAATGGTACTCACAAGTTTCCAAAAATCAGTCTTCAGATATTTAACCCATTCCTCGATCATAACAATACGTAAGTCCTATAAATAAGAAGGTTGGTAATTTCGAGCGCGGATGATCCTTTCGATCTCATCCCGCAGAAGCTCGAACGGACTTAGACTTGGAAATTTTGGCCATTGAAGAAGACCAAAGTCGTTGTCATATTGTTTGAACCCATCGGACACTAATCAAACTTTATGGAATGGAGAATTATCCTGTTGAAAACGTCCATGTCATAGAGGAAAGATGGCGAACATGAATGGATGAACCTGGTCGTCGCCAAACAATAACATGTCGATATTCACAAGCCCACAAGAGCGAACTTTCCTGATTTCGGCCGTAAAGAGAGGTATTCTAATGGGCACCCATTCTTCCCAATGTCCAGCAAGTTGAGCGTTGAGAAAGTTTCCTTTGACATTTGAAAGATTCTTATTTGACGATCTTTTGCACAGCTGCTTGATTTTACCACTACTTAACTGGATTCAAGTAGGCCCATTTATTTCCGACCATAGGCTCTCTTCGGCTACTTGTTTTCATGCTTCCTGCCACTCTCGATATATTCTAGCAAAAACATTGTTCGAGAAAAGCCGAAAAACTTTAAACTATAACTGAATTCTGACTGCGACAAAGAAAAATAGAACACAATTCACTAACATTTTATGAACTCACTGGGCTCAGAGTTAATGCTTTGCAAAAGTCAATGCACTTGTTCCGCATCGGCAAAAAAGCGTACAACAAGTTGAGGATGATTTAATGCAAAAAAAAAAATATGTACGTGCAAAGGATACGTTCATTTTTATTCCAAATAATTTTCAAACATTTTAACACTAAACAGTTGTCATGGAAAATAAAAATCAGGCATTAATTTTTAGCAAACCCTCAACGTAATGTGCTCCAGGAAGGACATTTAATTAATTATTTATGAAAATTGCAATATTTTATATAAGCGTATTACGACAGACAAATAACGATATAATTATATTTCAAATACAAATAACATAGGAAATCCAACCAACAGGAATAGATGAAGAGGAAAAAAAAGTAGTGCGACATGACGAGAAGGGAAACAATGCTGTACAGCAATATGGGAAACGAGTTAGAATAGATTTCCACACTGAGTATAATAAAACCATATGCAAGCAAAAAAAAAATATTATAAATACATCAAGGAAAATATTAAGAGGAAGACGAAAAAAAAAAGCGAGAGGCGATTCTTTGGGTGAAGCTGGAAATAGAATAAAGATAAGGAAATAAATATTTTATATAAACGTTTTAGAAAAACGAGATATATATGTAAAAAAAAACAAAAAACAAAAAACAAACATTTCTTACAACTAGATATTATAAAAATATTTAACAGAACTCTTAAAATAAATTTAATGCAATTAGTAAGTTTACGTTGAACATTACAAAGCAATCACTCCTCCACAAAATACGATTGCTTCATGTAATTTCATTTGTTTTCTTCCCTTATCAGAATCAAACGCAGGAATTCGGCTGATAAAGGAAGAATAAACAGAGTTTCGATTCCATTTTCTTGTAAACAACACAACGTGTACGTGACCAGGTGGGTGTAAGAAAAGTGAGCACATCATCTCTTGTCTATAGATTGCAGTATTTACACTTTCAGCGTAAATTTTATTATCGGAGAAGCAAACAAACATCAATGATAGGATTTAATAATTTAAGCGCATTATAAGAAAGAACTGCAGAGTAGGAAAACTACAAATGTTTACGCATAAATTATCAAACTTTCTTATCGATCAGATAAGACAAAGTCAGTGTTTCTTAGAAATAAGATTTAAAGTAAAAGAAAACTTCCATGAAAATATAAGCAAATGGTTAAACCAATTTATTGCAAAAAAAAAAAAAAAAAAAAATTAGAAAAATGCATTATGGTTAGGTTAGGTTATTGCGTATGCGAAGACGAAAATTTTGTCGCCGCACTTACAAATTTGATGGTATGTTTAGAGAAAGAGTTGTGTATATGCTGCAATGTCCGGTGAACGAGATTTCCAGAAACTGCGAATAAAAAAGGGGGACAGATAGTTTATTAGGCTAAACTTTGAGATTTTCTAAAGGCCACGAAAAGTGATTTTTTGTGATATTATTCATGTAAGAATAAAGCTGAATGACTGAAAAATGGCATCGAAGCTTAATTACAAGACTACGTACATCCAGTTGGTCTTTGTGTCGCTTTGCGGCAGAAACCGGATAGTTGCAAGAACCGTTAATCGAATTTTGAGACGGTGGTCGGAGAAAAACTGACTCGTCGTAGGGAGACTGAAGCACGTAGACTAACGACACAACGCGCAGATCGATCAAGCCATTGCAGATCCATACCATAATATTAGAAAAAGGCACTTTGCAGAACAATGCAGACAATTCATCATAAGCTCGCGAACAAGGCGGCCTTTGCGCTTAGTATGCCTAAAACCGAATTTTATAAAGGGCTCATAAAATATGATAACCCTCAAAATTATAGTTTTTGTGATATTGTCCTCTTTGATTCCTGCTATGTGTTGTCTATGCGGTAAAATATTCAAATAGTTCAATTTATGCCTCATAGATGGTTTTCGGCTTTTGAAAACACAGACTACTTTTAGGCAAACCAAAATGCTAACTTAGTTATATATCGAAAACGTTTCCGTACGGGTTACACCCGAACCCTTCATAAGTAACATGGAGTGACGAATAAAGTTATTTTCACGCTTATATCTCAACAATGACAAAGTTTGGAGGCAAAGTGTCAATCGGCTTGATCCTTTTACCACTTGATCGCTACAGAGCTCGAAGACGTGAAATCATGGTTTGGCATGCTCTCAGTTACAACAGCCGATCACCCTTATGTTGTGACGAATATGGAGGATATGTTGATGAACTTTCTCAGCGATATGTTAGACCATAAGCAAAAACCATTGTTCAGTCAGACAAACAGGCATTTTGAAGTTTGCAAGATGTCTCGGTGATTCCTTGGCTAGAACTTTCGTGAATATCACCTGCACACGGATCACAATACCACGGGCAGTCAAAAAGTTCCCGGAATGACGGTATAGCACTCTAACAGGAGGGCATACGGCAACACTTACTTAATCTCCTTCAAACTAGCACCTTTGCGAGCACACACAATTGCATCATCGAATCGCCATTCTTGGAGGCATCAATGGAAGGTTTCATGTGAAATCTTCCAATGCTCGGCCGTCGATTCGACTTCATGTACTCCATGTTTGCGAAAGGCGTCCCTTTGAGGTCCATTTCATAGTCGGGAAAGCCAAACGTCACTAGGAGCGAGACCCGGAGATTACAGTGGCTGATGGATGACAGGAACGTTTTTGTTAGCAAGGAATTGCTCCACAACAAGCGAAATGTGGTTCGGTGCGTTATCGTAATGCAGAAACCACTGTCCCTGCCACTGGTCTTTGTAAACTTGCTACAGGGGCCGATAGCATCTCTGAAGCCGATTTTCCCAACTTCACATGAACTTGATGTTCGTACGCTGTTCAAATTACGACATTGCAACAAATGACCAACACTTACGTCCACTTCAAACAGTAACGAAACGCCACATTGAAACCTGTCAAGTCTTATTGATTTTGTTTTCCCTTCCACAAAAGTGGGGTCGTCGTCTGTTGAGGAATTCGGGGAACTTTTTGACTATCCCTCGCACCCCAGAAAGAATTTGGAACTCATCAATTCAATGCAGCGCTGTGTAAACAAATAAGCATGTGTATTTATAATATCAATGCGTGTTTTCTTGATGTGTATTTAGCCATAAGCATGTATAATTGTTTGAAAAAATTTTTCTGTCTCATTTAAAATATTTTTTCACGGGATTGGAGAAATACGTAGTGCATTTAAAAAAAAATATGATACAGTGAAAAACAACCCAGAAATAATCTACAAGAAAGGATTTTATAAGAATTCTGCTTATCTTCAGCATTGAGACCTTCAACGTTTATTTCTAAATTTGACTTTCCACACCCATAAGTAATAAAAATAAGTGAATACAACAAGCGTGATATCCAAAGGTTAAAACTGAATACACGCCATTACTCTTTAATCTACACTTACTGCTGATCTACACTTTACTGCTAATCTCTTAAAGACAAATAAACTGGAGCATAATAACTATTTATTCACACTTCATATAGATTGCATCATCATACAGATTTAATCTTTGAGGAGTGCTTTGATGTTATCAATTATTAAAACTATAATCCTCCCACCACCATTGAACCATTATTGCGAGTAGGAATATATGAATAAAAATATCAGTTATTTACATATACATAGTAAAGCTTACGGTTTTCAATATAAACTGCATAAAGGAAACAGTAATCCCAACACAAAAAGATATAAGATGAACAAGGCATGGAACAATAGGCTAAAGTTAACACACACAATTCCAAATAATAATGACAGAGCTTTAAAAAAATTACTTAACGATTTAAAAAACCACTCCAACCTAAGAGTAAACAAGAGTTTAATTAAAATTATTAATGATAAGGATGCAAGCTGGTCTCGCCCTCTCCGTCATGAATTACATTTTAAATTTATAACCTCATTAACTTTAACACACAACACAGATAGGAGAATGACAAAGCAAAATGAAGTCACGTGACGGAATGAATCAAAGTCTCTCTCGCTCTCTGGTTTGGCCAAAGGGTGTAGAGGCAAAATATAAAGACAAAAAAATGTGTATGTACACAATATTAAAGGGATCGGGAGGAAGTTCGGAGAGGAGTCGTATATTACATCGGGCCAATCTCTCTTCTCCTGTCATTTATGCATCATCGATAAGAATATTTGCGTTCGGGTCATTCACAACTCACAAAGTGACATTTATTGGTATCACACGATCTATTTTACGGTAAATAAAAACACAGTTGATGATGATGGTAGTAGTGAGCCTGAAGGCGGAAAGATCGAAAAGATAAAAAACAAACTACACGAGACAAATACAAATGCTGAAAAAGTATAAAAAACACTGTATAAGCATTTTAGAATTCTCCACGTCACACTGCGCAAATATAATAACTTAAATAACACTGGCAATAAATGTCACCTTCCCTATATATCTTCACAAACATCCATTTTCAAATACGAGAGGAATTCAAAAAATAAACCTATTTATTTAAGATGCATATCGTATTTACGGATTCAAATAGTCATTGTCAATTAGAATGCACATCTCACATGTTCCGATAAGTTGCAGTCGAGTAGAAAAAGTTTTCTTTATACAGTACTAAGATAAAAATAAAAGATACTGCCAACTGGTCCTTCAAATGCATCTTTTAAGTTTGCTTAACACAAATAATCAAATGGATCGACAACTGGTCTATAGTCTGAATGGTGGTAACGAAGATGTTCAACCTTCTTGAAATACTTCTATACAGCTTCTACCATACTTTTGCATCATTCTTCTATGAATCTCCTTTTGCATCACGGTTTCCTTCCTTCTGACCACAAAAAAATGTCACAGAACGCTCTTTCTTCTTGGTGTACTTTTCCAAGCGAGGCGGCAATAATGACACTGGTCAACAGCAAAAACTGCTCATGGAACCAAATTAGATATTTCTTGTAGCATTTTTAATGCTGATTACAAAAATGAAAACGAAATTTTTCTACCACGCACTAATTTTCAGAAATCGCCATATTAAGTATTTTCAATTTCTTCGCCTATATCGCAAGATGTGCATATTATGTAAAACACTATCCCCTGTTAGGTAATTTCAAATATGCTTTGAAATGCGGCAAACAGTTAAACTTCAGCTTTCAGCATATTAAACCATTTTGCCGAGGGCTTTCTTTTGTATAAGATACGTGGCATCTGGAAGGTCAGGAAGGAAGATCATTTTCCTGGTACGCCTCTCCATGGTAGAAATATTTTGATGGAACCTTTCTTCGTGTTCATCCCTAACGTGACCAAGATTGGCAGGAATACAGAAAATGAATATTTAGTGACAAATCATATCCCAATTCATAAAATGCTTGCAGAAGCTCATCAACGAGTTCGGCGTAGTCGGGTTCCTTGCTCTTTCCGAAGACCCGACGCGCTACAACCTTCAGAACTTTCCAGGCTATCAGTTCCACTCAATATTAATATTTATCTCCTTGGTTCCACTGGGTTCAATGCAGTTTCAAACCCCTTATCAGCCATTAGCTCCCTGATTTGAGGGCCAACAAAAATGCCTTGCTTTATTTTCTGAGTAGTCCATTGGTCTAGTATCGTTGCGAAATTAAAAATAAATGAATAAAGTCCAAATAACGATACGGATACAATTTTTTAATGCCGACGCGTTTCAGTTTACACCATTATCAAGGCTTGACTAGATTGTAACAAGTGAAAATGCCGTTAACAGTTCGTTTTATAGTCTACAGGAGTGGTTTGTCCACCAATCAGGGTAGAACCAAGGACTTACAATAACATGAAAATGGTAACTAATAGGCGGACATATTAGAAAGCTCATTTCCGGTTAACAAAATAATTCGAGAAGAGGTGAATACATTATAGGGTTCATTTCCGTTCTTGGTTTTGGGTATATTTATTAAAAAAATCAATCAATGCGTCCCTTTCAAACGAAATTTGGTTATTTAATAAATTTCTTTGGTTGATTCTTCTGTGTTTTCTTATTTCCAATTCCTCATGCATTGCTATTCTTTCGGGTCCCTTGCCTATCCAGGATATCTCCATGCATTCTTCGATTTCCATCATTCTGTGATTGTTTGTGATTAGGTGTTCGGCAAATGCTGACTTTTTATCGTTATTAGTCCAGGATCATCGGTGTTCTCTGAATCTTATTATGAAGGAGCGTTTTGTACAACCAATATAGAAGGCGTCACAATCGGGGCAAATTAGTTTGTACACACTGGCCATTTGGTAGATGTTTGTTTCTTCGTTCTTCTCTGTCGGGTTGAGCATAAGTTCACTGTTGTTTTTTGTTCTGAACGCAATTCCAAGTCCTTGTTCCTGGAATATCTTAGTTATTTTCCTAATTTCGGGGTTATGGTAAGTGAAGGTTGTATACCTTTTGTCGCTTCCATCATCTGCGTGTTGGTGCGTTTGCTTCGTATTTGCGTGTCTTTGTTGGTATTTCTGAGTATGGAGTCAGTAATTTTCTTCGGGAACGCGTTGGTATAAGCTAGTTCGTATGTTGTGGCGATCTCCTTTCTTCTGGCCTCGTTTGTGATGGGGTAGGTTATTGCTGTCTGGAAACAGTGCCTTATTGCAGCGGTTTTGTGTTGCATCGGGTGGTTCGATATATATGGGATGATGTTTGCCGTGGTTGTCGATTTTCTATATACGTGTAACAAGTGAAAATGCCGTTAACAGATCGTTTTATAGTCTACAGGAGTGGTTTGTCCACCAATTATGGTAGAATGTCGACAACCACGGTAAACAACATCCCATATACATAGAATCACCCTATGTATTGCGACTACGCAAAACACATTACTTTTAGAAAATGATTAGTGCTCCTCATTCGCGTAATCAGGTCTGAAGTATACAAGTTAAATCTTGGGAAGCAGAGATAGCATTTTAATAATAAAAAATCAAATAAATTTAAATTAAAATTAATTTGTATTTGAGGATACTTGAGTAATTTTTCTATTACGAATAAAGGTTGCTAAATGGTAAAAGCAAAAATGGTAGTGGTCATTTCATGAACTCGTTGAGGGACTAGTATTTTTATGGACAAATCTCACACAACCAAACATAACTAGGATATTCAGCAACAAAAGATGGGGAGATAGAAAATTTAAAATGAAAATGCCACAATAATCACTTCATTACACTACGAAAAGAAAATTACACTGGATCATTTCAAATAATTTCGTTTTATATTGTTCTATGTGTACTATGCCGTAGAGCATGCAGCATCATAGTGGTTTTGTTAAGTGATATGAATCTATTTATTAATCCTCTCCAAAGAGAACGTATGCAGGCGAAATTTTTTCTGCGCCTGAAAAGATGTCCGGTAAAACCCGGAAACAGAATCTGGACTATAATATTAATTTAGTTCCTCAATTTTACGAAAAGTGGGTTACATTAACAATATCTAAATTCGAACGATAAAGTTTTCTATAAGTGCACTTCTGGGTTCAGAAGGTCTAATTCAATATACAGAAACACCAATACAAGTTTAAAAAAAAAACAAAAAACATTTCACTCATAAGGATCGCAGACCTGACAATCTTACGAAGCATCAATTAGTTTTTAAAGTTATAGTTTGAATAAGGTTCTTATGATAGTTGAACAAAACGTGACTCAAAACTGATTTAAAGAGTTACTAAAAATTTTTTAAAAATAATGAAAGTGTTTTTTAAAAACCATTAACATTTTTTTTTTCAAACAGAAACCATTTTTAAAATCATAAATAGATGACGTGTAAGAAGATGAAGTTTTTATCAAATCTTATCAGTGGATTTGAATGCTTTCTATTTATTAGGCAATTAGGTGCATCACGAGTCTAAAGAAAACTGTCCACGTACTTTACTAAGTTATCTCCGTAATTAATTTCGAAACGCAGATAAAAAACGAACACGCCTTAGTCAAAAGTCGAGTTTTAAAAATTAATTCAAAATCCACTGCTCAAATCAATTAACAAACTCCATCAGGAACTGATGATGATTCCATCATTTCTCCCGATGATGGTGCGAATATTTCAAGACGATCGCCATTTGTGATTTTTTAGAAATTTAATTTACAGTTTATTAAAAAAAAATTCTTATACAACGTTCAAAATATTTCCTCTTAAGCTATATTTTCAGTTCTGTAATAAATAAAACAGCAAGGTCGAACAAGATATATATTTCACCCCGACGGGCTCTGGGAGGCGATTTCAAGGTTCACGGCGCTCTTTCAAATTACACGTCCGCAGGTGGTTCGTGCAGTTTTTCAACAAACCATCGATCCCTTCTTGGAAAATTTAAAGCTTTCATCGTATTTGAACAAGGCATTAGTTAAGTATTAGAAACAGGGAAGTTCTTTTCGTTTGGATGGAGTAATTGCGATGAATTTTTACCCCCTCTTCAAACCGCCAAAGATCCGTGCAATGCGTTCCAGATCGAGAAGTGAGGAAAAAAAAATTCACGAAAAATCTCACGCGTTCATGATGTAAACCTCAGGTTAACCTTAGTGTCCAAGAGGATACTGAATGGATTTAATCGGTCACGTAATGAAATTCAATGGGTTTTGAAAGATGGTTTGGGCTAAAAACAGCATCATCAAGCCAAAAGCATGACGCGCAATAGAACCACCAGTGACTGAATGTCATCTCCATGCGAACAAACTGCATGGTTAAAAAATTACATGGTTAAGAAAATTTGACTATGTTATTTCAAGCTTGTAAGAACGGGTATTTGTGCTTCTTTTCCATGCAATACAACCTAACTAAATGACAGATCTATAATTATCCAGACCTCAACTGCATGATATCTCTAGTTGCTCTTTGAGTCAATATCCGGCTTAAAAACGAATGAGAAACTCAACTCCCAATGACTATAACGACTCTCTGCAGTTATGAATTATAATTTGAACTGTTCGCGAGTGTTTAGACCAATACAAACTTCCTGATAGGAATACAAGAAATAGTGGTTTCATTTGCAATCCCTGTGAAACAGAAGTTTGTAAAACGAGCTTCTAAAGATTGATGATCCACAGCATTCCAATTTTCTAGGTTACCAAAGTCTAATGCAGGATTCTCTCCAGGATTTCCAAACGCCGTTCTACAAAAAACAACACTCACATCAATATACAGCGTGATTCAAAAGTCCGTACCCGATTTGCATTGTTCAATATGGCTCCCTCCGGCTGAACGGTACACAAGTCCTCAAACAACTCGTTTCTTGGAACTTGAGATGCAATTTTCTAATGCTCCTAACAGCAGGAGGGCTTCGTTCCGAATCTTATACGAAATTCGCGCCGGAAGATTATCGCCGACTCTCATCTGTTGAAGCGGAGGACACGAAACGCTTTCTGTTGCTGGATCGCCATATCGAAAATAACTAAGACCGGAGAGACCTCTACAAGCAACCTCAACTAACTTGTCGAACCCAAACTTCTCATGGTAGGCGGGTCGTTCACCTTTTGTCAACACTAGCATAGTTAGAGCACTTTGAAACCGGGTATGGACTTTTGAGTCGCCCTGTATGTATATCATCATCAAGTAAAAAAAATCCTAGAGGCTTTTCTGGAGCAAGAGCGTAACAGCTTACTTCGCCGTTGACCACTAGTAGAGTTGCACGAACAGGAAACTGCAAATTTCACACCCAACAATCTGACTTAACTTTGTTATCCATTAAGCAACTTTTAAGCGAGCTATAATGTGAAGCGACAATGGAACAGTGAAGTGTACATTTGTTCAGGTGGGACGGAAACAGTGCTTTCACTAGCTTCACCCTTCCAGACTAAATACCAAATGAGGAATACATTGAGGTAGGCAAGAAGCTTGACTAATCCGAGAGGTCTTCCACATTATATAAAATAATAAGATTGACGATTATCAGAAGATTGGGGAGGGGGGATCACATTTTCCAATAATCCGAGAAGGAAACGTTGCCAATGTCTTCAAAGCTGACGTCAAGAATATGCCTCGGCTTTCTATACTTCGTATGCCATTTCATTTCCATCGACTTTTTTCAGTATTTCATCCGCCTGTTCGTTGTCATGGGTCTTCATCATCTGCACCATATACTTCAGGAGATCCTGGGTAAACTTTCCTATGTGAGTCATGTTCAAATCTGAGTGGATGTATTGATTTTTCACAGTTCTTTTACGAAACGGAGCAATGGTCCTCAGGATAACATTCTGAAACGACTGAAGTTCACTCCATCTACTTTTACATATAAGGCATACCATAGAGGATGGTCCGAATCATCATCTTGTATTGCAGAAGCTTAAGCGATTATTTGGTGTCTTATAAAGTCACCTAAAAAGCGCGACAGGTTTCAGGTTGTTTTCCATCTAGCAATTTTCAGGCTTTATCCCGACTCTGATCTGATCCGATTGATCGCCTGAAAGTCGCTAAATGGAAAACATCTACCAGCTGCCAAATTGTAGGATTGACATCTGTCGCGTTACCACATGCGGACATATCGAAAATTTGTATAAAACCTCTTGCTCTAGAAAAACTTTCAGAATTTCTGTATTCGATGTTCTATTGCATTTGGTTGACTGTTGTGGTTTTTGTAGAACAGCATTTAGAAATCCAAGTCGGGGGGAGGGGGGAGGGAATTTTGAATGGACAAATAATGCCGAAAAAACACACACTAGGAAGTAGAGATCTGTAAAATAACCGCAATCTTTTTTATCTAAAGCTCCCAATGTCTTTTATATTTAAGATATTTTTCAATGAAGATTTCAGCAAATTTTAACACAGCTTAACGAACAACTCTAAGTCAATACAGAGATTGAAATTATGCAGACTAATCCAGTTTCTGATATTCAGCATCTTGAACGACATTACCAAAAACTATGCCATATGCAAGAAGACTGGACATCAAGCTAATAAGCATGGAATTTTTATGAAAAAACTGAAGTCCGTATTCTAAACAAGTTTTACAGGGCATGTCGGCTTCTGTTTCGCAGCTGAAGGAAGAACACAACCGCCCAGGCTTTTTGGTCAATGATAAAATTTCCGCTTAATGCGTTGCATCACCAAAACGTCTAATTATTTCCCGCTGACGTCGAAGTGGAGTGTTCACTCGCAACCGGAAGCCGTGCCTTCCCCTTATGAAGGTGTTAATCGCTCGTGAGTGGGGGCCATCAACACTTACTACACTCGCAAGGGTGGAGGATGAGAAAAAGAACTCAAAAACGGATTTTTCGAGAGGAGGGGAACGGTGATGAAGGGGTTCCTCACCATTCAATCAAACGATTGCGTGAGCAAACCGTGTGCCAAGGCATCCCACAATTCTCCTGCCGCGCCCCGCCAGCCTAGCACCACACACACACACATACACGTTGGAAGGTCATAAACCAAAACCGGATGGAACGACGACGGAGTGAATGCACCGCGCCGACTCACGGAGGAGAATGCTAATAAAATAAGCTTTTTTTTTTCTTCATTTCTCCACACCAATTCGCTTTAACAAAGGTTACGCAACCTGTGATTTACGTCAGACAAAAACAAAATAGGGGTCGAACCCCTTATTCATTAGGAATATACCGTCGAAAAAGTTAACAAGCCGCGGAATTTTAAACATCCTGTTTACGTTTTAAATTAGCGAACAAATCTTTTCTCTCCTCATTCAAGCACACTTTTCTCATTAGTAAGCTTATTCGAAATCCCATTCAATGCTCAAGTTAAAACAATAAACATGAAACACCCTTAGAAATGCATCTAACATCCTCGATGATATCGAACTTCGCCTTTAAACAAAATTTGTATTTGAAGTGCAAATCACAAGATTAACTTATAACTACTTAAAAACATTCCACCAAAACCGGTTAGCACATTCGTCTTATTTACGAGAAACAATTCTTTATTTCTAAATGTCCAAGTCAAAAAATTACACAATCTTTTAAAAATCACCAACGCTCAGAGCATTGTAATGAAGCTTGAAGTAACTGATCGGATCGCCACTTCTATCTAGTTAGTTCTTATTACATCCTAAAATATTCTCGTTATCCCTTGGTATAAGTAATGGAAATGATGGAATGGTACATTCGCATAGGCCTACCACTATGACCTAAAATTAATTCTTCTTGCATATGCCTAGGTCCAATTTTGCAGTGTCAAGTGTCAAATCCCGAAAATTTAGAAGAAATTCTAATAGAGTTCTGTTATTTCCATGAATATGGCAATTTTTTATTTTTTGTAAAAATTAATAACTCGATATCTCCCAAATTTTCACTTACCTCAATTTATATTCAAAAATTATTCATCTCAATGAGAGTCAGTTTCTGGGGAGTTAGATGCAAAAAATTTGATCATGTTAGAGACGGAAATATCTTTGGGAATCATAATTTTTTTTTTTTTTCACTCGGAGGAGGGAAAAGGGTTAGAAAAACTTTTAACTCCAAAATGGCTCATCAGAGCCAAACACTTTATTTATCAAAAATTATTTCTCTCTATGAGGAAGTCAGTACATGTCGCATTTACTAACTTTTGTTCGCTGGTATGAATACCACCCCATTTCTTTATTTTAAAAAAATATCTTAGTAAAAGGGAATTTCATAAAAATTACTTCAAGTCACAGTTTCAGGAACCCTTTAAGAGCGTATTAATTAAATTTCATTCAGTTTAGAGGAGTTAGCGGCACAAAATTGGTCTCATACAGTCGAACTTCGTTATTCCGAAACCGGTTAATACGACATTTTCTCTGATTCCGTTCCCGTGAATGCTATTTTCTATAAAAAATTTTTAATCAAAGTCCGGATAATACGGAAAAAAATTAACATTCCAAGAAAGTTACATTATTTGAGATGCTAATTGTAAAAAAAATCAAAGCTGAAAAATCTTTTTCGTTCTCAAGCCGCGAATTCCTATTTCGGATATAAATGAAAATCGAACCACATGGGATTCAAGAACTGCGAATTCTGATCGTTTTCAGCGTCTAAAAAGAAGTCCATTACTTTTAGAGCAACGATCTGACGCTAGATTAGAAGTTTACATTTCTTGATGCTATAAAGATATCACTACTGAAGAGAAAAGGAAACATGCCAATGAAGTTTCACCAGATCTTTTCAAGTTTTATAATCAGTGAACGGTGCTATTATAAAAAATTGTATTCGTTCATGTAAACAAACCAAGTATTTTCTGAAATAAACGAATGACGATAATTTTTAACAATCTTGTCTCAGAATTGCTTCATAAAAGTGCAGCGGATAATATAAAAAAAAAATTTGGATCACCTGAATTTCGTAATAACGGGGTTCGACTGTAATATACTAGGAATTTTTTTTTCTACGGAATTTCAATATAACTTCTCGAATATCTTAGTTTTTAAAAGGACTTCAGTGAAAAAAAATTGAGTTGGGGAAACGAAGACTACGCCATCAGTCTCAATTAGTGGTCGACCAAAAAAAAAAATTCAGGATGTTCACAAAGCTATTCGGGAGCTCCTGATTCCATTTTTGGTGACGAATTCATGCTTTCCAGCTACTTTTTATAAAAAATGAAGTAAAAACATTCCATAATAAAAATTTGCATAAAAATAATTTTCTTGAATTCCCCCTCCTTGGGTAAAGGTTGGGCGTAAGGCTAACTACCCTACCCCAGAAAAACAACACAGTTACGAATGCTTCATATGTACCTCGGAAAACATCGGAGAGACTTGATGGGAAACGACACACGCCTTCCAAACGGATACGCAACAGGAAATTCGATTTAAATTTGGCCACTTGGAATGTGAGGACGATGCTCATTCCAGGTAGAATGCAAGAAATTGCGAATGAAATGGTAAAATTCGGTATTGATATTATCGCCGTGCAAGAAATAAGATGGAGAGGAGATGGTGAAATTAGAAAAAAAGATTTTTCATTTTTTTATAGTGGGAACTCACAGAAATCAGGACAAGCAGGTACAGGTTTTTTTGTAAGTAAGAAAATAATAAACAAAGTAATTGGTTTTGAACCTGTATCTGATAGACTTTGTAAACTACGACTGAGAGGACGATTCCGTAATATTTCTATGGTAACGACATACGCACCAACTGAAGATGCGGATGAAATACAAAAGGAGACGTTTTATGATGGATTATCTCGTCTGTTACATAGAATACCGGTGTATGATCTTATTGTAGTTATGGGGGATTTAAACGCAAAAATAGGTAAAGAAGATTTTGCAAAAGAAATGGGAGGATGTTATACACTGCATGATGAAACAAATGAAAATGGTAAAATGCTCGTACAATTCGCGGCAGCGAATCAGTTGATTATCAAAAGTACATGTTATAACCATAAAAAAATCCACCTTGGAACCTGGATGATACCGGGAACCGAACAAGCTAATCAAATTGATCATGTCTTGACTTCCTCAAGACATGCAAGTTCTATAATAGATGTACGAGCGTGTAGAGGACCAAATTGTGACTCAGACCACTTTTTAGTTAAAGTGAAGTTGAGAGAAAGACTCGCAGTTACACAAAAAAGAAGACCAAAAATGAGAAAGAGGTGGGATTTAGAGAAATTGAAGACCAAAGACATAAAAGATAATTTCCAAGCTGAAGTAAATAAAAAGCTTAGAGAAGATGAAGGAAAGCAAGACCAAGATCTCAATAGTAAATGGGACAGATTGCGAAAAGCAATAGTTGAAAGTACTAAAGAAATAATTGGTGAAATTAAAAAAGTCAAAAATGAATGGTTTGATAGAGAATGTGAAGACGCTATTAAGAGAAAAAATGAAGCGCGAGCAAAGCTTCATCAGGGAAGGATCACAAGGAGTAAGCAAGAAGAATATAAGGAGAAGAGAAGACAAGTTAATAGAATATGTAGACAGAAAAAGAGAAAAATGATTCAAAATAAATTAGAAGAGATAGAGGTACAGAATATGAAAAATGAAACGAGGAAATTTTATAAGGGAACAGATTGGTTTAGGAAAGATTATAAACCACGTCTTGGTGGATGCAAAGATAAAAATGGTAACTTATTGGGTGAAGAGGAAGAAATATTAGCAAGATGGACAGAATATTATAAAGAATTATTAAATAAAAGTGATAGTGAAAATAGAAATGAAAATGAAAATGAAAATGTAGATAGATCACCCATATTGCAGACTACCGAATCATTTAATCTAAACCCCTCACTATCTGAGGTGAAAGCCGCAGTGGAAAGAATGAGAAATCATAAAGCCGCAGGGGAAGATAATATAACAGCGGAAATGTTAAAAGAAGCGGGAACACTAGCTGAAGAAATATTATTTGAATTGATTACCGAAATATGGGAAAAAGAAGAAATGCCAGATGCATGGAAAACGGGCATTATAACTTCAATCTATAAGAAGGGAGATAAATTAGATTGTAATAATTATCGTGGAATCACACTCCTTAATATAGCATATAAAGTATTCTCAAACATTTTATTAGTGAAATTGTCGACGTATACTGAACAAATTATAGGAGAATACCAATGTGGTTTTAGGAAAACTAGAGGCACCGTCGACCAGATTTTCGTGGTGCGGCAAAGCATGGAAAAATGCTATGAGCATAATACTGATTTACATATGCTTTTTGTAGATTTTCGGCAAGCTTTTGATAGTATTATTAAAGAAAATTTGCTGAGTTATATCGAATCACAAGGAATCCCCAAGAAGCTAGTACGACTTATAAGGATGACTCTTAGCAATACCCAAGCTAAAGTGATGATAGATGGACAGTGTGGTGATAGCTTTTCTTTGAGTAGAGGTGTACGACAGGGTGATGCGCTATCAGCAACACTCTTTAATTTAGCACTGCAAGCAGTATTGCATAAACTGGTAGATAATGGCACAATTATTTATAAATCTAAACATATATGTGCATATGCTGATGACATCGTTATTATAGCCAGAAATATTATAGAACTTAAATCAACTTTCGCAGAAATGTATTCAACTGCTAAAAGTATGGGTCTAGAAGTAAATGAGACTAAAACTAAATATATGATAATGTCGACAAAAAAAGAGCGAAGAAGAAATGTCGACGTTACCATAGAAGGGATGACCTTTGAGAATGTAGATAAATTTGTGTATCTCGGTGCTGAAGTTAATAACTGTAATAGAGTGAGTAGCGAGATACAACGTCGAATAATGGCTGGCAATAAAGCCTATTACGCAAACCTTAAGCTCATCAAATCACGTGTCCTATCCAGAAATACTAAGATCAAAATATATAAAACACTTATTAGACCCGTCGTAACCTATGGTGCGGAAACCTGGAATATACTAACTGGTGATGCAAATAAACTTAGAATCTTCGAAAGGAAAATTGTTAGAAGAATTTACGGCCCTGTGTGTGAACAAGGTTTTTGGCGGATAAGAACAAACCACGAAATCAATGAAATCCTTGATAATGAGGATATAGTACGTTTTGCTAAAGCACAGCGTTTAAGGTGGATTGGACACGTAGAAAGAATGGCTGACGAGCGAATACCCAGAAGAATCTTTAGGTCTACCATGACGAGGAGACGATTACAAGGTAGACCACGTAACCGTTGGAAGGACGAAGTGGAAGCAGATATGAGAATCCTGAATGTTAAAGGCTGGAAGAAAGCGGTATTGGACCGAGAGAAGTGGAGGGATATTGTGAAGCAGGCCAAAGCTCACCCCGAGCTGTAATGCCAGAAGAAGAAGAAGAAGAAGAATTTTCTTGAATAAAAAGTGATGAAATTTCGAGTTAAAAGTCCAAATGAGTTATAATTTATTTTAAAACGTTCTTTCAAATCATTAGTTTAAATTTTAAATTCATAAAAATTACACATAAGTTAAAAATCACCAAGCAGAGAGCATTATAATGAACCTTTAAAGTAACAGATTGGATCGCCACTGACTTCTATCCCATTTACCATCCTCTGCAAAATTATTTTACTAAATACTTTTTTTTAATGGCATAAAAAACGATTTCCTAAGACCGCTTCCAAGTACAAATTATTCAGCATCTCTAGATTATAAGGGGCTTTTTCAACTCGGTTTATGCCCTATCTTATCACCACCCTTCCTTCCTTTCACTCGAAACACTTTCAAAGGCAATCGCCCTGGGGGTCAAGGGAGGCAATTTTAAGAGTAGATGGAAACTGAAAGGGAAAAAAAAATTCTTTATTCCCCGTCAAGAAAAAAAAATCGTAATTAACATTCAAGCTGATAATTAGAAAACTTTTTTCCTTTCCACCATAAAAAATTAATAACCGATCTTGAGCATCTAAGAAGTTTTTAATCAAAGAAGGGTTGTGGTAATAAGAGAGGGGAGAATTTAAAAAAATATATAATAAATAAAAAAAGATGGGTTAGCATTTTAATGGAGAAAAGCTTAACCCAAATTTTCTACAAAGAAGGTTGTAAATATGTTTTAATCGCTAAATGCTTCACAGAATTGCTTAAAATTAATAACTTACAAAAAAAGCGCCCAACCTTCATTATATGGCTCTTAATAAATAAATAAATTAAACTTCCAAAGAATATATTCAACATTTAAATTCTTTTATTTTTTTATCTTATAGAGAAAGTAATGCCAGCGATATACGAATCGATAAGGAACACATATCAAAAAACAAAACAAAAATTCCAAAACACTTTAACCAAATCGTAAACAATGAAAATCCTACACCCCTTTATCACATTTTTTTTCTCTCCCCACTTCTCACTAATCAAGTGTTTTCTTCCAGGCAGAGAAGCAAGTTTAAAAATAAGTCTGATTCAATATTTGCAATTCCAGTTAAAACAAATCTAATCAAAACGTAGACTTTAACACAGCGAAAGGTTAATCTGGAATTAGTTGATCACGACCAACCTTTTTTTGTCTGGAACTTATGGGCAAATGTCAAATGTTAACGAGAATTCTTTCTAATCAGATAAACATTAAGATAAAATAGTTATTAACTTACCAAAATAAATCACAATGTTGTTGCTCAGTTTAAATGTTGAGCAATTCCGCTCCGGGTTCGAATCCTCTGTAGGCCGGGGTCAGTCCCTTCGAAAACTGATCCTTCACCTTCTAAAAGAAAAAAGATAAATTTATAAAGTTATAATTAAATAGACACAACATAGAATAGTCCGTACATTCTAAGGGATATTTCCTTGGTTTTCTGTAATTTCAGAATTCGCCCGTTATAAAGACAATTTATGTTTCAACAAATGAAAAATTAACCAAGCCAACGCAAATGAAATGAGCTAATTGTATATCATTCGTAAGAATTTCACAAATTTCCTTTAAAATAGCGACGGCAATAATTGAACCCAGACTCATGAAATTTTGTCTATTGCATACCCCAGTAATTAATTTATAATAGTATTCAACGCTAATAAACAAATACATTTATTGCTTTATTAACATTTCAACCTAACATTCCAAAAAAAAAAAAAAAAGTAAAATCAAAACGAAAATTAAGCCAATTCCAATGTATAAAACGCTACCGATTATAACACGCATTTTACATTTTTACAACAAATGCGACAACTGATGAGATCCTACGGAAAAAAATGGAAAGCGGTTACGTGATAATGAACCAAGCTGCCACCGGATGCACTACAATCGATGAAGTCAAAAAATAGTACCACTGCCATCACCGGGTGTCATTACTTTAACATTGAGATTTTTAAACTAATCTGTGATTTTTAATGTTGCAATGCAAACTGGAAAGATCTAGGGAGGCTTTAGAATCAAGACATTCAGTAAGACAAAATCAAGGTAACCACATTCATATAGACACCATAAGCGAAATTATTGTAATGCAAAAGAAAGCGAATACTCCTGCATATAAAAATAGTAATCCCTAAATATTTTCATCTTGTGATATTATGGAGGGTTGTTTCATGTTTATGTTTACGAGAATATATTAATGTAGGTCTACTGGAACCCATTTCTCCGCTACCTATTGTGGTCTATGTGATGGCTCTTTCTGCTAGCAAACGCTCGACATCTTAGTTTCCACTATAAGAGGCTTCTACGGAGAACAGCGAGGTCGATTCTGTTTCACTCCTCTTGACAGGCTTTCCATAATTCAGAAAGTGTTCTCGGACGTCTTATATGATGATCTGTTTAAGGAGATCGAACGCACAAAAATCCATGGTAATTTGAAAGGGATGTCTAAGAATGGGATAACTTTAATTCAAGTTCGATGGCAGTCGATTTAGCCGTGTGGCTAGATGTTTGTCCTGGCGGATTTAAGCTCTACGAACCTATAAGCGTGGGATATCGTTACGATATATGTGTTCCAAGACATTTTCCTGATTGTAGGCAACATTTATCTTTGCTTTGGATTCCACCTTTTTGGTGGTCCATTGTAGCTGTACCAGCAACTACCATGAATCCTTTCGGAAAGCTCTCCCTGCATTGACGCACCTAGTCAGATGGAGTCGTATTACCGTGTTGTCAATAAAAAATGCCCATGCCCTTGCCATCTCTCGATAAACAGACACAAGGAATTTGTTTATCCATTTATCGACTACCAAATAGCGTTCGTGCAGTTAGCTTTCTGCTGTTGGTTCGCCTCTCTTGACAACAAAGCGTGAGCTCGGGCCTTATGACGGCGTTCTATTTTCAAATTTTGACGAATAATGGCCCATGCATCAGAAGCTTCACTATTGCTTGCAATGGTCCATTGTGTTGGTGAAGTTTTCGTAAGGATTAGCCTCTTCACTATTCGAATGACAGCTTTAGTACGGGAAGACAGGAGGTGCACTTTTCGTTCAGCATATTCTGCTTTTGATAAGTTTCTTATCCATTTTTGGAAATAAAGAAATTTTTTCTCTTACATTGTTTTATTATTCTGAAATAAGAAAACTAAAGTCAATTTTTGAGGGCCTTTTGGCAGCAAACTTGAAAATTAAGGACGGAATGAGAAATCCGAATGTTACCTAACTTACGTGTAAAATTTCACTAACCTCGTGCCTTTCAAAGCTTTGCTGCGACATATTAACAACTTCAGTATAAACATGAAGCAATCCACCGTGCACGGTATAGGAAACAACTTAGAATGAGATCTTAAGGTTGAGATGATAGATATAAGTGTTCGTCATGTCAATTGTATTGGAAATAAGAAAAATCAATGTTATTATTCTTTGTAAATTACTCGTTAAGAGTTCCTTTTGGCAATATTGAACTGTTTGATATTATGCGTGCGATAAAAACGAAAAAAAAAATATTAAATGCTTAGAACGAAAGCAGATTTTCGTGATTTCCAACATTTATTACAGCCTCTGCCAAACCAACACCATTAAAATTTGAAGGAGGTAAGGGCGGGAAGAGGAGGGTGAGTCGAAGGTTAGGGTTATAGGAAAGGGGGGCCACTGAACCTTTTCGCTATTCATTTTCATCATCATCATCATTTTTTTCTTCCTCTTCTTCTCCTTCTTCCCTTTAATCCCGTCTCAAAAGCCTTCTTGAGCTGACATGTTCGAGATGGCCGTGGTCCTCATTAAGGATGCAGAGGATGTTTGCTGCAGCAGCGCTGACTAGTGGCTTCCCCTCAATTCGGATTGGGCCAAAAATTATGATAATGATGATGATGATGGAGGGGGGGGGGAGTGGAGGGAAAAGAGTGAGGGTCCCTCTTTATTATTTTTTTCTCAACCCTCACGAACTTATTATAATCACGAGAAGAAGATGATGATGATGATGATGACGACGACGACGACTGTGATAATTATAATAATAATAAAACACCGCATGATTTCACGCGCACCAACTGGCCGTGTTTTCGTATATAATGGCTTTAAAAATTTGTTCTTGTATATTGTATCTTAGAAAGATAGAAACACATACCCACATTAATAATTTCACGATCTTTATATCTCTATATATTAAAAAAAAATATTAAAAACATGCGCTATAGCTGAATTGTCTTACATTCCTCAGGGAGACAAGAGCGTCTCGGAGGTCAACCTCTGCAACTTAAATTTCCTTACATGGCATTAAAGACGATTTACATTTAAAGCATGGAATTGTATATAATAAAATAACACAATAACGGCATAATTTCCCCTACAATTACCACGAAACGGCCTTAACTACACAAGGTACTGCAAAGCACTCAAGTTTCGAATACAAAAAGGAGTCCCTGACACTCCCAAGTTTGCTTTAGGTGGTATAATGTCTTTGTTTTCGTTAAAAATTCAAAAAAACAGAATAGATGGGGGTAAAAGGTGGGGATGGAGAGAGAAAGAAATTGCCGTCCTTCAAAGCCCAACCTTCAATGGAAATCGAACGGGGGAAGGAAAAAAAAAAGTGGAAAACAAGTCCATTAGAATTGAGTAATATTTGAATTTCTAATTCAACTTTTTCCTTTGTGCTTTCTCTCTCTCTCTCTCTCTCTCTCTCTCTTTCTCTCATTTTTTTAAATGCTCAGTCAACAAATTAATGGATCCCGCAAGAAACGACATTTCCTCTCGGTCAATAACGCAAGCCATCGCAAAAAATAAATATTTAAGAACTTTAGAATTTAGATGTAGGAGAGACGAGAAAGAAAAATACTTGACATTTTAGAATCTCAAACGCACTTACTAAGAACTTAATTTTATATATAAAAACGTTCTTTCAAATCAGCTGTAATCGTTATTTGAACCAGTAATCGACAGCCACCAGCAAAGGAAGCAGGAAACCAATACTAATATTTTATCCAAACGGATAATATGCAGAAGGATACAGTGCTCGATATGAAAACGGTTTCTTTTCCTTCGATAAAAATCGTCAACATCCCACAACATATATGTGGGTGTTAATTATTTTTATTTTACCCACCCCACATATGCATACATAGTTCTTTAGATACCAAATATGGAAATATATAAAAAAAACTTTGGTAACAAATTATATATAACAAACTGTCGATATAAAACACAATAAAATGGTAAATTATTATAAAGGTTTAACCAGCTTAACTCCTTTACCACAACTCCCATCTTACAATCAGTAAAACAATCACATAATTCGGACAGATTACACATTGCAGCAGTCTTTCAGCCTCTTCTGATATGAAAATGTGTCAATCTCTTCTTAAAGAATAGAGAGGATGTTAAATATTTAAAAAAATGAGATGCAATAGGGCAATAGCAATCAACAATAACAAAATGGTAAACCTCCTTTTTCTGGTTTCGTCAACTGCCTTTATTTTCTAAACTTACAGTCATGGACAAAATTATAGGACCGGTCAAGAGATGCAAAATGAATTTATTTGATTCATAATCCTGTGTACAGTATAATTTGTAATGGACAAAAAAACATATTTCTAAGAAAAAAATCAAGTTAACAAAAATAAAAACTAGCATTATCTTTTTTCATTTATGAGCTACAAAACTATGGTGTGCAACTGCTTTTCATTTAAACGTATCACTTGAATTAAACGGTCTGCCATCGACTCAGCCAATTTTTTTTCAGTCTGTCGAGTGGGATATCAGCCCATACTTTTGTAATGGCACTTTTCAAATCTTTTATGGTGTGAATAAACGCTTCGCACCATGTTACCCCACAAGTTCTCAATGGGATTGAGATCAGGACTGCACGCTGGCCAGTCCAAAACACGAATTTCTTGATCGTGAAGAAACTGTTGAGTGAATACTGCACGGTATATGGGCGTGTTATCTTGCTGAAAGACAAAATCGGATCGTTCTGTTCGTCTCTAAATGGCTACAAATAATTTCCTAAAACATCTTGATAATCGTCTGCATTTGATTTCGGCTTCACAAAACACAAACTTGATTTGCCGTTGGCAGAAAAAGCAGCCCAGATCATAACTGAACCTCCGCCTTGCACTCGTCTTGAAAGAAACTGTTCTGGCTGCCTGAGATCTTATGCCATCAGGCCTATCCATATTAAACTTTTTTTCGTCACTAAAGATAGTATGATTCCACATTTGCGAATTCCCAATGTACCGTTTCGCAAAGGCAAGTCTTGCACGCATGTGGCTTGAAGTTAATTTTGGCTTAGATTTATATTTCGTGTAAGTGTGATTGGTGGATGCTTGGAGTACACGACGAGTTGTTCTGTCTGATAAAGGAAGGTTCAGAGATGACATGATGTTAGAGGATGTTGCTCCTGTGCTGGTTAAAGCCATTCTCAGGATAGCACGTTTGAGGATTTTTTCCACAGCATGCGGATCACTTAAAAATTTGTGGACTACAGTCTTGGACGTTCCAATAATTCCAGCAATTTCTCTTTCACTCTTTCCACAGTTTTTGTAAGCTGTAATTTGAGCTTGCTGTTCACTGCTTAATTTTCTACCACGTCCCATTTAGATTTTGTTCAATACAGAATAGAATTTTGTTGTTTACTAAAGTAATGAAAATAACTGAATACTTCACAAAAAAAATTCAAATTAAGAACTCAAAATTCAGAATAATACATTAATTTGAAGGTGGTCCTATAGTTTTGTCTGCGTTTTGTAGCTTACAAATGAAAAAACATGATGCTAGTTTTATTTTTTTTTAAACTTGGTTTTTTTCTTAGAAATATTTTATTGCCCATTATAAATTATACTGTACACAGGATTGTGAATCAAATTCATTTTGCATCTTTTGACTGGTCCTATAATTTTGTCCAGGACTGTATAGAACGATCCCAGATTCAGGTCCTTTTCCATTGTTATCAATTCCGGTGGCGCTGCATATTTTAAGAATGGATAAGACGACGAACGAATTTGAAACGTGCCATAAAGAAAATAAAAACAGTTGAAGAAACAAAAAATAAATGATATAAATATGTCTAAAAATTGCATTATGCTTTATTAAGGCCGACGGGTATCGGTAATAATGTATTTACCATTTTGCATGTTTAGACCAGTTTCTTTTTTATCATTAATTCCAACTGCAATATTCACCACAAAGTTTATCTACGAAAAACCAAGTCTACCATTTTGTTACTGTTCTGTTGAGGTCTATCTAATCTTTTCAACACCGTCTTTATTATAATCACAAAAAGAAAACGGGAAGGAAGAATTCCGCAACTTGGACTCGAACCAGAGACGACTTCTTCGCTGGCGCCGCTCTTACCACCAACTGGGCTACCGCGGACAATGAACCACAAGCTAGTTACAATATGTCCAAATGGACTTCCACGAACGAAGCTACAAATCAGCTCAGCTGGCAGTGCAGGCCCCCAACTTGAAAAGCGGCAATTTTCCTTACTCTTAAAGCATCAAATAAATTGATGAAAGAGAAGATTTTTCCCTACTCTGAAAAAAATTTTTCCTTCCTTTGAACCCAACCTGAAGAAGGTGGACATCAGATCAACGATGAATTGATATGAAATTTTTATTTATCCTTTCTATTGCAAAGTAGAAATATCTATCATTTTAATGGAGAAACTTTTATAAGTTTTATATATTTCAGTTGAGATCCATTTGGAATTTTCTTGGCATTAATTGTCCACAAGTGCATATTTGTAATTAATATAGCTACCAGGAATTTTTCATGAATAATTAATTTCTAATAATTAAAAAAAGACACTATTTTCGCGAAAAATAAGCGGAAAACAACCAAAAACGCTAAAAACAAGCAAACCAGGCACTTAAAAAAAAAACAAACTTCTTTTAAAGAAATGCTTAATCAGCAAAACTGTAAATGGACTTCTGCGCTTTTGAGTTATAAATCACCCTTAAAAAAATTCATAAAACTAAATTTCAATTTCCCCCTTGACGTTTACTTATTTATTCGAGGGCGTATTTTGCAATTTTTTCCAAGCGCAATGGAGAAATTGAGAAACGGAGGAGGAGAAAGAACGAATGAAATGAGAAGAGAAAAAAAAATAATCACAACAACAATATCATTCGTTAAAATGCTTTCAAGAGACATCTAATACAGCATGGGAAGAATTTGCGCTCGCATTTAACGTTTATGTTTCAATAAATATCCATAAATTAATGTGCCATTTCAAGGCCAGCGCCGAGCTCCAACAGCAGGTTTGAAAACGAAGGGCGAAAAGGGACACTTCAGCAAATGACGTCAGCTAAAGGAATTGCGATCGTTTAGTAGGTTGAGTTTTTCTGCGAAAAAGGCTTAACAAATGGCAAATAAGCCAATTAAGGCTAGAAATCATGACGTCAAATTAAACTTTAACTATTTGAGATTGTACGTAATAGCTACGCAGCGAAAATTATATTTGCGTTTACTTAAAAAAAAAAAAAAAAAAAATTAATTAAATTAGGCGAATGACATAAATGACATTGCAAGATCAGGCGAATGACATAAATGCTTCTAAGAGAATTTATTTTAAAAAATTTTAAAGCAAAAATTATAACGGTAGGCTTTCCTTAAAACCTATTGAACATCACTCCATTACGACTCTATTAGGTTGATAACGTGTGACCTTGCAGGAAAGCTATAAAAACTGGAAATCCGACTCGTTTCAAATCGACTAGCATCGCCCATCTCCTATTCTTGAACATGGGAAGACAAGATCCTATTCTTGAAAATGTTCTCGCTAAAAAATTTCTACAGAAAATTAGTGAAAACATAGCAGCACTCTGTTTTTCTGTTCCAGCACTGCTGCTTACATACCCTGATGATTAAAATTCGAATTTCAAGCGTGAATATTTTCATTTCGTGCATTTTACATCTTAACAGCATTATCGTCTATGGGAAAGAGATCATGACCGAAAAACATGACGCAATACATTGTAAATTAAATTCTACGAGCAAAGTTCAATATCTTTCAATGGAAAAAAAATTATTTAAAGGTTCAAAAATCAGTTTGTACTTGGATTTTCAGTAGAATTATCACTATTGCGATCGCGATCCAAGTTTGATGTATTGGGGAGGTACATAATTCCTGTCGGCTAAGAACTGAGGTGTAATTCTCTGAAATAATTGTTATTGCTGTAATTCTTTCTATATGAACTAAATATGATCCTTTGTTAATCCATGCCATGTTCAACCATGCAATTTTTTTTTTTGGCAGATGAATCAACATGCAGTGTCAAGTCGAGAAGAATGAACATTTCCAGGAGATTATATTGTTGCAGTTCCATCAAAATGCCAGCCACGAAGGGACAGTTCGCCCCAAGTTCTGGACTTAGATGACAGCCGTATGAGGGAGGTCTTACCACAATCTCTACTCAGAACTCCCGCCTTGACTATCTCCTATAATGAACGGAGGGTTGTTTCATATATTTATGGTAACGAGAATACACTTACTGTAGGTTTACCGGAACCCATTTCTCCACCAACTATTGTGCTCTATGTGATGATCTTTCCTTCTAGAGACCGAATCCACAAAAATCCATAGGAGAGACATCGGTGACTTGACAGGAATGTCGGAGAATGGGATAACCTTAATCCATCAGTGTGATTGGATGGTTTGACTTGATGGATTTACTCGTCCATCGCCCTAGGATCCTATAAACGTGGATATCGTTACGATATATGTGTTCCAAGACATTTTCCTGATATTAGGCAGCATTTATCTCCTGTTCAGATCCCACTTTTTTGAGGTTCAGACATCCATTCTAGCTGTACCTAGCAATCACGAAGAATTGATAGACCCATTCAGATCGAGTCGTATCACTCTGTTGTCGATAAAAAATTGCCTATATCTTGCCATCTCGCAATAAATAAAACCAAGCCCCATCCAACGTTATTATGTTATTCCATTTGTCGCCTGCCAAATAGCGTTCAGTTTAATGCAGTTTTCTGCTGTTGGTTTTCTGTTCTCTGTAATGATCTTGGTAACAAAGCGAGGACTCGAGCCTTGTGACGGCGTTCTAATTTCAAATCTTAACGAATAATACAGGTTAACCGATACAACAGAGATTCCAGTCTTGCTTGGCGGTTGAGTTGGCGCATTTTATGTAAGGAATATCTTCTTTACAGTTCGAATGTTAACCTTAGTACGGAAAGAACGGGGGTGCACAGTTCATTATTTGGATCTATTTGTCTTCTGCGTTTAATAACTCTTGTCATACCATTCTATTATTCAGGAATATGAGTAACCAGCATCGGAAAGGGCTATGACGTAGTCCTCCTAGAACGATTCAATTTTTGAGGGCATGTTAATTTAGAACAATCAAATGCGTCAAATTCTTAAGGCATACTTGCGAAATTTACGGATAAAAAGTCGCTAAATGGTAAAAGCAAGAATTCATGTGGATGGCTCTGGTGATCAGTTCAAGAACTAAAGGTATCATTAATATTTTTTCTTGGACTTATTAATCGCACAACTTAACCTTCATTAGGTTGCCAATTTAATTTCTTATGTACGCTAATTCCATTGGTCCATTATTAGGCATAATCCTGACGAACGACTCCTACAATTTCTGTATTTTAAATTCAAATACCTTATAGACCTAGCAAACCAATTTTTCTTATTAATTTATGCTAAAAACAAGACCCAAGATCAATTTATGTTAACCGCCCACGAGATATCATTTCCTCCACAACATGCTCAAAGTAAATTTACAAATTAATTCTGAGTGCTTTCATTTAATGCATCACAGCCTTCCTTGGGGGTCATTCACAACCACTAGGAACAAGTTAATCCGTGAAAGAATGTTGTCCTTTATATTTACTTTATTCATTTATTATTATTATCACCATCATCATCATTCTTTATAATCTCTGAAACACGTCCAAGCGATATTAAAACTTAACAACCGTTAAAAATGATGAGACAAATGGCAAAAGAGTAACATATAAATGGTTTCATTTTTCGAAACGACTCCTTCCGCGTTTTCAGCGCAAAAAATTTAACAAGTTTCATGGCCACTCTTTTTTAAACTTTCTAATGGATATCCTTGGATCTAAAGATTTTTACTTCTTAATTCCACGAAATCAATCTGTCATCTATTTTATTAATATCATTCCCTCCATTAAATCTCCTACAATGTTGTTGGCTCCGAAGCACTCCCATTCCAATCACGAATCCGAAAGGAAATTCGATCTGATATTTATTTTTTTCCGCTTTTCTCTCCTCCCCTTTTCAAGTTTGTTTCATTTTCAGAAGATGTTGAATGGCTTCGTTATCCAATAAATTCGCCTTCTTTCTAATAAACGACCTGCAATTATCAAAAGGTAAAAGCCTAATCAGACAAAACCAGTGCTACTGGTTTTTCTCTTAATACCTATCCGAAAACGTGAAAATAACATTATTTAAAAAACCTCTTCAACTTCAATAATTAGAAAATTTCAATTCAGAACAATTAAAAAGAACCCCTTAAAATATCACTCCGACAAAAAGACATCTACCGATAATCAAATAGTATCTTCCTCTTTACACTCTCGCTTTATTCTTTAATTTCCACCTAAGGTGACAAAATATTCAAAATTTCTGTCACGTACGTCATTTACATTAACGGCTCAAAAAAAAAAAAACAATTAAATTTCTCGCATCTCCATCTGCAATAAAAGTGTTAAGGCCACCACCTCAGGGGATGCGCTCGTTCTTTAGCCCGTCGACAGCCTTTTTCGTGAAACCAATAACAATAATAATAAAGACTCCCGTAACCGATTGCTAATGGAGCATGAATATGTTAACAACTACGAGAAAAACCTACACAATGCACGCTTAACTTACATTTCTAATGGAAACTAAACCTTTATTCCAAGACATGATCAGTGCGATTTTGTACACTTCGTTCTATTTCCAAAATCCTCCAGAAATGAACCTCGCAACAAACAGTACACTCTCGACAGACTTCCAACTTGAATAAGTGTCTGTATACCTTTAACAAAACAGCAGGTGGGACTACCCACGGAGCTCTAGATAGGAGGTAAAAACTGTCTTTTTGAAGCTTATCTCAGTAGTCCAAATATGAAAAACACAGAAGATAGGCAAGGAACTCCCAGCGGAAAAGCTCTCCCAGAGGATGGGTCCATACAGTTCCAGATCTCTCCCAGAAAATTGTCCACCACTCGACCGCAGCTTACTTTTATTGTAAAAGTATTACCAGAATTCATAGATAGGCATAGTCATAGGATTCTCTCCCAAAAAGTATCTAATGTAGATTTTTGCGATATTAGCGCCAGCTGTTGGGCGCTTACTGAATTGCATGTCGCAACACGAGGCCTTCTGAATTAGCTGTTAATCTTGAAGGCCACGCTTGCTGTTTACCTCCTTACAAGTTTTCACATTGATTTTTGACAATCAGTTCAATTTTTCAAAACAAAACAAAAAAATGGGCTTACAGTGAGCGCTTAACAGCTAGCGCTAGTATACAGGGTCAGTCAAAAGTTCTTGGGCACCTTCATAATGCGAAGCCTGAAGGGAAAAAGTGAAAAGTTATGATGGCAACTCATATTGGGTGATGGGCCGCAACTTGTGGGGTTTATGTCGATCATGGCCGTCATCTTGAAATCCGCCATCTTGGATTCAAGTTTAAATTTTGAAATGGGAATGGGGCATGATGCATATGGCGGATGGAAAAACACGAAATCATTACAGAATCCAAAGAATCCAGAAAGGCTAGATTTGGAGACAGAGGAGACTGGCCATTCTTATTGAGATAAAACTTGATACATATTTTGCTAAATAAAGACGCATTGATGTAAAATCCCTTCTTGGGGTACATTCTATAAACAGAGTCCAATAGCCTTAATTTATTTTATAAAACCAATTCAATCAGTTCAGCCTATTCTCATAAGATATAATGAAAAAAGATTCTACCGCTTTTCATAGATCTTAGGATCAATCATCACATGTGACGTCTTTGGGGGGAAAAAAAAAAAAAAAAAGACAAAACACGTGATGATTTGGAGCACGTGAAAAAAGCAGCAGAAATCAAAACTCATTTTATACTGAAAACGATTTCGTAGAGTTGCATGAATCAAACAAATCAAGCCGCACATGTTCATTAAAGGGAACCCATATGATTAAAAGGTAATAAAAATATCACCTTTCTGGTAAAGCAAAAATTAACAGAATTCTTTGTCACACAACAGGAAAAAGGCCAAATGAAAAACCCTGACGCACAAAATATCACGTGACAGGAAATGTTGAAATAACGCAATAATTTTTAAAGAGAAGGAACAAATCGAATTAATTAAGTTCCTTTCAAAATGTAAACATTAGGAAAAAATAATTTAATAATCAGGATGTTTCAGTTTATTTATTTATTTATTAATTTATTGAAAATTAAATACATATATTTTTTTATGAAGAGACTCGTAACTGCCGTAACCAATCCATTTCCAAGAAGGTTGACAGCTGATGAGCTCATAGGCTTTTGATGGCAAAGATGCAAAACATTTAATATCAATACAATAAATGATTATTTATGAGAGTAAAGAGATTGACTGACGTTTATATGAAAAAACTGGAATGTTTTGTACTGCTATTGAAACTCCACCATCTGTTTATTCAATGTGTTAGTCTTGCCTCTTGGCTATGGCAAGACATGGGATTTTCCATGGCAACCGGGCGCCTTGAATGGGCCAGAGCGGATGGTGTCCTATGCTTCACTGCAGATTTTCTATAGACCATCTAGTGATCTTTAGGATAGTCCTGAGGAGCAGCATCCTGTATCTTCGGCCATCCTGTTTCTGAAAGCAGCCAGTCGATCTTGTCGTGTGGCTTGAAGGCTTATCCTGGTGAAGCCAAACCTGGTTCATTCCTGCACTGTAGAGATGTGGGATATCAGAACGATAAATTGGTTCCAGGATGTTTGTCTGAATGTAGGATTGGTTCCATAACTGCCATTAGGATTTTACAAGCTTTAGGTTAAACTTTGCGCAGCGTTAATTTTCCCGCGAAAAGCCTAAATCCTTTAGAAGAAGTTTCATTGCATTGTCGCACAGTCTCCGCGACCTTTAGGACCTTATTTGCGATAAAAACAACCCTCGAAACTTCTTTCAGTTGTTTAAGTAGATCCATGCTTCGTCTACGGTTATCACTTTTCCCCCCACTTTTCTCCTGCTAACTATATCTCACACTATTTCCGCGCATTGGTCTTAGCTCTGCGATACTTGTGAACATTGGTCTTGTGTCGTTGTTCCATTTGCAAATCTTGGTTAATAATGCGACATACAGTAACCTATGATACTCCGACAGAACAGACAACGCTGAGTTCGATTTTGGAATTTACGATTTCGATTTCCTCGCCTCTTGAGTAAGGTGCTTCTTAAATAGTACACTGAGCTTGGTTCTACTCCCAGTCCATATTTGTTATCCTCACTCAATAACAATTTTATCGAGAATATGAAAATCCTAGATCTAAAAGGGCATTTAATCCTAAGCTATATACTCCTCCCAAACCGGAATTAGTCGCGCTGGATTTCGTTACTATTGGGAATGGCGTCACGTGACAACAATAACATGGACTCGCGAAAACAAACATGCGAACCAAGTGCACAACTGAGTAATACTTGTTTTTTAAATGAAATTCTATATTAAAACTTACGTAATGAAAAACAGCACTGAAGCTACTGAATGTACTCCGCCTACACTGAACTCGTCTAAAAGAAATTGAGAAAGAAGAAAAGATGATTACATACTAAACCCTCTTTTGCTTTTTATATAGTAATCTACTTAATTAATTCAATTCCAGCTATCACTCCACACAAAAGCATGAACGTCTCATGAGTAACTCGAAGTATTATTACTGCTAAATATTAATAACCACCAACATGATAAATAGTTCAATGGGTAAAGTTGAATGGGGCGACCATCATTAGCAGGATGAGGCTTTTACGACGGAGGGGTTGCATTCTGTGGCCTAAAAAACCGCGGGGGTGAACAGGGCCTAAGAAAAAGAAGAGTGAAGGAGGCGAAACACCTTCTCATCAATCGTCAGAAAATTTAAAAGGCTCTTCAAGAAGCGGGTTGCCATTAATTTGTTAACGAACTTCTCTCCCCATTGTGTTACCTTCAGATCCGGAGGTGAGTGAAAAATTTCCCTTCCGTTCCAAATTAAATTTTTCTTGTTGGCCAGGAAGATAATGAAAAGAAGCGAACAGCTCATCGACTGCCTTAAACCATCTTTTCGTCTTCTTACTATTCATTCGTTTCAATTGTTATCGTTCTCCTTTATTCATTTCGTCCATCGCGCTCTTCAATTATAGTTCCTCGTCTTTTTCTCTTTGCGTTTTTCAATGGCTTTTCCCTCCCATCCACTTTATTCACTCTCGCCATTGCTTTTTTTAAAAAAAAAACAACACGAATTCCAAAAGAAAAACAGAGAACAAATCCTTTTTAGTTATTGTCATTTCGTTGAACACACACGCATGCACCTTGACTTGCAGCAACCATTTTTCTATTTACGTTTCAGTCAGGAAAAAAGAAAAAAAAAGAAAAGAAAAACCTATCTGACTGGGTTATGTTAATATAGCATTTTGCAGGCAGAAAGCGTTTCTCCTGCTATTGCAACTTTTTCTTCCCCCCTATCCACCTATCCCTTCCAACTCCATCTCTTTGTCTTTTTAAAGGACACCGCAAGGACTTGTTACCGACGAGCGCCGTTTTTGTTCGAAATCATCCATCAATCCTGAAAACGAAGGAGTAATTAATTAATAGTGATTTCTCGAAACTCGTTTCGATATTTAAACTTTGAAAGCAAGTTTAAAACTCAGCGATATTTATAAAAAAATTTACCAAAACCTGTGCTTCAAGTTAAAGCCCCTTTCTCCCCTCTCCGTCCCAACTTGGTGAATTCTATTTAAGTTGCGGCACATAGAGAGAAAAAAAAAATTAAACACAAATTTATATAACACAATCCAGAAATAATTTTAATAATTAAAAAAGTAAGCAACACGCTTAGATTAAAAAAAATTAGTTTGGAGTATCGGATCCTATGTAGCGAATTCGACTCTTATATACGAAAGTATTATTGAAAGCGTATCCTTTATTAGCAATATGAGACATGCAACTGCGAAAGTCTCTATCTCTGTATACAATATAGTACTGTTCATGAAATGAATGTAGACTTAGTCATACAATATGTTGGTGGTATACATTTTAATGATGGAATTGACAATCATCCAAAACTCCACACCAAATTCTTTGTTTGCGCGCAAGCATATATTGGAAGCGATGGCGGTGCGCGGCGGCAGTAGCGCTTCGTTCAAATCGGAAGTGGAAAGGAAAAAAAAACCCATGGCGGTAAAGGGGAAGCAAAATCAGAAACGGCGATTGCAGTGTTAAGTACAAAATTTTAATTTTGCTCTACAACTATTCGTCTCAAAATAATTTATAAGATGAGGTAAGCATTCATTGATGAATATTTATTCAGAAAGTTGAGAATCCATTCAATTGTCGTCTGCTGCTTTTTCGTAGAAAGTAGTTCATGTCTGCTTTCATGTGAAATGGATTCGTGTGTAGTGTTGAGTGGTAGAGGAAAGAAGTTCCGTCAAGCGCCAACAGGTGTATTAATGCGCACAATGGCGTAACATGCATGGCTATGTCTCCTCAAATTTTTTCGTTTTCGCGGTTCATTTTCAAAGAAACAAAATAATGCGATTTCTTATTTTGCAAACATCAGTGGTTTATTCAGGTGAGTAAAATATTTCAATTTGGTGGGAAACTGAGATACAGGCTCGGATGGTTCCCCTGTAAGTCTATATTCTTTTCAATTATTTATATCAACATAATACAAGACCAATATTGCAATTGGTCATACCTCCACGAATGATGTTCTATTTGTAACATTTTTTAATCCACTTTTTGGAACCACTCTCTCGGGCACTTGATGACTTTTCCAAAAAGCTGTGTCTTTAACATTTAACATATTCGCACATAACTCTCATCACATATTGCCTTACCAATTGCTAAACATTTGTTGAGCAGATCAAGAGCTCATGGTTATTTCCGGTTCATAACATATTAGTGATACAGAAATTTCGATGCAAGAATTTGGTTTAATTGGATAGATACCTGAGATGATATTTTATTTAACAAACAGCTCAACTAGTGTTTGAAGTTCTCTAGACCATTGTTTAAAATCTCTTAATTCGTTAAAGAGGGTCCATGAAGGTTTTATCATAAGCAATGATACTTCAGATGTTAAATTATTAATGAAAAATATGAAATAACATTCCAAGGCATAAGCTGAAGATTCCTGGTTCGAATCTAGGCCATGGAATTTTCTTTACTATGATTCTTAATCACTTTATTCGCTTGATCATACTCCCTCCTTCGTTTTTCCTGAAACGTCTATCAAATTCTACGCTCAAAATTTTTGCTTACTAGCGCAAATGGGATATATTCTGAAAATTTAAGAATCAGGGAAATCCTCGACTACAGATATTAAGAACTGCAGGAGGTAAGTAGTAACTGTTAGCCATCTTGCCCTAATCCTCTATCATTTAAAACTACTAGTCATGCTTTGACAGATACTTGTTGTAATATAATCGAAAGTTATTTAAAATTAACCTAAGTTTAGGAGGCGGCCGCGCCTGTTTGTCTCGTCGGTTGGCTCGCTGATCGATGGAGTTAAGCAACTTCAGGCGCGGCCAGCTGCTGGCTGGGTGACAGCCAGTGGCTTGAGGACCACTGCTGGGTTGGACGGCTATTTGGGGCGTAGCTATTGGGGGACTTTAGTCTGATCCATTTGCTGAATGACCAGTGCTGGATGTCCAGCAGTTGGTGATAGCCACTGGTTTGTTCGTCCGCCAGTAGCTCTTCCATCATGAACCCCCCCGTGCTTCGGAGGGCACGTTAAGCCGTCGGTCCCGGCTGCTACTGTCATCTCGTAGCAGTCGTTAGTTATGGGATGGCGCAAAACTCCCTCGAAGGAGTAAGTGCCGCAGATTATCGTTCTGTACAAGATAGCCTAAGTTTAAACAGAAAACATTTAGAAAAATTCACTGAAAAGCGCTTTTGATCCTACCTATATTGACACAATAATGAGAATCTAGCAGCTTCGAAAATGAAACTCTAAGGAAGAAGTGCGATCAGTCATCACTCTCTTACAAGAATAAATCATTGCTACTTGTTGTCTCAAGCGATAGGGATTGTTGTCTCAAGCCCTTTTGCTATAAGACAACGCCGCTCACAGAATGCTAAATACACCAAATCTTATCTGGAGAAACTGGAGTTTGAGTTATTGCCATATTCTCCTATTTCGCGGAAATCTAGGCATTTTCTGACTTAAGTGTGATTTCCCCTCCTAATATTTAATAATGCAATTATAGTTAAATAACTAAACAATATAATTTCTTGTTTTCTTCTCGTTTCCACTTCTTATAATGAAAACAGCTTTCCCCTTGCTTTCCATACAAGGATTTTTTTTCCGGCCAGTGGTTTTCACATTAAACAGAATTAAAACCACTCACAAATTCGGCTAATGATGCAACCGATAATAGTTTGTTTGGCAAAGCCCAAAACCGCCGCACGGCATATATAAAAGTAAATTAAAAAATTGGGCTGTGACTGTATGTATTAAAAAAAAAAATCAAGAAACCGGTTCTAATAGTGGTCGACGTAGTAATCACTTTTTCTCTTTTTTTAATTTTTTTTCCCTATATTATTTCAATCGCCAACAAGTTCTAGGTTACTTTACACAGCAATTTATAGGATGAAACGACATTGGCAATGTTTTTATTTTGGTTGCTCGAGCGTCCGAGAAATTAATTGAAGCGTTTAAAAAAACTTACAACTTTTATTAGGAGGACGTTCTACTGATTCAGTGATTCCAAAAAAATGACAAGAAATAAATAGAAAAATTTTAAATTAAAAAAAGGCTTGTTAAATAAAAAAAAAAAAATCAAGGTCCGCGAGACGTTGTCTTTAAAATAATAATATATTACTACATAAAGAAAAAATAACGAATCTTGGGTGTGTTTTTTCTTTTCCTTACAAATGATAAAATTTTTAATATGAAGATATATTAAATTTGTTTAAGCAAGTTTTAAATTTTATAAACTGCACAACTTCTTTATAACTTTTTCTTGAATTTTTGTTATTTGTTTATGGTGTATGAACTCGGCATCCCAATATAACCCAATAATGGCTTCTGGAAATGCAGTATTATTTTCTGTTTCATTATAATGAAAACAAATAATAATAATACATCCGATAAAAACTAATAAAAAAACGCTATATTAACTCAATCATTCTGAAAGAAACTGGGCTGTTGAGAATGATGACGTAGTTGAGAAACCGACAACAGCGAGCTTTCCGATACACATTTTCCTGTTCTTTGTAAACCAATATAATACGAGATTATAAAAAAGAAACTAAAAAAATAACAATATACCTTTAAATTTCAAAAACCCATACGAAAATTACATTTCTGAGTACACCTAAGTAAAATGAATATGGGAACCTACATTTCATTCTGGATTATCGTCAGAAAGCTTCCGGATCATAAGCATTTTTGTATGGATCCCAATTTTACGGATCCAAAAGTAACGAACGACTAACACTACTTGCCATCAGGTGCTGCATTGCAAGCTCTTAGTAAAGGTCCGCCGTTGCTTTTTCATTATCAGTACTCACTTTATTAAGATAAATAAGAACCCTCTAACAAAATTGGCCGGAGACGTAAAATCCTCCCTTGAATCTTGTAAAACCGTTACTCCTAATGACCAAATTCTTTATAATTCCAGCGCAATTTTACCTAGAATCTTGTATGCTTTATCCAAAAATCCACAAACCTGGGAATACATTTAGACCCACTGTCTCTAACATCAACGCCCCCATCCAAAATATTTCCAAATTCTTAGCCGTAAATTCAGATATTAGTCTTTTATGACGTCGAGTCACTATTCCCAAGCATACCCATACTTGAAATTTTAAAATTCCTTGAAAACATCCTCGTTAAAAACGGGTTTGAAAATAAGGTCATATCCGAATTGTTAACTTTATCTAAACTCTGCACCAATAATAACATCTTCCAATTTCAAGGTGAATTTTACGGAACCACCATTGGTTCTAAAGGGTGTTTCATTAGGAGTGATAGTTTTGCGAATTGAGATTTAACGATTTCTGATACATTTTTGTTTTCTTTCCAAGTATCAAAATATACAGTAGAGTTTGCAGTTTCATCATGCAGCGTTTGACGCTTCAAGAGCGTTTGGAAATTATTAAAAAATATTACCAAAGTTCGAGCTCAGTTGTGGGTGCTCAACGTTTGTACACCAGAGAATTGGGATACCGTCACCGTTGACATGTTTGAATGTGAATACACTTTACAGGAAAATAAGCCACCGAGAAGGCGCGAAATGATGAAAATATCGCAGCTGCAGCGGCCAGTGTTACTGATGATCCAAATTTTTCGATTTCACGTCGATCACAACAATTGGAGAATTTTGCATACGGATTTGGGCCTACATCCTTATAAAGTCATATTGACCCAAGAGCTGAAGCCAGACGACCACAGATTGCGTCGGGATTTGCTGATTGGGCGTAAGAGCATTTGGAAGATTATCCTGATTTCGGCCAAAAAATCATTTTCTCCGACGAGGCGCATTTTTGGATGAATGGCTTTGTTAACAAACGCAATTGCCGTTATTGGGGTGAGAACAACTCACAAGTGTTGCATGAAATGCCGTTGCATACTAATATTGGAGCGATCGTATGCGTCAGTGTAAACAAAGCCGTTGTGGTGGACAAATGAACGATGTCTTGTGTTTCAAAATATAATTTAAATAAAAAACTGCACTGCACAGATATTTTTGCAGTTTGTGTAAACTAGAATATTTTGTGATCCCATCTCAACAGCTTCTATCCGACCCGTTAAATTTACCTATGAAGCTAAAATCAACCAAAAACTTCCTTTCCTTGACCTTTTGATTATTACAGACAACATCTTGAAGTTCAACATCAACCAACAAACTGAAACTACATCACCTCCTATTCCTCCCATCCTTGGAACCAAAAGACGGCCACATTCACTTTCATATTCGACCGCGCTCTGAATCTACTACTAAAAGCAGAAGACTTCAACAACATATCCTATGACTGTTGTGGCTAAACAATCTTTCATATAATCTTTATTGTACTAATCTCCTGTTTCTTAAATTTGTTACGAGAAACTCGTGGCCAGTCTGCATGACGACGTTTCAAATCGTGTTATGGCGGATTTCAAGATGGTAATCAAGTTCGTCATGCCTATACAGTCTAGGCTGTCTAAGACGGTCTCCTCCAAGACGGACTAAAATTATAACGGTCGAAAATTATGTCGCCCGGATTTGGGAATAGGCTTTCCCATGTTAAATTGTATGCCTATAACAGACTCCTTATAACAGTCACAACCTTATAAAGGACCAAAAAATGTGGTCCAAAGACAGCACAGTAATCTCCTTAACGGACTTTACGTTCGTTAATGGACCTTGTTCGTGAGTAACATACCCTCGATCAAGGCATCATTGCTCATTATGAACGATTTTTACATACAATTTTTTCTTTTCGTACTGAAATTTTAAAGGCCTTTTTATATTAAATTTTGGATTATGTTATAAATTTAACTTAATCCACAATTTAATATAAACATGTTTTTTTTTTTAAATAAACTCATTTTTCAGTATCTGCAATTTTATTCTCGTAGCCAGTGGCCGTATTGCAATTTTCCTTTTTTTCTTCTTCTTTTTTTCTTCTTCTACATTTAGTAGCCATGTATTATAAAAGCAAGCGATGGAATTTAAATTTAAATTTAAATTAATTATCATTCAAGAATTTAAAATTTTGATGGAAAAAATATTAAAGATCATTTTATTTATGTTGGGGATTCCTCATTGGGATTCCCTATCGGGGATTTACCATTCCTTACGAGTTTCAGTAGCTCGTGATTATTTATAACAGGCTTGACTGATATACGTTATAACAGTCAAGACCGTTATACGTTATAACAGCCATGACCGTTATAATTTATAACAGTCAAGACCGTTATTCCTAAAAAGGACTAATTTTATAAAGGACCCTATTCATGTCGCCCTTGGAAGACCGTCTTAGACAGCCTGGACTGTATCCCCATATCTATTTCACATTGGTGCACTGAGATATTTAATTTTCCTATTCAGTTTTGAAATGAAAGGCTGTATTGGGACTTTAGAGCCACCTTGGTAAATTATAGATAAAATCTACTAAACTTTATAATTCTAAGTGGGGCGAAGGGGCTATGTACCACGAATACTTAATTAATCAATTAAAACAGGAATTTTTTTATTAATTTAGCACTACCGCGCATATAACTAAACCCGTTCCAAAAACGGATAGCTTACTAATAAGACCAAGAAACAAGAAACCGTTTCCTACCAAAACATTTTCCTTCTCTTTTAATTTCAAACAAAGCAAGTTCGCAAAACAAGGAGAGCAACAGCATTCATTTTTTAAGCGTTTTTTTTTAATCCCTACGAAATCGTAACAACGCTTCGACTCGATTTTAATTATCTCTCGACCAATAGAAACCCAGATGGGCGGAGAAGGGGGAACCATTTTTACGATTTCTTTCTCGATCGATTCGCATTAAGTGATAAAACGCGCCCATTTCGCATTCACTTCGATTTATCGCCTAGCGATCGCTCTTATTCCCCCTCCCCACTCCATTTTCACCCACTCCCACTGTGAAGGCGAAAAAGGAAATAAAATGGGTTTCATTAATACACATGTATCGTCTCAGCATCCAGCATTAGAAGACGCATTTGGATAGATATTAGCAAGAAAGGGTTCGGGAATCAATTATCTAGCTATAAGTCTCAGTGATCCTTTCCGATGATATCTTAACTTTAATTAACCTTTAGAAGGCAACAAGGAACAGGTGCTGGAGCCAATCCAATCAGGAAGGCGTACGAAAGCTGCAATTTCTATCCTAGCACATTTCCTTTAGACTGAATTCTAAACATTACTTAGTCATGTTCCAAAAAAAAACTAAGCAAGTAAGGCAGTGAGGATTCATCCTTGACATCACGAAGAATGTTATAATAAAACGACGGTATTCTTCAATTGCAATATCAATCCATTCAATCTTGAAATATTCCAAACTATTCCAAAGACGAGGAATTGAAATAAGAAGCTGTTCCATGCAGAATAAAAGTGCAGCATTGCAGGATGGACTTGGTTGACAACAATGTTCATTTAGTTCGTCTAATAAAAGAAGCTCCGTAATCATCTAAACAAGTGCATCTTGATTCAGCAGAATACAAACCTTCTTCCAGTCATCATGTGTCCAATTACGGGTGTTCCAGACGCCACTGTAGACAAATTGAAATCACGCGTTTTCGTAAGTACTGCCGATTTGAATCCGCTTCAATTCCCGGCGCATGGTTCTGTCAGATATACGAGGTGCTATCCAAAATTTCCCGAAACGTACCTCTATAAAATACGGAACTTACCCGATCCGTTAATTTCCACCGTCGCCTTCAAAGTAGTCTCCTTGGACCTCTATACATCGCTTCCAGCGATGTTCCCACTTTTGGAAGAACTCCTGGAAGTTCCCAGGTTGGAGCATGTTTAACACTTGCTGCAATTCCATTGGATCACTTCAATGGAGTCAAATCACCGCCCTTTTAATCGCAATTTCAATTTTCGGAAGCAGTAGAACTCTCAGTGGGACAGGGGACAGCGGCCATGTTCTTTTTGTTGAAGTCCCAGTGTTTCTTCTTTCACATCTTTGGCTTTTTGCGCCTCACGTTTTCCCTTAATCGTCTCAAAACGTCCCGTATGACAGTCCAAGGCAATCATATAAACATCATAAACATAGTCGGACTTCGGTCCTCTCGGATCACGTAACGCATTTTTGTGATCATTTCTGGAGTTGTGCTTGTTGACGGTCGACCAGAATGCTTGTCGTCTTCCACAGACTCCCGACCATCTTTGAAACGCTTAAACCACTCAAATGTTTTGGTTTAGCCTAAAGCTTGTTCACCAAAAGCCTTCATCAACAGTCTGTGGGTTTCAATCACAGTTTTCTTCAGCTTTAATATCAAGAATCGCAACACGACCAACACAAAGAGTGACAAAAACAGCTCAAACTCAAAATCACGTGGAGATAGGATGACACCGCTTGGCACAATTACAGCTGAGACGCACCCCTAACACCATCTATCGGCTAAAATTCTACCTCTTACGGTTCGGTCAGAATATAACAATTTCGGGAAATTTTGAGTTATGCCGTGAACAGCGTGGCTAAAATCAGTTGTCAATTGTTGCACAGTAGTTGTGCAGTTTCTTCTTATAGTGATCTCGTTTGAAGAATGATTGTCTTTGAGCCATGATTTTAGACAAAAACTGTGGATCATTTGTTCCAACGGTGACTACTGTGGATAATACACATTTCCAATGAGAATCCATTCATGGGTCCAGCTGGAGGAACACCAAATCCTTTTTCGAAGTGAGTTAGGTCCTTTTCCCCCTCTTATATCAACTCCACCAACTTCTCCTTAAATAAGTGTACGCTTTAATCATATTTATTTTGCAAAAAAAACAGATTAAACAAATTTCAAAGAAATTTCTCCAGATGGCTTAATTGGTTAGAACCTCGGCGCGATTAGTTGGAGGTTCCTCGTTCGAGCACAAGATGTGGATTTTTTTTCCTATTTCATTTATAAGTTAAAACAAGTTCACTTATGTTTCATATAGGTATCTAATTCAATGACCAGTGTTTGTATTTTCCCCTCACATTCTTTTCAAAGAATTTTCGTGCTGACGTTGCTAAACAGAATCCGCGTCTGAAATTGCTAGTTAATCATGCTGGGATTTGAAATATGCACCAGAAGGTATGCTGTATTTTGTGCTGTATTTGTATAGGCTGTTTGTTATTAAGCTAACAGTACTCAGAGCCATCTCTAGCTCGATCTCACAACCGGAATGCCATCAAATTTGGTAGCGGGACTAATGACGACATGTGATGAAGGATTCCATTTAAAAAAAAAATGTAACTCCAAACATAGCCAAAAGGGGGAAACGTGGCGCTGTAGCAGTCTACGTAGCTGGTAATTATAATTTGCAGGTAAAAATCCATAATGCAAATTCTCGACTAGGTTAAGTGACAATCGTATTTCAGGCTATACAGATGTGGCGAAAGCTCCGAAAGACATTCTAAAGACTAGCTTAGCTCAAGTTGATTCATCTTCAATAGTCCAAACCGTCAGAATCTGCATAAAGTCCCTCTATCAATTAATGAATTGAATTTCAAGATCCAGACGTCAGATCTGAGAATACACGAGAACGCGGACACTTTGAAGATGGTCGATGTCCTCATCAGTTGAAGGCAATGTGCTGAATAAAACGTGAAGTTACACTTCAATTTTGTCTTTGTTGTTTATTTGTCTATTCTTTGTAACTCATTTGTCCACCTTTTTCCCTATCGCCGACGCTGGGAATTACATTTTTTTTTCGCGGAAAGCTTTTTCCCATGTCGTCAATAGCGCTCTATTTAGCGCCATTTCAGTTGTGAGACAAAGCAACAGATAGCTGTATGATTGTGCTATGATGTCGAAGATCTCTTGGATTGCCCTTGAATACAACTTGAACAACAAATAGACTACAGGTTTTTCACTTTGTAAATACGCTTTTCAAGTGGCATACACTTAGAAATGGTAAAAAACGACGGCTACTTAAAAAGATCCTTAATTGACCAACAAAAATTTATGAACATAAAACATTCACGAAACGAATTTAAATCATTTCTCGAATAGAAAGGTCAAGGGAAAACACTCCTTGTTATTCAGAAACGCTAACCATTTGTTAGCGGTTGCACAATTCCGGGCGCTCGCTATTTTGTTTACTTCATTTATTTATTTATTTATTTATTTAGCCCTGACATTAAATCGATAACAGAAAAAAAAGTTATCTGAAAAAAAAACAAATGTTTATATTATTCATTAGTGACTCCTTTCTCTTACATAACTTTCATTGTTTAACGTCTCCCCAATTCAATGTTTACTTAGCGTGCAACGTCAATTAAACGCTGTAGAACGCTTCGCATGTTCTTCGATCTTGATTAATAATAAACTAATTAACAATTAACTAATTAAAACTCTTAAGATAATAAACGCAACACTTCCTTCTTCTGTATTAAAATTGAATATTTTTTCCCCTTAGGATCCTAGTTTTGGCGATAAATGTCCACACGCGGACGAACACAGGAGCACAGAAGCATAAACATTTTCCCCCCAATCTTTTTTGCTGGTATTAACACGCAGGATTAGATTAACAGAAAAACTATTTTTAAATATCCATTAAACTGCTTTTCCATTATTTTTGTTTCACTGGAACCCAGCCGCGACGGAGAAGGCGGGGTAGGAGTGGACTTCCGCTCTTAAATGAGGTCATATCAACTTCCGGTCGAAACGACGGCGGGAAATCGGTTAAAACGGAGTTAAAAACAAACAGTAGGAAAAAAAAAAAAGAATTACTGAAAAGAAAAAGAAGAAAAAAAAAAATCAGCGAAACGGCGTTGTTATTATTCGTTTCACGTTCAAGGAGAAGGCGAATTGAAGGTAAAAAAGTCGGCTCGTCAACCGAGAGACGGCAGGTGGTTCAAACGTCTTTTCGCTGATTCAGCCTACTTTGAAACCATGAATAATATAATTATAGGCAGAAATTGGAAGGGACGCAATCACGAAAACACATACACAATCTTACCAAACATATCCCTTACATTTTTACAAACCATGACAGCCAGCAGCAATAAAATGAACGATGGGGTGGTTTTTAATCAAAAAGTTGTCCGGGCATCTCTTGAAATTCAAAATAAGTTGTTTCAATATATATAAACATTGAACTATTACATAATAACAATAAGCGGTGTGCTAGGATAAGGCTGGCACTCAACGATGTTTCACCTTTAAATGTTTATAATTCGAATGAGCGGTAAGCGAAGCTCTCAAATTATACAGTGGCCGCAGTAAAATGTAATTTATATACATTCCTTTGCATACTCAAGCTTATTTAAATATTTGTATATATATGGAACTGATGTTTTGCAAGTGAAATTCTTGGAAAAGAGACTTTAATAACAGCAATAAATTTAGTACGGTAAAAATTGCTAAAACTAATAGCAACTACTGTATACATCTAAAACCAATGGTACAAAACTAATTCATTAGAAACGCCACACATAACGAATTGATCAACCTATATCTCTGATTACAACTGTAATTCTTATAGGCACAATTCTACAAAATATGGAACCGTTACACAGGAATATTGGCCGAATTTGGCATAACAGCACCTTAGTTCAAATGAAATGGTGGCATTTCTAGACTTCGAATGCAGCTTAACCTAATCTAACCTAAGCTTATTGAAATCAGATTAATGTTCACATGATCACTTAGTTAACAGAGTGCATTGTCCTACTGAAAGTGAACATCTGCATCAGGAAACGCTCTGGTCTGCAACAATGTTGAGATCTGTTATGAAATGGACAGTTCTTTGTACTGTCCTCGTTAATCTCCTGCTTAGAAAAATATTCGTCTTGCTGTGGTCTTGAATATGATTTTTAGGTTGTGCACTTAGGTTGAGTTATAATCTATCGTGTGTTGTTGCCGCAGAAGATACATGTTAGTTACCTTTATGGGTTAAACTTTTGCTGCAGAATTACAGTTCTATGAATATCCGAAAAACTACTGCACGTGAGAAGCTGGGGTTGTTAAATCTTTTTGCTTCTACGATCACGCCACGTTCGAAGTCTTACCCATGTTTAGGCTAACTTGTACTGTCAAACAGTTGTTCAGACAACGTACATGCCTTTAGTCCGTCATTTGCATATGGTTGGTTGGTTCGTTAAGTTTTTGGGCGCGTGAAAATCTAGGTCATTTTGCGACCTTATATGACTATTATCTTCAAACACTTTTGAGACAATTCCACATGATTACCTTCCAATGGCAAACATAAATATCAAATTGGTTAGAGCGTCAGCGCGATTAGCTGAGGGTTCTTGATTCGAATCCAGGCTTAGAAATTTTCTTTCCTATTTTCATCAATAATTGAAACACTTGAGGTATGACGTAGGATAAAACTCTCTAAGACCATTCTTGAGTTATTCTTTAATGAATATTACGCCATTAGGCAGGGTCGCCGCCAGGGGGGGACAAACGGGACTCTAGTCGGGGGCCCCAACGGAAAGGGGGACTCGTCAGCCATGCTTGATTTTTTTTACGCGTTTTTTTTATGCTGATGCTGTGCCCCAAGGGGCCCACACGTACCCAGTTGTCAGGGGCCCAAACATTTCTGGCGGCAGGCCTGCATTAGGAAAGACAGTCCGAACATGCGAACTAGGTAACTGCTCTAACCCCTTCATTATCTTTCCCCCATTCCCCTCTCGCTCAGGTTATTCCTTAATTTGTCACAGGGCCTTTCTACAGTTCCTTTCTGTGCTTTTTATTATCCGACTTGTAGACAGCGTAACGCTTCCATGTCCACAGTGGCTCAATTGGATAGGGCGTCAGCGCGATTAACCGAAGTTACTGGTTCGAGTCCAGGTTGTGGAATTTTCTTTCCTACTTTCATCAATAATAAACGTCCATACACCCGACGAAGTCCATGTGTATAGTTAGTAATTCGTTTGATATTAACTAAGCTCAATACAAAATGAAAAGGGAGGAATCTCCAAGTTTTGTCCACAAATCTGGATGCGAACAAAAGTATGCATTGGACATACTGCATGGAAGGAATACGATTATCGCCCTAGACGCGGAGTACTTAAAAAATTTGAAACAAAACCTAACCAGTTTCTCAAATCACACAGTTTAACAAAATGCATGCTATTTGTTAAATTCAAAACTACAGTCATTTTGAATAAATATTTTATGCAGCACAGTTTAAATTTTTAAAGCTGCTAAGGTAGACTGACGTCATAATTCGACAACAACGGTCTCTGGTGAAAAATACATCTCGTTTGTCGGAGGAAGATAACATTAACTATCATATTCCACCTATAGCTCATGTTCTAAACTTCAAATTACATACAATCTGCAGCCAACTCGCATTACACGAAATGCCTAAGAGTAAAACAACGTTATTCCACGTACTTCTACTTTGAACACCATTCATTATTACTACAACAACTCAAAGCGATTTCCACCTGCTTCCACTTTGATTTAGGAAGAAATACGATAAGATTCAAAACAGGAATTCCAAAAAAAAAAAAAAAAAAATAGTTGGGTTAGTTCTCAGGCTACTTTGTGCTTCAGACATAAAATACCAACCGATAATTACTGATCAGACTGCTCTTCCCTAGCTACTGAGTTACTTATTATTTATTCATTTCTCCCCCTCTCTATTCATGTCCGACATTATCTACGAACCGGAGCATCGTTAAAACGAAAGAAGGAAAAAGAGATAGAAAGAGAGTGGAAACATTTTTTAAAAAAAATATTTCAGAGACAACAGGATATAAAAGCGGGCAAAGGTAATGAAAGGTGTAATAAAATCCACAATGGTGGACAAGAGTCGTCTCGAGTGCTAGAAGCGACAACTTCAGACACCCAACCTCCCAAGAGAGGAAAAAAAAAATAAAGGTTCTCTCTGCTGCAAAGGCATCCTTTAAGAATAATTTTTTTCCTCACTTAATGATGGGCGCCCCCTTAACAAGCTCCTCCAAGGTATTCTGGTTGGAGGATGAAGGTGTGGACCCAGCGCATTTGCCTGCTGACCACATCCGGTTCTCCAGTGACGTCAAGACAAGAGCCACGTGATCACGAGGGCTTGCCTCGTCGTAATTAGATGACACACCTTAGAAAAAGAAAACGAGAAGAATATTAAAATAAAGCACCGGCCGGATGCGTTAATTAAAAAAAAAAAATATGGCGATGGGATGTGAGTGCTTTTACTCAAAACATATGAAATCATTTAAGAAAGTCAATTAGCCTACACAATTCAACGCTTAAAATGATTTTTTACCCCTACAAAATACAGGGTAACCATAAAGTCTTTGATCAAAGACAATTTCAAAAATTTATTACAATGAGGTAGTAATAACAAAAATTATTTCCCCATAATAATCGGTTGTTAATAATGTTTACATTAATTTTTATTTGTTTCAAAGAGCAAGTAAAAACTGAAAAAAATAAAAACGAAAATTATTCTTCAAAACTGACCATATTAAAAAGAACATAGACGGGAATGATTGTTTTTATCGTCTAGATGTCCTTTATATGGGACGAATGGAACCCTTATAAAGATTTATTAACGACTGGGAAAAAAAAATATCTTGACCGCTTACTTGATATTATGTATAGATTTCACACGTATCCAATTTTAGTTCTAATCTTAATAAATATTTAGAATTATCTAAAGAGTTTGTAGACATCGTTAACTAGATTTAAAAATAATTAAAAAATAAAGATAATTTAAAATTAATCCTAATCTGTTCTATCTAATAAGGAGGGGGAGGGACCAGGTCTGTTAAGCTTGGATTTAACTGAAATTTAAAAATATTGTTACGCACCCCTCCTACTATTATACGGCATATAACTCATGCTAATGGGTACTGGTTTACGAGATATCATTATTTAAAGTTAGTTACGTAGGATATTGATTTATTTTTATAAATTCGGACAGTGTGACATTCAAGTAGCCAACGTGATCATGCGAGGAAGTCGATAGATTAAAGTACACGGTGATTATAATTAAAGTTACGATTCCAAAAATCGATAATTTGAAAAATACTCGTCAGAATGACCTGATATTTTAGCAGAACAATCATGAGGCAATGGTATTTTGTTTGGCGAAGGAAAAAAAAAAAGTTCCAAAATCTGCCGATAGATGGCGCTGGCAGGGGAAAACCCAAAAATGGATTCGTGAAACACAGGAACGTTGTTAGCCAAAAGGAAACAATAGAGTTCAGGCTTTTGGGGTACCTGAAGAATGATGTTTACAGCGGGCGGATTGAATAGCTAGCCGACTTGAAGGCAAGCATCACACACCACATCCATTGCATCAGTACAGATACCTTCCGATCTGTTGTGAAGCATGCCATTTTGCGCTTCCAATTAGTAGCGGAACAAGGCGGAGGGCATATCGAACAACTTCTGCCGTAATCATAAGTAAGATGTTTGTTCCATGAAGCTCTGTTTTTTTGGCATTATCACTGTTGTCGCTGTAAACACGTATTCTTGTCTTTTCGCTAATAAATTTTTCGTAAGCCCCTGAAATCTATTGTTTCGTTTTTGGCTAACAACATTCCTGTGTTTCACGAATCCAGTTTTGGTTTCTCCACTGACATTACCCTGCCAGCACCATCTATCGGCAGATTTTGGAACGATTTTTTTCCTTCGCCAAACAAAATTCCATTCCCTCACGACTGCTCTGCTAAAATATCAGGTCTGCTAAATATCAGGTCTGCTAAATATCAGGTCATTCTGACGAGTAGTTTTCAAATTATCGAGTTTTGAAATCGTAACTTTAATTATAATCACCCTGTAGATAGATTATAACAGGTCCCGTTAAAGGTCCCGGGTTCAAATCCTGCTCATTTCCCAATTTCATTTAATTTATTTTTTTAAACATGTTTTTGAACAAATTATATATGAAACAATATTAATTATTAAAAACATATTTTTATAATTTTTTTGCATATTATATTTCATTTGAGGAAGGTAACAAGTTATAAGTTATTATTATTATCTTATTATTATTATTTATCACAAAGCAAATGAAATATAATAATTTATAATTAGGGAGTTCTAATTTCTCTGATCACGTAATTTTAGGGGGGGGGGGGGGGGAGGATAAAAATTTTAAAAAAAAAAAAAAAAAGTGACACAAGGTTTAGGAACAATCCCTTATATTAATTGTAAGCAGTCTCCATAGAGCATGAATTTTTCTATTACACTTTTATGGTCAATTGATGGATGTAAGAGAAGGACGAAACAAGAACCCTGGAATACAATAATAAATAAATAAATAAAAAATAAAAAAGCGGATATTTCGGATAGAGGCTATCGTTTGTCAAAGCAGGGAGGATAATTCCCTAAAGCAATGAGAATATTAGAGAATTATCCTGAAAAGAAAGTTACTTCTATTTATTTTTATTATTTATTTATTTATTATTTATTACTTTTATGGTCAAAAAACAGAGAATTTCCCCTTTTTTTCCATGAACATACACGCAATTTTGCAGTCTCAGTTATCAAGGGATTCTATTGTAAATTCAGAAACCATGCAACATTACAACACGTGACAAAGTAGCCCGACGATATTATAGATTAGATGGTCGCGTGTTCGCATGACTTTGTTTACTCAAATGCGTCACAAAACTGCTTACGAATTAAAGCGGTTTCCATATACCGCGTTACGAATTAATTTTAGCTTTCTTTACTGATTTCTGAGATTCTTATAAGCAGAATGAGTCTATACTAACTATAGTAAAGTATTAGACAGAATACAGCCAAATCAAAAATATTCTTTTAAATAACTGTTGATGATGCTGTTAATTTGCATAATACATGCAATTACCAAATTAAGTTTATCAATACTGGATTTTCTAATATAAAACACCTTCATTTTATTTTTTTAGCCTTCTTCGATTGCTTAAATCCTCCTGAATCCCGGATATTGCACTTATTTCGTGCGCTCGCTTATTATCTTCAGAAATCGTGATAGAATTTCCATTAATAGCAAAAGAGAAAAAAATCACTGACGTAAAATAGGGAAGACAGAAGGCAGAGGGATTATAAATTTAGCAAACTTTTTATATCACGACAGAATTATTACATAACCAAAATATTACGCAACTTCACAATAATATTCGCCGTCGAGACCATTTTGGTATTCCCCGAATAGCAATTCGATAACACCTCTTACGATGATATCCGTCACAGCTTACCGACTGTGGAACTATCATAGTTGACGTCATTACAATTCGAATGAAAATTCTAGATAGCCATCGCCTACTTATATTCGGAAAGAAATCTATTTAGAGTATTAACTGTAGCGATTTGCTTGAGGGTAGGGCAAATCTTCCAGATACAAAAATCCCCACAACTAAAAGTGCAAAAGAGAACAACCCCCCCCAAAAATTTAAGTCTCCGTTCAAGTTTCCATCTTAAAAGAATTTCCGTATAATGCTATTATATATCTGAATGACCTTTGTAACTCGTTACGATTGACAACTTGTAAAATAAGAATTTGCTGACATTTTACTAAAATTACTTTGGATAAGTCTTTGAATAATAATTTCGATCAAAATAAAATTTGTTCTGCAAAAAGAGGTAACTTTATTTGTATTGTTATCTCCAGGTATTGTTTTTGATGGTTTTATTTGATTTTATTGTTTTAATGTCTGTTAAAATGCTAATAAATAAATAAAAAAATTAATTAATAATTCAAAATAACAACCCAAGACATGAGTGAAATCTATCATTTTCACTCAAAGCCTTGGCAACGAAACATAAGACGGTAATCACAAAATGAAATAAACAGCAGAACAATCACAACCCAATCACAGAACTGCAGATTCTCATGTACCATTTCTCTAAACATTATCAACGTTTCTCTCCCTTCTTTTATCCAATCAGTATAGGAGTACACAAAAAAAAGGAAAAAAATCAACTCTCGTTAACTTCAAAAGGTCTGCAATCGTAGATCTCTCACGCCGATAACGTCCAATTTGGTGAGCTCAAAGGCGTCACGATCAAATGATTCGTCATGGACAATAAATGATGAACAATAATTGTCTATGATCTATACGGCTGAGGGAGAGGCAAAAAAGAATTAATTTCACGAGACCCATTTAAGATTTTATGCGAAAATAGGAGCGACACAAGCCTATCAATTAATGCTAGATAAAGAGTAATGAGCGCACGATAAATTACAATAGCTCATAAAACGTAATACTTGGGTCCTCTTAGTCATTCATTCATTCATTCATTAATCTTATAAGATTATCTATATATTCAAAGTTAATATTGAACGAAGTACACATATAGTGCTCCTTAATCACTACACTGCTTGGTTCCCAACCGAGACATCTCTCGAGTATTCGAGAACATAGATTACTTATAGAGGTTCGTAATTCTATATCAGTGTGGAGAGAATCTAAGATTACAGTATTAAAAAATATTCTAACGCCTACAAACAATCTGGCAGCAACCCAAAGAAGAGAACGGCGAGAGTAGGAAAAAAAAAAAAAATCGGATAACAAAATTAAAAAAAAAAAAAATCAACTCCACAACTGCTCGTTTCCCGTTTCAGAATTGCTCAATAACGGAGAAGCGAATTTTAGAGAGAAAAAAATTAGAAATAAAAAAAGAAAGCAATCGAGATGATGACGATGATGATGATGATGATGATGATGACTTGCGCAAAACCGTTCCTAGTGTAATCGCTTCGACTAGCTTTCCTCTTCCTTTTACGTGCATTTCGAATTGTCCAACACATAACACACAACAACTTTTTTTTTATGCCGCCACCCCATTTCCCGCAATTACAAGAACCAATCAGAGCGACCAAACGGGGGACGGGGGTTCGATTTCATCACCACGCTCATTCCCAATGTCCTCACCGAGAGGCGCAGCCTGTTCAAGGCTCCCTCTCGATTGGCTCAGCAAGAAGCGAGCGGACCATCGAGCATTCACCCGCCGACTGCGTCCCTGAATCCCACTCGGCAGGGTCGTCCATCAATGGAAACCCAACAGCAGGCGCAACAGGCGAAGCTAATGTTCTGCTTGGCTCAAACCAGCACCCCCACCTTCGCCCTGCCTCTCCCTCCACCCACGCAACGGAATCCTCATTCAACCGCACGTGATTCTATCTCCAGAATAACAACCTTCCATCCACTGCAAAACAAGCACGAAGGGAATAATAATACTTGTGGGAAAGAAGAGGAAACGCCATATTATACACAATCTACACATTAAAAACTCGCTTCACGCACACAGGGAGAAAATTAATTTTTATACCCCCACTCCTTAAACAGTTTGCTTTTTATTTTAAGATGTGATTCGATGACGACTTTAAGCAGATATAGAACAAAGGCTCAACGATTTTATTTTTCTGAGCTTACATTTTAGCTAATCTGCAGTTCATGCCGCTACCAAAACCAACTGCGTCGGACAAAAATTTGAAACAGATAAACTACTCGTTGTTTGATATATTACATTCGATATCTTAGCACTGAAAATTTCTAATGGTACCATAATGGTTTCATTAAAACAGATACCACTTAACCAATTTCGACAATCTTCGAACCATATTTATCAATTGACAAAAACGTACCTAATAACGTTATATTCGCTCTTAGCTTGTCATTACAAGTTGTTTGGCCCCCCTGGTTTGGCCCTACGATATTTTTATCTTATAGGTGTAATTAAAGACCGAGTGTTACTTACACATTTACTTGCTGATCTTAGAAATCGAACATATTGGCTGGAGTTTGGAATGATACTGATTTCAGATTAAATGCCTGCATATCACGAAAGAATCACATCGATCCAAAATGACTGACTGATGAGAAATTTGATGTGTTCTGCTCTTAAGTGGCGCATCAACTCTTCTGAAGGGTATCTGAATAAATTTCGACTTGAATTTAAAATTGTACAGTCGCTTCTGTAATCTTTTTATTAAAATGATGCCTCGGAAAAGCCAAAATTAGCGCTTTTCTCCGACACAATTGCGCTCGTTTTTACTTAAATGAGAATGTTGGACCACGCAGAGAAATTTTGGACATATTGGAGCGACGTATCTGATAGTAAAATCCTCTTCCAACAGATCTCAGTTTCTGGTTAACGCGTGGTTCATGTATCATTCATAGCTGATATGTAATACTTTGGAAAATACAGTGTTTTGAAATGAAATGAATCATTTAAGTAATCTTGTACAACGGCTATATCATCATACACTGTAGAGAAACAGTTGTAAACACGAACAGAAACCTAAACCACAATTCAAGAAAAGTTACTTTTAATTCAAAGCCACGGATGTACATTTCGGGGACTAAGCCTCCTTCATCAAGGTGTAAAGTCCAAAATATACAAAATTTTTACATATCACTTGATTGGCTTTGTTTTTTTTTATATTTTGCACGATTGATTATTTGTACCACACTTTCTGTATATAAACTCTCATTGAATTCTCTGGTTATACTGTATCTGAACTAAAGAAATCACTATTTAAACAATATAATTAAAACACTTGAAGAGCACGATAAGCAGCACTCGCAGGTTCTTGAAATCCAATAGCAGAAAACTATAGGACTCGCATAAAGCAACTAACATTCTACAGAATGCAAACAGAACGATCAGTTAAGTAAACCGGTTATGCGCAATTAAAGGACATTTCGCCCGCGGTAAATTCCTTTTCCACCCTAAGAATGTGTCATTAATTAATGCTATCTACTCATTTAAAATCTGTTTCTTGATAAGCTATATACCGAACTGTCATAAAAAATTATTAAAATTAGATGAAAATGCAGGGAACAGGTAAAGAAACCAAACTATTCTGTTCACCTTAAGCCATTTCATTATCAAAAATATTTAAACGTACTTGATACATGTGTAAAAAATAAGTCCCATAATTAATATTCACAGTGACAAATTTAAACAGAGCCAAGTCCATTTATTTCAATATGAAAGGAGAAGAATTCAAGCGCGTCTTGGACGTTTCCCTCCTTGTTTGCGTGGGTGGGTGTGGAAGAAGATGATGAACAGTGTTCCTTCCATTTCATTAATGTCAATGACACACTTCAATGTGTTGGTAACAAAGCAGGCAGAGTGATATATAACCCCGTAATGACGACGACAACGACTTTCCAAGCTCCTTCATCTACGTCGTAAAGGCCCCTTGGGTGACGAAAACGAAACGAGTTGCAGTCAATAGCTGACTGACGAACAAAACACGGAAACGACAGACAAAAAGAAAGGTGAACGTCAGCCGGCAATAAAAAAAAAATTTAAAAAGGAAAAATGGGTGTCAAGAAAGAAGGAAACAATAAAAGATAGGTTTGTGATAAAGAAAAGGAAAGGCGGGATGTGTAGGGATGGAACGCTAGAAAATGTATAGAGAAGACACCCAAACACAATCTTCATTTACATAAACTAGTGGACTTGTATTATATAAACAGATGTGTTGTAAATGCTCCTCTTTAAATTTCTCAATGTTGCACCAATGACAGGATTATTAAATAATTATCTTAAATATGGATAAACAAAAATTTAATGTTAATTGAAGATGCCACACAATATAGTCCCCGGCATGAAAGAAAAAGGGAACTGACGCATGCATAAATCAGTGAAACGGATATGAAACAGAGCATTACTTATTCCTAGCATCCCCTTAGTGAAGTCGCAGCTGAAACGAAACCGAAACAAATCAGGCACAGTTTGATTGATCAACAGATTGAATATACGAATTACCTTGCTGCTCTTTTTTATTAATAATGCAATTAATTAATACCATTTCTTAGCCTATTCTCCTTCAAATAGTTAAATAACTTACAAATTATGGTTCTAGCTTCACTGTTTATGGTTTGTCTTTGTAGAAACAGAATTATAGACAGATGAGGCCGCGATGATTTCAGGAACTATCGATAAACCAGACATCTACAACCGGTAAGAACATACATCGTATATTATGTATGTGACAGTTTATTTTTTTCTTTCGTACTGGGAATGTGAACCTTAAGTATGTAATTAAATAAAAATAAGGAAATAACTAAGTATAATTGGTAAATATATATCAAAAATCTCTTTCAAATTAGGAAAGTTAAAATTAATAATAAAAGTAAATTAAGAAAATAAAAAAGTTAATAACGTCCAGACGTTCTAAAGTTCAAAGAGCAGAAAAGAGAAGCCAAAGAAGTGGTGAATAAGAACTAGTGGTGGGAAATGGTAGGATTAGTACAGGTTGTAAAGAACTGATAGTAACGAATTACCATCACCTGTTCTTCAACATAATTTTTAACCAGTATTTTTAACAGTCCTTCTACCAGTTTTTTCACCACTAGTTCTTCATCACCAATTCTTTATCTGTTTCCATCACTATACTCGCGCCCCGGTAAAAAAAAAAGAACTAAAGTCGAAATGCGCATATATACATTGGTTTTACCATTTCGCCGTGTCGCTCTAATTCAGCATAAGAAATAAACCCTTTCTCTTCGGATATTTATTTTGTAAAAAAACAAAAAAACAACATGAAATTACTACTTGAATGCTATTTACAAAAGTAACTTGTTCTATTTATAACATGTTCTGATTAATTTTGAAAATATATTTCGTTGATACTGTTATTTTGATTATTTCGCAACTGAATGCTAGATTGTACAGTTTACTAATTCGTCATTTCTTGATAAATAAAATTCAGCATTTTTTTAAACTATAAAAATGTGCATCTTCCCATTACTTGGAGGGTTTAAATATAAGCAACCAAGAAGAGGCATTAAAATAGTTTCAGTTTCTTTTTCAAGGAGATTGATAGCAGCATACCTCGGATTTTAGTTCATAGCTAGTGGAACCAGAAGCGCCTCTCGCAAGAAATCGCGTCACACGAGATAGGGCGAAAATCATGCTGGCCGCCAGAGAGCCACGAAATCCCAATGTTTGTTTTCATTGAGCGAGGATCTTTTTTGTATGATAATGCTCTAATAATGTAATAAATAAGCTTATTTAATTTTGTGCATTAAATAAATGAAACAATGACACTTTCAGGAATCTTTGTTTCATATTACTCTTTCTCTCAGTCAACATATCTAGAACTTCATTGCTAATTTAACGGAAACCTCTGCACCATTTGAATCAAATTGGAGAAAAAAAAATAATTCCAAAACATTTTTATATATACTAAAAAAAAATCGGGCCCCCTAATTCATGAAATGAAATGGATTATTAAAAGGAGAAAATAAATATTAAATGAAAAAAAAGCTTTTATTTTTTATAAAAAAAATAAAATAAAAAGCAAATTCAATTTTTTTTAATGAAATATCAAGTTTTCAATTACTTCAAAGGCATTGGCAATTGTATAATTATATAAAAGATCATAGGGGTAATAAGCGCAATCATGTTGGCCACCAGGTGCGCTATGACACATTTTAGCATTGGAAGTGCTACAAGAGGCCCTTTACCAAAAGTTGGTTATTACCACTTCTTTCAGATTTTATAAACTTTTATATTCTTTAATTTATTTATGTTAATAATTTTATAGTTTCCTAATTTTCAGGGATTTTTTAATATATATTTAACAATTATGCATGAGTATGTAAATTTAGAGACTCAAAATGAAGAAAAATATCACATAACATTATACCATGTGACAATAATAACGAAAAAAAATTTATAATAATCCAAGCCTGGATCCGAAACTCGCGATCTATCGCGGAAAGACAGTTTTCTTTTAATTACCTTATATATTAAAAATATTTTCACTCTGCTGGCCCAAGTCCTTAATTCGTTAATCCCCTTTAACTCGGATTAACCCTCCCACAGCAAAACTTAAAGAAAGGAGTGAACCCGCTTCATCTGCCATAAAGGAGACTCACCTTTTCAAGCCCTTTAAAAAAAATCGCATTATACCTACATGATATCCAAAAACACTGAACAAACCACGTGACCTCCCCCGGTGATTAGCTCGGTTTGCGTCAATAGAAGAGTTGGGCGACTCAAAGGATTACTCGGAAGGGGTTCGCTTAGAAAAAAGCTCTCGACGAGTAGTTTGGGTCATGTAACGACGAAGTTCTTTGCTCTATCAATCTTCCTTGTCCCTTTTTCTTTCCTCTCCTAATCCCGTGGCCCCCTTATGTCTCCCCCAGCTCTCTCTCTCTTTCGTCCATTAGAAAACCCGCTTTGTCTATGTTTGTCTACGAGTGAAATAGTGTCAAGGCTGGGAGAAGCCTCGACGCGTCGACCGAGGGTGAATGGCTTCGTCGACGGCTCAAGAAGTTCATTTATCGTGGCAGTCGATGGTATGCATGTAGTACTCAGAAGCACCTATATTGGAATGAGTATAAAAAATATTTATCCATCCAAATTAATTAACACAGCTAGATATTTAACTATCCTGTACGCTTACTGAACATTAGAGGCACAATTTTAAATTAAGTCACACTAACCTGGAAAGTCTTATTGACAGAAATTATAATCACTCGAAGTGCACTGTTATTATTATTTATTATTATTATTATTATTATTATTATTATTATTATTATTATTATTCAAAGACCCTTTCACATATAGAGAAATTGGTCATATGCATGAAAATGTTCACTGAATCTCCTAGAAAATGCACGCTCAGGTACGAATAGAAAATTGGATGAGTAAGATGGAATTGCTCCGATGAGTAAGATTTCTCAGCTATTCTTGAATTCTTATACTAGACATGCAAACGGAAAAGGAAAGGAACTCGATCTCCATAAAAGGTCTGGTAATTCAGTCTCCAACGTATTTCGCACTTTGCAATGGTCTCAAGTCAGAAATTTTCTGGATGGTCACTGATATCAATACAAGTACATTGTGAAGAACAATCGATGCTATGGGTGAGCTATGGGATCAAATTGGCACCCTCAATAACCGAACATACAAAATTTCTAAGAAGTCATACCTAATCTTTTGTACTAATCTGACTTTAGTGGAATAGATTATCGTAATATAGAGTTCCATATAATCGTGCCCCAATTGGGAGCAAATGGTCTGATTGACATAACGCCGGTCCTGGTTATCATCGTAATATTTCAAGATTCACACTCTACAAGTATTATAACTGCTGTGAATTACCCAGATGGCGAATGCTTGGGAAACACTTCATTCCAAATTGATCGTGATGATATGGCGTTGCTTTTCATGGGTTGGCTTCAGCCAATTATAGCTCACGCAACGAAAAAATGGACCAAATCAGAATAGTTCTCTTATCGACTGCACCAGTCGAGCGGTTAATGAACAATTTGGTGGATGAATCCAGCGATGATGATAGCGATGTAGGCTTTAAACGACTGCCAAAATACCTTTAGGCTGGAATAGTCTTTACGATTTCCTGGAAGCCAAGAAAACCTAACCGAACAACTCGGGCTTAAATCTGGTTGGCTCTCGCTACTTTCGTTCTCTTCTTTCGTTAAGTGAACTACAGTCGTTGTCGAAATAACCATTGATAATGTGCAATATTAGAATATTTTGCGCAATTTTAAGCTTCAAAATCATGGCTGCAATGACTAATTATTAATAACTGGAAAATGGTTCAAGGAGTTTTTTTTTTTTACTCTATATCTCCGGATATTAATAATTAAAGTTAGAAAATATAAGTTTTCTAAAGTCGATAACCTCGGGTCCCTGGTTAGCGTCCAGGCCGTGAAATTTTCCTTAATATTTTTCTATATTTAGTTCTAAACTAAATCTTATATTTGAGAGGAACTAGATCATTGAGTACGTGTACGTTAAATTGATTGAAAGGCTATTTACAGCTTACAGGGCTATTTACCCAGAGTCGAATCACATTATTATGACCACCAGCTAATTCCAGAATAACCGCCTTTAGCGGCACGGACAGCAGCTAGACAGCGTGGGAATGAGTCAATAATATTCTGGTAGATATCTACTAGTAGCTGTTCGATAGCTGCTGAAGGGTACGCGGTGGTTGTTCCATAGCATGCACATGACGATCGAGGTGATCCCAAAGGTTCTCGATTGGGTCGATTCTGGGGAATTAGGGGGCCAGGATAGTACTTGGAACTCTTGGTCGTGTTCCTCAAACCACCCCCGAACAATTGCAGCCGTATGGCACGTCACATTGTCTTGCTGGAACGTGCCATCCCTCTCTGAGAAGACAGTCGCCATGTATGGGTGTACTTGATCTGCAATTATGGATAAATAACCGAATCGGTTGAGAGTGCCTTCCACAGGTATCTCAGACAATGCCATGAGAATCGTCACACCATGACGCTGCCGCCACCAGCCCGGATTCGTCCAACAATGGTTGCAGGATGCTTGTTCTAGGAGGTTTCTCGCCTCATCCGCCAGCGGCCTTCACTTCTGTGGAGCAGAAACCGTGACTCATCGGAGAAGGCAACCTTTTTCCAGTCAGAAGTGGTCCAGTTTCTGTACTGTTGGCCAAATTGAAGCAGTTTTTTTGGCGATGAACCTTCGTCAGCACGGGTGCGGTGACCGTCCGTCTGCTGCGGAGGCCCATACGTAGCAGAGTCCTCTGTACTGTGGTTTTAGAGACATGTCTGGTAGCACCCTCATTGGTTTGAGCGGCAAGTTGGTCCACTGTAGCTCTTGAGTTGGCTTTCACACACCTTCGCAGCCGATGTTCACCTCTCTCATCAATGGCACGTGGTGCTCCACAGTTCCCATACCGTTTATTCAGAACGGCCCCATTTTCCAAGTCATGGTACAATACAGCAACACGAGAACAGTTCACAAACTGCGCGGTTTCCGAAATACTGCCACTGTTGGCCCGAAAGCCGATTATCATCCCCTTTTTCAGATCTGATAAATCACGTTTCTTACCCATTGAAGCAACGAATGATATGTTTTTAACCTAGTGGAAACTTACCTTATATAGTCACCTAACCAATTCCCAACACGTGACATAGTTCCTCGGCTGAGCAACTCCAAAGACAAACGTAGGGGGTATTCATAATAATGTGACTCGACCCTGTAATTCATACAATTTCAAATGTTTTTGAATCGAATGGATCATTTATAATAGCCATGTGTGAGGTGAGTATATAATGTTGAGTATAATATTAATAATTTCCGCACAAGATACTTTAACCGATTCAAACTTAGCGATTTTATTGCCTAAATACAGGTTCCGGAGATAACCACATCTTTCTAAGTAAAATACAACCGAAGTTACAGTACTTCATAGATAAGGCCCTCATTTAAATTTCGAAAATTATAAATGTCCCTAAATTCCATTAAAATATAAAAATATTGGTAGCGCAGAGATTTTATTGTCCATACTACAAATTAAAAGTTTGTAGTTATAATTTGAAAAGATTACTGAAAAACACCCCAATATAATAAGAATTGTCCATGTCCATACAACTATGCTCTGAGGAATGCAGGTAGACATTTCACAGGTTTCGGGAAACAAAATCGGTTCCCTTGATTTCTCCAAAGAACCAAGCCATAAAAAACAAACAATAAGTAGAAGATTATACAGAAGCCTTCCTGGGAGCAACGACAACACACATACATACACTTTAGTGTTTATATACAAAAGGAGGAAAGAAAAGAAGAGGGTTAAAAAAACCAGCGTCCACAAGAAGCCACCAAAGTGATAAAAAGGACCTTCAGAAGCCCAACTTCTTTCTCCACCAGAACAACAACAACCATAAAGCAACTAGTTTTTTTACAGATCAATCAAGTACCCCCAGGACTAAAAAAAAAAAAAATCCCATCTTTTCTACCCTCTCTTTTTTTCTCTTTAAACATCCCACAACCTTGTTGCTCCTCCTCCCCAGGAAAGGGTTAACAACCTGAAGGAAAGTGCATTATTGACGTTTTACGAGCCAACAACACGATGTTACGGTTAAACAACAAGAAAGGGGGGCTTTTAAAGAAAATGGGATAATGTCAGAGGACGGACTTGAAACCGTACTTTTATTTTAAAGCTTAATTCAAAGCTATTTCCGCTTCCTGGATGGCAGGGTGTTATTTTTGAGTTTCGAGTTCTCTTCTACTGAAGTTTTGTCCTCCCATAAAATAAAAGGTGATGGAGAAGAGGGGTCTTAAAAAACTCCTCCCTTGTTTTCTGCTCGTGAATGTCAGTCAAATGGGCTCAATAAAAAATAAAAATCTCAAGAAAAAAAAATATATTACTGCGATATAACGCTTTATTACAACTCCTTTTATCGTTAAGGTCTTTCTCTCTCTCTATTCTTTACTTTTTTTTTCAACAGGATCGTTTACCTTTTGAGAGAAGAGATCGTTAAAATTCTTAGCAAAGGAAATAAATTTGTAATCGCTACTCTCCATCATTTTCTCCATGTAAACAAAATAAATCTCTGTTCTTTCTAAAAAATCTAAAAGATTAATACCCTTTTCCGACGTTATGAAGCAAATCAACAAAGCCGGGTATTATAAAAAAAACTTCTATTATCTGGAACTTTTATATGATGATGTTGATATTAATTCTCTAACTTGGTGGTCTTACCACAGGTGGAAAAAAATTTAATTTTAAAAAAGGAATTCTGCTTTTATAAGCCAAATAATAACAGTAATACAACACGAATAAACCAAACTCCACATCTTCTTTCTCTCTTTTATTGCGCTCGTAAACGAGAAATAAATAAAAGTTGTACAAATAAATAAATCCAATTTTTATGGCAAAAACAATCGGAAAAATAAACTGTACACATAAAAATCACAGTAAAAAAATACAAATAAAAGCAATAACACTATTTATTGTTCAGTTGATAAACTACGGAATGCGGTAATAAATATTTTTAAATTGATTTGTAAATAAAGGTTATAGCCTATGTGAGCGCAAATCATAATACAGCTATGAAGAAAAACAATTCCATTTAGTACCAAAATTCATGAATCAAATACCAAATAAATCGCAAATACCAATGGGTGTTATGACCCATTGCTATTCCTTTCGTGGCACCTGGAGGCCACTTTAAGTGTAAGTAATACTTACAAAAAACTCCCAACCATATAACATAGTAGTTGGTCTCCGTGTTTGCGACGCCAGATCTCTTTTGTTGAGCACATTTGGAAACATCAAAACATTTCCAAGGATTTTTTTTTTAATGGGGAAGTACAGGGGGTTGTAGATAACTACAGGG
>JAHWFO010004016.1:423718-456379 GCA_023313115.1 Rhysida immarginata | reverse complement strand
ACATAATAATAAAAAAAAATATAATAATAATAAGGCTCATTTTTCATAAACGTCGGCCGAAATGCTGTTTGTTTTTTTGTTTTTTTTGTTTCATTAATATTTTTTAAGGACGGTATTTTTCCCTGAGTTTGGGAAACTCCGTCATAAATCATTTATCAGCAGAATAAATAACCGTTAATCACCGGAAGAAGAGGATGAATTGAAAACATCAAAGCATATAACAACGTTTAACGGTTGATATCGTAATAGCTGATACAGGGATATCAACTGAATAAAAAAAAAAAAAAAATGAAGTTAAGAACTCATCTTGAACTTCTTTAATTTACTAACTCTAGAACTGAGATTTAGAGAATATCTAAATTCAACTTAAAAATAAAGCTAAACACAAACTTTCTCTTATAGACCAAGGTTTAGGAATATGAAGAACCAACAATTCCAAAAAATTTTAAGTTCTTGAAAGTCTTAGAGGGGAAATCCAGCCAAATTTAAATTGTGTCAAAAGTTTAGCAATCTTAAAGAGATTTGAGAGCTATAATTAGTTTCGATAAAAGGTCGATAACAATCTCTAAAAACTGGAAGATATTAGAAACTCTTTGATGCGCGCATAGAGAGAAGTAGCGAGGTGATGCGACCTGATGACGCGTTAACAGGAATCGCTAAGCAGTTTGATCGCCAGCGCGTGTTTTTCCTATTGCAACTGTGCTACTGAAAAGTTATATATAAATTTAAACGACGGAGAAAAATAGTTTGATACAATCCTACATGTTTAGACCAGAGTCCGACACTTTGATGAAGAATACCTCAGCAACGACGAAAATATAGATGAAATTATTTGGTATATCAATCGCAAGTTCGGTAAAGGTGTTAATGCGCTGCATGTATTCCTATAGATTCCGATCTGAATATAATCCTGCTTCTCTCCTATATATCTCGTTGCTCCATTATGAAACGCCGCAAATTATCTCGGCGAGCAATAGAGTGCATGATAGTGTGGGTTTTTATTAATTAGATTGGGTTTAACCATCTAATATTTGGAAGAAAATTTCGACGTTAATTATGGTTGGAGTTCCTCTTTAAGCTAGAAAAAATCACAAACACATAACTTCCACAACAAATAAGAAGTAAAGACAAATCTATTGTGGGAACAAAAATCTACCATTATCTTCTGACACCCTACTCTTTATTAATTATTACTGCCCATTGTTAATGTCATTTACTAATTTTAATATTCTTTCTTAAAAAATTTAAATATACGATCGTATTTTATCTCTTCTAAAACAGTCCCTGAAGTTGGCTTCGACTAAAATACTAATCAGGTTTAATTATTTCAATTTTTATATTAGTTATATTTTATCAAATAAATATTGCCTTGGCCCTGGTACATAATTATCTACAATACGAGTCCTTAGAAATGAACAAAAGTTTTAACATCTTCAATAGAATCCAACTGTAACCTAATGTGCTATGCTATTTCCCAAATTCTAAGAATTTTTTTGCAGAAAACTACACAGAGTATAAAGCTCACTACTTCAAAGACGGCCCAACGGTTCGTTTGCTGCAAGAAAAAAATAATAATAATAAAAACCGGGTGTCATTCCACTTTTTTTAATATAAGTAATGGATGAATGCATTCTAACGTCATTTCCACCTTGACTTCTTTTTATTTTTTTACAACTGGTCAGTGTGGTTTCCGAGGTGGATGCGAGTGGACGGTGGAAATCTATTTTGGCATAAAGACCCATAGGTAAGTGAGCAGGGATAAGAGAGGAGGGGTGGATAGAGAGGATAGAGAGAGAGAGAGGAGATGGTGGAGGGGTAGATAGAGAGGGGGAAAAAAAGACGGAGGAGGAGGAAGGGAGATAGAGGAATGATGATGGTAGTGGTGGTGGTGGTATGGTTGAGGGGGTTTCCACAAGCACCAAACCCGAGGGGCACCTGGGGTTATCGGATGAGCAATCACTCGAGCTGCCAAAAATCCAAGACCCTGCTTATTGGTCACCCCTGCACCCCCACCTCTATATCTACCTTAGCAACAAAAGTAAGATTCTTTTCATGTGTTATAAATAAATATATACACCAAGAATAATAAAAACACTTAAACTGACTTTGAGAAAAGCATGTTAAGATCTCACAAAATTTGACTTTAACATCTTAAAAAAAAAAAAAAAAAAAAAAAAAAAAAAAGAGTAAATATATATATTTTAATAAATTTAATCAATTGTTGGGAAATTAACTGCAAAACTATCGACGAAGTGGAGTTTGCTACTCAAAAATTTCCCCCCCCTTATTTTCCAAATTAGACATTATTTCAGAGCATCTTACCGACGACATGACCGCTTCCGATATCTGCTATTGTTGACATAAGAGAGAAAATAATATTAAGACTCTTGAAAATTTCCTTTATAATCTTGTCATGTTCCGCATTATATACAGGGCTACTATAAATGATTCGTCCGGTTTTCAAAACAATCTGTTTTCTGAAGTATTACTCATATAGATATAACAGATGAAGAGAAACGTAAAATCACGAAGTTTCTTCTTTATGATTAAATTTTTTTTAAAAATATTTATTTACCAGTTTTTAGTGCTGTTTTGGTTTTAAAATCAAATTTTATAAGAATAAAACAAAATTTAAACTGAACTTGTAAAGAATTGCATAGACACGGTGATGACATAACAGTACAAAATTTCTCAAAAAATTCGGAAAATAGCTTTGTGACTTATATAATAATAAAAGTAATTTCAAGGGTAGCAAAACTTATATGTGGGTGTAAGAGCAAATAAAATATCCAAATTCAACAATCAATTTTGTTCTAGCTTTTCACTGTAGTTTCGTCATTTACACTAATGCCATTGACGAATTGGATAAGAAATGAAAGTAAAACTCTATTACATAGTACTTTTAAAAGGTACCAATACGAAGAACTATTTAGCAGTCTGAATGGATTTTTTGAACATTTTGAATATTTACCCTAAAAGCTCTCATGTTTAGCCATAATTCACAATATTTTTTAAATTTCTAACTCAGAGACCATGACTAATTTGATCACTTGACTCAACTCTCCCTCCAAACCAAACGTTGTTACGTTGTATGTATTTACACTCAAGGGTTGACACTTCATTCCATTTCTACTCCCATGAAGAAAAAAAAAGCAACATAAAACAGCTAAAAAATGCCAACGTTCCAAAGCATATTGCGGCTCTTCACTCCTTTTGAATTGCGTTTATTTTTAGAGGGTTGTTAAACTTTCGAGGGCAAATTTAAACAAAAAAACCACATAAAACTCAGCAGTCAAACAATCTTAATGAATGAATATGCAATTTGAAGGAAGGTAAACTTTTTTTAAAAAAAAAAAAAAAAAAATTAATAAACGACCGTTAGATTCGTTTTAAGAGACCAGGAGGTCGTATCTTCAATACGAATATTACCATCAACAGTTTAGGTTAAAAACAAAGTCTTCACGATAAAACAGGTTAAAATATTTTTTCTAAAAACTATTTTTTAAAGCTGATTTCAGAAGTGAGGCAATTTCTATTATGATGAGGCGATATTATTGGTTGCAGGAAAAAGGGAACCGGGGCATGCTACTCACTCCTTAATATTTATTAATTTAAATATATAAAAATAACTTCTGAAGGCAAATGAATTGGAAATTCTACCTACAAAATAACAGGGGAAGGCGTAAACCTAGAAGAAATGTTTAAAAAAAATGTCACCATTAAAGAGAAACGGCGCCAGTCTCAAAATGGCACAGATAACGCAAGATTCCCACCCAGAACAAAACTTTCTCAGAAATTTACGATTTTATACTGTATGTAATTCCCAAGTCTTTAATAGCCTACTCTTTAATTTCACCAGCTATTCCGACACAAACCAAGGTCCGTTTGCTCATAGATGAAGACAAGTTATTTAACCGTGGAACAAATTTTTATCGTTTCAGAATTCCCTTCTCCATTATCTGCTTGGAATCTTTCCAAAATTGAAGGAGGAGTGTTTTTTGCTTTTAATATTTTTAACAGCTTATTGTGGAAGTCAGGTTGAGCAAAAAATATCATATCAACATAGATCGTACTCCAATTAGGTTATAAAAGTTTTATCTGTAGTAGCAAATAGTAAACGAAGCACATGTTATGAACTTATAATTAGCGTACAAGAGAGTATACGTTTAGTATAACAAGGGCTTAAAATGTGCTTCTTGAGCCTAAATAAAAAAATTTTTTATCCGCTGACGTAACTGGCTCACGAGTAATGATGTCAACGATGTAGACTCCCCGTTTTAAGTTACCCCAAAAGTAAAAATTTAAAGCAGGCCTGATTTAAAGGATTTAGAGATCTAGTGACCTCGGAGGCCAAGCGATGGGACCTCCACGACCAATCCATCCGTTGAGATAATTAATGCATTTTGACCTTGCCAACAAAGAAGTGACTGTCAATTGTTAATGGACTGTATCTTGCTTTTCTAATACCTTGTTTACACTACAATTCTTGATCATAATCATTTTACACACATTAAAGGTGAATCATGTTCAGCTTTATTGGCAAATCAATGCGTTCACGCTGCATAATCTTAATCACGATCAAGATTACAATTTTTGTCGTAGATGGTAATAGTGGAGTTTTTAGCGATAGTCACTTTATCGCCGACCCAACCTTCTCCGATTATAAAAATAACTTGGTTTCTTTCTTTCTAACCTAACGCCCAAACTACAGTATCCAAAAAATATAAACTCACTGTACAGAAACAACAAAATCAACTATTTAGACATGTACATAAGGTAAATATAGTGTGGAATATAATCATATTCTTCAAGTGAATAACAACACTAAAGGCTTAGAAGCAGCTGAAACTTCAACCTGGAGACAAATACCAGAGATTCTGTTACATAAACTGGTATAACTATGCTAGATATAGTGTCTAAGGTTATCCAAAAATCAGAAGGTCCTGTTGGATAATAAAACTCATCCTAAGAGTTTTTTCCTGTTTATGAGTTTTTAATAAATGGACATTGATCCATTGTTGCATTTGATATTAAGTTAATTACAACTTTTTCAGTTATGTTAAAACTTATATATTAAATTTTGAGAATCATCCGACCATTGTATGTTGTTTTTATATCAGAGGAAACTATCTGAGTTTAAAATTGAATAGACCTTATGTTCATATACCAGAGTTATCACTTAAAATGACCTCCCCAGAAAAGCAGAAGTTAATTACAAGTCCACTGAATTTGAATTTATTCTTCATTTTTTTATTTTTTCCAGATAGGAATGCGCTACATTATCGTCATGCACGAAATGCCTCCACCCCATAAGATTTTCCTAAATTTATAGACCCATGCATGAAAAACTACCACTTGAAAGAGGCCTTTTTTTCCACTATCCCCCTCCGCCATCTCTCTCTCTGTTCCCCTAAATCTGATGTATGAGCAAACCCGTGACCCCAACAAATAGGCAAAAGGAAGAAGGAGGGAGGGGGTATCCACAAAAACTCTTCGACAAGGAAGTAAGGGTGGTGAGGTGGAGGAGATTGGGGGGACCTTAATTATGAAACACTCTACGCCCACTCCTTCAGGAAGAAAGATTGCGATTACGGTTTTTCGTGGTGGGGTTGTTGTCCGAGCCAAGTCCATTGTCATTGTGCGTGTGTGTAAACAGCCAGTGAGTGAGTGAGTAGAAGAAGTAGAGGGGAGAAGGGAGGCAGCCATTATTAAAATTAAGCCAAACGAAATGTTAACGCAACAAAATTGCTCCACGGCGGAAACACGGTCTCATTGGGAATTAAAATGAGCGATCTTTGGCGACTCTTTAAAGGAAAATCGCCCAATTATCTTCGACGCTTAATTACCTCACACGGACAGCAAATAGATTAAAAGTTGACAGCAATAACGTCGATGTGGCGTTTTCTTATTCTTTTCTTTTTTTTCTCTGCATTCCATAATTACGATAATCACCAGAAAAAAAATATTTAATAACTTGGAAAATTACGCAAAGTGAAGTCATGTGATGAATTGTGCTTCTCACGCCAAGGGGGGTGACTTTGAAGTAGGGGCTGATGTGTCCGTGTCTGTGTGTGTGTTGTTGGGGAAGACGTCTACACGGAAGTTGACATTCCACATACTCCTACCTCTCCCTCTTCTCTGTATAAATGCATCCTTATGAGGACGAAAACGAGTACACATAGACAAAAGATAAGAGGTTTCATCCCACATGAATAAATTTGACTGAAAAAGATTTTTTTTAAATATTTTAGAAGAATCGACTATGAACAGGGTATATTTTCACAGAACAATTAAGACACCTCAAATACTTTGAAATCAGCTTTTTGGACAAAAGTGACTATCAACCATATGAAAAATAAGAACTTAACCACGAAGTAAATAAGCGAAACCAATAATACAACTAAACCATGTCATTCCCTTTACAACCTCATTCTTTAATCAAAACGGGTTACACATTCTGGTGTTGTACTAAATAATTAAATTTATTCATTTCCTTCCTATTTTAAGATTATTTACTTAAAAACTGATCTGCATCTGATGAACATCTCTTCCTCTTCCATTTTTCATGAAGATGTAGGAAATAACAAAAAACAACTTTAATTTAGAAAGTCTTTCAACGAGATCGCATTTTAAATAAGACAACTTAATTAACGTTTTTCCTTAAGCAGTTGTTTTCCTTGACAATTTCATAAAAATCAAAGTAAACAAACCTATGCGAAAAATGAACGACTCAGCTTTACGCAATCATCATCCAAATTCAGAAGTAACCCTTAGTTGTCGACATCCCAATTGTTTTAAATTAATTTTTATCATTATCATCCTGGAGAAGGACAATAAATAAATTCAAATAACTAATTCAACAATCGTTTGAGTTTCATCTTTGCGTAATTCAAAGTAGTTCGTTTAGAAGCATGAACTGGGCGTAAAACTAACGGGAAGTTTGTAACATGAAACTTCTGTTTGAAAATTATTTATTAAAGTAATCAATATTTAGAAAATATAAAATGGGAAAAATAATTATCAAAGCAATTTGAAAGGGAATTGCAGTGCACATAGACATATCATAGTTTCCCATACGTACCGATCTATCAGTTGAAATCAATATATATTGTAAATAAAAAATTATTAATACTGAGCTGCCACGGCATAAGTAGATAATAGAAACTTACGAGGGCATTTCAATAAGTAACACATAATTATTTGTTATGCCACGAGTACTTATTCAAATACGTTGAGATTTGGCTAAAACAACATTAAAATATCACGCCACAGTAAGGCGTTGCTGTTCCCTTTGAGTCAAAATTGTGAACTATAAAAAAAAATGGCGTGTATGCTGTCTGGTCACCGCGAAGAGCAGCGAGTGATGCAAAACGTATGAAGAGAAAAAAAAATGCCGAATACAGCACGGAGGTCCTCCAGGACTCACCGTACAGTCCAGATCTTGCTCCCTCTGATTTTTATCTGTTTGGTCCCATAAAGAGGCTCAAGGCCAGATAACACCTTGATTTTGATGAAGACGTGAAATCGGCTTCCTGCAAGAAGCTTCACAGTCAGAAAACGGACTTTACACAGATGGCAAAGTGTGTTGAGCGACTAGATTCTTACGTTGAAAAATAAGTAAACGTTATAGCTTCATTACCAATAAATAGAAAAATGAGAATACGAGGGATATTCCAAAGATCATGGATTAGCAACACCTTCTGGAAGCATTTCTGTGATTTTTGCTCATGCGAGTGAAACCAAAGCGTAGTTTTTTTTTCTTGCTCGTACTGTTGAACTTTGCAAAGAAAGGTCTGAACTGCTTCATGAAGAATGGCTTCCCCCTAAGGATAACGCTACGCCACAACCTTATTGACTCTCCGAAAAATAATCTGAAACGTAGCTAGTGCTCGATAAAAACGCTGAAATGAATATGAAAGTCGCTATTTCGAAAAAGAAACTTCATAATGACTCAGACTCCGAATAGAGATCTCAATTCAGAACAACCCTCGAATTTACATGCTACACGATATAACTTTTCGACAAGTTATGGACACAGAATGGGCTATAACTTTAGTTCGATGTCTCTTGGTTTCATTACAATCCCAGAAGAAGAGTACGCATCAAAACAGAAATTTGGTGCCGAAAACAAGTCCAATGGAGTCATCGACCAAAAACATCAATGAAATGATATCCGATATAGGTTGAACAGATGTACGCATTAATGATGTTGTATGTGAATTCAACTCTGGAAAATCATACACCATTAAATTCTTAGGTGGAAAACAATTTCCGTACCCCTTCTTCTATATTTACACTATAAAAATACAAATACTGAAATAAATCAGTTTTAAAAACAAATACAATCAACCTTCCTATAAAGCAACTAATTCGTATCGCATTACATGGAAATCGTGTACCGTATTATATAAAAACTGTGTTTTGAGAGACTTAGAACTGTACATTCGTACTGCGTTATATAGGCAATTTTGCGATCTAATTGGATAAGTCTTGTGGCATCTGTTTTAATGTTGCATAATTTCTGAATTCGCAAAAGAATTCCTCGATAACTGAAACCGAAATATTACGATGTACATACATGAAAAACATGGAAATTCCCTATTGTCACCATGCTATAGCAAAACTCCTCATAATTAATCTAATTAAACCATACACAGTTATATAGAAACTATGTTAAAAGAGTATGGTTATAGGAGGACCGTCGCAATTTTTGTCCCGCGTTAAATGGAAACCGCGTTGTGAGAATACCACGCTATAGGAAGGTTGACTATATACACATAAAAAGTTTTCAAGACTGTCTATAATCTCATTATAAATTGAACTGGAAATTAAAGTGATTTTTATTGTTGTAATCTCGGTTAAATAGTTTTGAGTAGAAATATTTCTTGTTTTTTAATTTATTACATGCCAACTCTTGTTGCTTTCAATGGAAGTTTATGCTAAATTATAAACTCTGATTTATACTATTGACTTTCTTGTTTATGTATTATATAATGAAAAGTTATATAATTAGAAATATAAAAAAAATCGTTGGCCATCTATCTATAAAATCACTTATTACGCTAAATCTCGAACCCAAGAAACTTCAACGTCTTTGCTACAAGGAAAATCAATCCACAAGTTTTTATCTTATCGAAACTTATTAAAATTTCCCTCGTTTTATTTTCATAATCAATTCATATTCCTTTAAAAAATATCAGAATCGACCTTTAATACACAATTAGACTTCGTTTCGGCTACAAAGTAACTCATCAGCTAATGTAGGTCAAGCTCGTCTCAACCAACGTTGTCCCTTCTCTCTCTCTCTCAACGGCAAGAAAAATTATCGAAACGCACGAATCATTCTGAAAGAACAAAAGATCTTTTCCACTCTGATAAATTCCTCTTTTCCTTCCATCCTTATCTCTCGACCTCTATACTTCTCTCCTCTTTTCTTCTCCGTTCTTTCGGTCCTCCCAGCGGTGAATGGGAAAAAGGCGCTCGGTGACCCCGACCCTTGGCCATCGGTTACTGGGTTACTGGAAAATTGGCTCAACCGCTATTTTTTTTTCTTCTCTTTCTTCGTCTTCTCTTTCTCCTTCCCGTTTCTGATACAATGTATTCAAGATCAAGGTAGTAAGTTTTCTTCCAAAAAAAATTTAAGAATTTTGTTCCGTTCATTGTGAGCGCGATGATTAACGAGTAGGTGAGCAAAAGGTGACACGGATTTTCAGGAATTTTCCAGAGATATTGAATAGTATCACTAAAAACTCCAACCTTCTGTTATTTTTGATTATAATTATCCATTTTTTTAATAGAAAAAAGCGGATATAAACGATTTTCGAGCATTTATTTTTTAAATACATAAACTGAAGCCAGAGAAAGCTCACGAGCAGTAATCAAGAAAATTCCTTAAAAAAAATTCTTATTTAGATCAATAATGGAGTTTTAAAAGCCAAGAAAGCTTCTAAAAATTTTAATCAAGTCAAAAATAGAAAATAAGGATCCGCGACCTGGACTCGAAGCAGGATCCGTTAAAATTCGTATCAACTCTTGGTTCCAGAACATGGTTCATGGAATTACAGATGAGGTATATTAAAACCAAATTCCAAATCCTGGGATCGAACCAGGGAACTTCGGGTTACCATCTCAAGGTTCTAACCAAATAAGCCATTGTGATCATGGAAGCAGTATGCTATCGATATTAGCGTTCGATATTGTTGAGGTGATGATATATCATTCGATACGACACTGCAACCTTGATTTATTTTTTCAAGATGGGCACTGACGAATACGCAGCATGCTTCGAGCCGTCCTGTAAAGGGATATTTCAAATCTACGAACTATATTAAGGTTATTAAATGTAAACTATGCCTAAAAAGTCAAAAAATGGAAATAGGCCAAACTTAAGAAGCCACCTTACATAACATAACGCACAAGTGTTTCCCAACCAAAACCTATGGCATATCTTGAAATAAGACGACAACAGGACCTTTGAAATAAATCATGTTCCCTGCTACATTTTTGAAATTCAGTCCTACTTAGCAATTTTAGTTAAGTACACTGCAATCTCGGTTATCCGAATTCATGATTGTTAGGCTCTTTTAAGGCGGTTCAAATTTTCTAGTTTTTCAATTATGCTTAAACCCACTCTTTTCTCTTCGACATACATGTACTAGTTACCATATTACTAAATTGTAATAACTCCTCAAGAATACAAATAAAACAAAAATATAGCACAACATTCACGTAAAGAAACATTTTACTTTTTTAAAAAAAATCTAAAAAGACAATCAGTACTTAAGTAAGCGTGATTCAATCTAACCACCCGACGTATGCAACTGTTTCTCCATACTCCTGAGGATTTCGTATCGTGAGAAAAAGAATCATGTGCTCATCACAATATTTCTCACGATTAATCCGGGAAGGGTGGAGGATTAATATAGGGTCCGGTCTGGATAACCGAGACTGTACTATATCAATATGGATCTGAATATTAAAAAAAATATAATTATAATATTTTATCAATATCGGCGATGAGTAGCGAGTTTTGAGTATCCTATCTTATCGCGTATCGATATTTTTCATTAACATAACAACACCGATCTACAAGCCCTTTGGGCGAATCAGAACAGGTGGAACAAACTTTAATACTGGCGTATAACATTAAACATGAAAGAAAACTATTGATCTTTGGAGGATTTCTTTCACGCCAGACCTGATTATTAAACAATAGATGAAAACCGGACCGAAAATTCCACAACCCGGGTTTGAACAATGATATTCGGGTTACATTTTCATCTTTCCATCCGAAGAATTTTCGGAGAATACTGCTGAGATCCTTAAAAAATTAACCCCTGCTACATAACATGGTGATGCTAGTGCACGGCACACTTCGGAAATAAATTTCGAATAATAATAATAATATTCTCCAGCATTTCATGAAATATATACTAGAGTGTGTTTAAAGTTAGTTTGCATACAACGAAAAAATTAATACATGTGCACAATGATGTTTTAGTTTACAGGATCAAAACGGATTTATGCATTCTTTCTAAAACCAATTAAAAATACAACTAAACTGAAATAAAAAATTGAAACTATGTTAAAAAAAATGAGAAGACAAAAAATTAAAAAAAAAGAATCAAAAATGAGTCGCTAACACACCCAACGTCGATAAAAAGTGCACTATCTACAGAAAATGGGAGACAAAAAATTCTTCAAGTTATTTAATAATAAAGAGGAAAATTAACCCCAATTTCTTATCCCCTTACCCTTAATTCCTATACAAGTTTTTTAAAGAACACCAAGATTAGTGGGCATCCCATCATCCTCCTCCTCTTCCGTTTTTTAATACTCGGGAGGGAAGACGCTCTGTCTTAAGGAAAGATGTACCGCACGTAGATACCCGAACACATCCTTCCATCCCCCTCCCCCCCCCTTCTGAACACTTTTATCTTCCCTCCTTGACTTAAAGCCCTACTTATTTCCCAGATCTTCCCTCCTCCCCATCATTCCGAGGTCTTCTAAACCACTATTCATTTTCTCGTGTTTCTCCAACCACCTCGATACAATTTTATCTAAATTTGGAGCTTCCTCCAATGCCCTTCAAGTTACACGGAGTAATCCTCGGCGCAAAGCTTAATAAATCAAGACGAGAAGATTACTGGGATTGTATATGTATATAGTTTTTAAGGGCAAACTCGTCTAGAGTGGCAAAGTTTTCATTACATCGCGATCATAAGCGAGGGGTGGGTACGGACGTTTTTTGTTGCTTCGTCCCTGGGGCCAAGGAGATCTCTCCAATCTCCCATGATCCTCTTCTGGGAATCCTCGGGGCTAACCTAAAGTAGTAGAAAAGCCATTTTCACGCTGGCCTTTAAGAGAAGTTGACTTTTATCTGCTTCTTTGTCTATCTCTATTTTAAAGAGCACTTCTGACCCAGGTAATGTTAAGTTACAACCAACCACTAACTATTTCAGGCACTTTCTGCAATCTCGTTTACAGTAAATGAATAGAAATAACATTTTCTCGTATTTCTGAACTTTAGTTATACTGACAACAAGATGTGTGGAACCGATTTTAACTTAAATTATGTCTTTATGGAATAAATTGAAGACTAGAAGAGCTATGTTAAGTATTTGCAAATCTCGTATAATCTCAAGCGTACACAAAGAGAAATTTTAAACAAGACTAGAAGATTTTTTTGGAGAGACTAGTTATTTTCTTCTTCGAATATCCTGCAAACATATTCAGAAATATTAGGTTAGAATAAACCACCAAAAAATGTTATTCAGCTTTTTTTCAAAATTACGGAATTCTATGGACTTAGATTCTAAATTTATATTACATCTACATCCAAAAAGTGGACACTTTAGAGGTTATCCTAAAAATGAATGCTATAGGAAGGATGTTTTCTAAGAATTGAGCCATACTCAATCGTCATGTTTTGATAAATTCTGAGAACCCAGCGGAAGTACAAGACATAAAATAAAGAAATTTCGTAGAAAAATCCTGATTTCTACTGAGTCCGCAATGCCTCTTATACATTCCTAAATAGTATCTCACAGAAGATTCCAAGAAATCTGCACTCCAGTTGCTGGTAAAGATTACAAATCCAAAATCTACCAGAAAATGAATTAACGCTTCCAAGATGAAGGCGCTCTTAACGAACTGTCATTTAATAAATACTCAAATTCGAAGTCTGGCATCTGGCAAATGTTATTCACTCCTGAAAACTATTAGGATGAGTTGAATTCACTTTTTTCAAGAAAAACTACCAAACTTGATTTTGAGTTATAAAATGAACACCGTCCACCTTACCAAAAGTTCACAGGACTAACCCAGTAGAATCGTGGTCAGGTCAAATAAATGAAATGGCAATACTAAGCAGAAAATAAGAAATAGAAGACAGAAGCGTTATTATCAATGAGTTACATATCCCACTTGTGGCTTCAGCTAATTTAATGCTAGGTATCTAAGCTGATGCAGTACCTGGTAACAATTACTTTACGTAATAACTTTTCGCCAAGAACCTAAAAGTAAATTAATTCCATAAGCTTTTTGCTGAATTTTTTCCTATTTCAAATTATCAAAAAGCTCAAAACCTTGCTTCACATGCAAAAACCTTAAATAACACGTACATAGACAAACTCCAAATTATACAGCGACATTTCCAAATCGGCTACTTCAAACATCCAGGTAAAGAAGAAATCTTTTGCTGATAAAGAAAGAACAACGAAGAATCCAAGCAAAAACCGAAAGTAAAAACGGAAAAATAAAAAAAAAGAAAATATTCAGGTGAATTACGCAAAGTTCAGCGGGTATAAATTCTGGCCAACCAACTACTCCTCCCATACAGACACCTGATTATGCTGAAGCTCTCCCGTAGGCATGAAGAGGAGTGGGGAAATAGAAAAATAAATAAATAAATAAATAAAACTCCCTTATTGTCCACCTGCAAGTAGTAAATCGAGTTCTCCAAGAATCATCATTTTTGCCCCTTCCTTCCTTCCTTAAAAAGAAACGCCAAGAGCAACCTTTTATGGGAACCCAACGATTCCTAACTGTGCAGAATTCAGATTCACGCGTGACGACGTTACACGAAGAGCTTAGGACTCTTAAGAAATATTGTCCACATTTCGGTAAACAGCGAATAACACATATCAAAATAATTAAACATTTTCTAATCCAATCTGAAGATTTCGCAATCCAATTACTGATAGCGATTATCCAAGTCTTGCATTCTTATCTTCTATCAACAAGTTATTTACTTATTTTATTAATATTATTATTTTTAAAAAAATTTCTTCTTTCAAAATGCCTTCCAGTTGCGATTACTGAAAAAGCTGCTTATTAGCAATAAAAAGAGTCCATTAAATTTTTTTTAAAGAACTTTCCCTCAATGCAAGATAAAAAAAAAGCCAATTTCATATCCAAAACATGCCACGAAACTTTCAATACATCTGCAGGAAAAAAAAATCAATAATAAAAACTGCATATTAAAATGCAGCCAATTGAGAAGTGGGGAGAAGAAGAAAAAAATTAAGCGAATAAATATTAAAAAAAAAACTCAAACTGAAAAGGCTACCCGAATTGCATTTTAATAATAATAATTAAAAAAAAACACTAAAAATTTCGGCAAATATTAGAGGGGAGCATAGGGTATTAAAAAAAAATCTTTTCAAAATTGCAGAAGTGAAAGTGAACTATCTCGTCAAGGTCTGAGCTTTAAAAAAGAAAAAAGAAGAAAAGAAGTTTGTTTTTTTTTTATTTAAATTTTATTGTATTTTCAATTCCACCCAAAATGAATAGGTAAATACGTCTATGGTTTGATGTACGGATTTTGATAAGAGACAAAATGAAACAACTCTTGCGAGTCGTTCCTCTATCCTTTCCTTTTTTCTTTCCTCTTTTCTATTTAGTTTTTTTCTTACAGAAAACATTTAAAGAAGCAGAAGAAGGAGGAGAAAAAAGTTTTTCATTTTCAAGGGCAACAAGGATAGTGGAGTTGTTTGTAGCCTGTTCTGCGTTTGCGCTTTCGCAGAATAACTGTTTGCAGCACACACACACACATACAGGAGGGGGGGGGGGGGGAGAAAAAAAACCACAACAACCTCCGATCCTTCCAGATGCTCATGGGATATACATGAGCGTGAAAAAGGCCTACATAGTCACCTGTTCCGATTATATATTTTTCATCGTTTTTCTCTACAAAAATCATCATAAAAGAATTTCTCAACTCTCCCCTAAACCTTTCTCATCCTCCCAAAAAATTCCCAGGAAACATCATCTGGCTGCCTATTAATTAAATACCATTTCTGAGAAGCAGAAAAAAAATTCCGCATGTTTCGTGAAGTGTATATTAAAAAAAAATTTTACATTCAGCCTATTGAATTTTAACAACCCTATTACATTAAAATTTCATCCTCTTAATAGGAGGCTCGCATTGAAAAAGGCTCGCGAAGCTATAATTAAATGACACGAATGACGGAGAAACTTATTAATAAAAATTTCCTTGATACGTTTTACATTTTAAAAGAATCAACAAACATTTTATTTAATATGTGTCGATTTTATTTTCTTCTTAATAAGTCTTAATACGTTTTTAATGTCTTATTTCAAAATTTTAACGAGATCTTGTTAATGACTGAATAGGAGACCTAACTATTCCTCCGTTACAGTGTATTTAAATTTCATTTTACAATATAACCATTAATATACAGTGTGTCCCAAAAGTATAAACAACCTAAGTAATCAGTCCGAAAAAAATTATTAATTTATAATTTGCTTAATCAACTTTTTATCAAGCTATAGCATTCTTAAAAAAGTCCCACCAAAATGTCGTTTGATATTTTGAATAAACTCATTCATTTCATTGGATTTTCTCAAAGACAGACATAATTTCTGTCCCATAAATAAACCAAAAATACTTTTAGAAAAAAAACTGAACACTGATGACTTTAGCTTTCATCTCACCAAAAACACGATTCGGCATACTTTTAATTAATGTATGATTGACTGAAGGATCTATGTAATACCAACTGCCAATGATTTGTTTTTTTTAGTTCTTCACAACTGTCTCTGGTGGGCATAAATATCTCTTGCTAAAATCCCCCACAAGTTCTCAATAGGATTTTGCTGGCCGCTCCACGACATTCACATTGTGTGCTTGTAACCAGCTCAAAGTTGATCTGCACATATGTATGGAGTCGTTATTTTGTTGCAAAATCCACTCTTTACCTGCAGTTTTTTAGCGATGGGAAGAAGTTAGTCCTTTAATATATGCTGATATTTTCCTGCATTTTGACGACCGCCTAAAAAGGCAATGTTCGAAATTCCAATGATGCCAAAACATGCCCACCCATAATCACTCCTCCTCCTCCTTGTTGGCTACTATAGAAATTTCATCTTGGGTTCGCAAATCATACTAGTAATACCACAGAATAAGGAAACACAGAAGCGACACTCATGTCAATTCCTATGCAATCGTGTGAGGCACGAAAACCATGAAGCGCTCGCAGCGCCAGTAGCGGCAGGGCTGTACTAACAGCGAAGAGCGAGGTGACGCAGGATCGCATCAATGTTACGGAAAGTTTGGAAACAATTCGGTTAAGGACTAAAAAAAAAAGTAACAAAAAGGGTTTTATTTGTCGTGGAATCTACAAAAGACATCATTCTTGTAATAAAACATATCTTTTTTAATGTTTAATATTAAATCTTAAAAACTACACTATAGCGTCACCTAAACTCTACGTAATTTTTGACATGAATTAACGTTGTCTCACCTGCTCCCAAACTGGGAATTCTGAAAAATTATATTTTTTTTCACTATTCCCACGATTATAACTACATCCAATTACAGAGCAGTAATTTCCTTTCGTGATATGCATATTAGCAATGTGAAAGTTTTCAGGATTTCTCTAATTTGGACCAAAAATTAATGTAATGGGTGGTTATAAGAAGTAGTGCAAATAAAAGTAGCCTGTACTACCACACATTACGGGGTGATTCAAATTGGAGAAAACTGTCTTTGAGAAAACTCAACGTACAAACTTTTATGGGCGATTCTAAGCAAAAAAGTTCATATGAATGTGGGTCCGAATTTGAACGATAACCGAGATATGTACAGAATTAAAAATGTCGCCACCAAGATCAACAAGTTAATAACTCAGTTTCTGTAAAACATAGAATAATGAAACTTGGAGGACTAATAGGGTCATACTACTGTGTATACCGTTAAAATTTGATCGAATTCCAACGAGTAGTTTCCGAGTTATTCATTCAACATGTAACAGAGCTCAAATGTGAGTACTAAATAGCACGTGTTAGTATATTGACTGTGTAACTCAGAAACTACTTGTTGGAATTCGATCAAATTTTAACGGTATACATAGATTTATGTACCCTATTATTTCCCCAAATTTCATCATCCTTGATATTTCATGTTCATATGAACTTTTCTGCTTAGAATCACCCACAATACCTCCCCTCCAAGTTTGTACGTTGAGATTTGAATCATCCTGTAGATTTCACTGTGATCCTATCGTCTGCTATTTAGTGTTACAGCCTGGCCGCTAGGGTGCATGTATGCCTCAGTAAATGAAGGGAGTGTCGCTTCTGTGTTTCCTTATTCTGTCGTAATATTCCTATCCGTCAGAACCGTCTAAATTAAACTTCTTTTCGTCACTGAAAAGGCATGATATCCATTTGTCAGTCCAAAACAAGTGTTTTATTCCCCATTGCAGTCGTTCAGTCTTGTGTATCACAGTCAGTGGTGGTTTCCTGGCCATTCACTTATATTGCAGTCTTCTGTGGATGGTGCTTTTGGAGATGGTGATGTTTAATTCTCGTTGAATTCCCTGAGCTGGCGTACCTTGATGAGCAGCTAACTGGAAGATTTGCCTATCATCTCTTAAAATTGTAATTTCGGTCAGCCAGAAAGTCATTTTTCAGGCTCAGAAGGATCTTTTCTTAAGATTGAATATATGACAGCAATATTCTTATATACTAAAACTCTTGCGTGTATTTATTTATTTATCTGTAATTCTATCTCCTCCTAGACGGTTTGAGCTAGCGACTTGAAATTTTCAGGGCAGGCTTATCAATAAAGGACCTGCTCTATCGCCAAAAATCAGCTCCCTACGACCCCCCCCCCTTCCCCACTTTCTGGGGTTTTCATTTAAAATTATCTGCTTTTGCTTTGTAATTCCCCTCAACAGGTGGCGCGGGCGGGCGAAGCCGCTGGTAACTAGTACTTCTAGTAATGCTTTTGCAATTTCTACAACACTTAGTCCTTCATTTTCGCATTTCCAAATTTCTGCTACCTCAATATCAGTAGTAGTAAAATAAAATCAGCTTTTATCGTGGCAATTTCTAAGTTAGCAATTTCTAAGTTGGCAATTTCTAAGTTAATAAATTTGAAACACGTTCGAAATGCATACTAATCTTTCTCTGAAGTTTGTAAGTTAATTTTTTAATCAAAGTAACATTTTTTGTGACGAACTTGTACAGTTATTCATATTTAGGAAACAGAAATTTTGTCTATCTTTAAGAAAAATCAATAAATGTTTATAGAATTTCTTCATAAATTCAAAGGAAATTTTTGTGGGATGTTTATTAGAATGTTATAGCTTTGATAAAAAATTGATTAAGCAAATTTTAAATTAATAATTTTTTCTGAGTGATTACTTAGATTATTTATACTTTTGGGACGTGCTGTATTCTCGAAATTTTTCATATTCTGACCAGCCCTGGCTAGAACTGTCTCTTCCTATGTTCCTACCACGGTCTTTCAATGTAACCGATTGAAACACCGTGGTTCCTACTGATATCAGAAGACACATTCTGTTCATAAAAACTTTTCACGATTTGTTTTAATATTTGAAAACACTTTTTAATATTTAATTTTTTATCTAAAATTCCACGACTGTCATTTTTTACGTAATTTTAAAACGCTTTTTCCAGATAGGGACAACAATGACAGAACAGTCGTCGCTTGCCAACAAGAAAATTATAATAACTAATTTTAAAGTGAAGGGTTGCTCTCTTTGAGTAATGAGAAAGAGGATTGGATAAAGAAAGGTAGCCAAATAATCTGTGAGGCCATAATAATAAAGTAAAATAAAAACACCTTTATATACTGTGGATACTTACTGCGTTATGATAGAACAGAAGTTGTCACTTCAGTTGTCATCTCTTCTATCATTGCGAAATAAATATCCACATTTTATAAAGAGGCTTTTAATTTACTTTAGGGACAATATAATTTTACAATTTCACATTCACAAAAATGAGTCCATGTCATGACTGAAAAACAATCTTAAAAAATGAAATTTAAAAGCCCTAATCTCAATTCAATAAAACAGTGAAAACTAATTGAAATGTACAGAAATTTCAAAAACGCACAATATAAACTTAAAATTGTGACGGAAAATAAAAGATGGCAGCGATAGTAATTTTCGTAGATTAACTTAATACGTACGAGATATTAGACCAAATTAACTTAATTAGACCAAAAACAATTTTTCCCTTCAAATTTGGTAGTTTTCACATTTACTGGCCACAAGCTAAAACTGTAAAACTGGTTTGCAATGCAATGATTTTTTAAGTGTTACAGGTTCACTCTCTTTAAAAAAAAAATCGGTCGGAAATTGTTTTTTTTTTTTAAATTCCTTTAAAGGTATGAGCCTTGTTCTTTAACTCTAAAATCAGCTGTTAATGTCTAATTCATTATTTCATTTGGGTGATTAACATTCAAGCAAAAGACGATCATCAAAGGGACGAAGAAAATCAAGAGAACTGTGATATTCGCGTGAAAAGCATGCCAAACTGTATAAAAATATTTTAAAAAACAAAGGTCGTCACACACATTCGTATATTCTTGTATCATTATAATATAAAAGACGTAATTTAATATGATTGGTCCCTTAAAGAGGATTATAATAGGTGAAAATAATAAAGTCTCTCTTTATATCCCGATCTTTAAAATATTCCACTCGTATTTCAAAGCTCTAAGAAAATGTATTCCACAATAAGAGGAAAAATGCAACAAAGTTAGTCAATCTTCATTCCAGAAGCTTCTGAAGACCCCGGTAGCATTGCATGAACCAAACCACATTTTTTCCTTCGCACCCCCTGAAGTCTCGCTACCACTCTTCGTACATATTTCCTTTCACGAAGCTGTTTCTTATGGCAACCGTATTCACCTCCGTACCTATTCCAAGCAAAAGAATCCACAAAAATTTTTTTCCCTCTTCCCTTTTCACCATCTTCATCATCATCAACGTCTCTCCCGATCCTCCCTCCTTAACACCAGTGTCCACCACGTACGCAGCCAGTCGAGCAAAAGACCGAATCGGTCCAAAACCTTGAAAAGCTCTCCTAAATGGAAAGAATATGCCGATTGTCCTGCCAGTAGGTTGACGTCGCGGAGAGTAGCGAGAAGTAAAAAGCCCGTGTGGTCCAATGTGAGGATGGAAAGATCCACGAACCAGTTTGTAAATAGATGGCCAGTAAGCAGAGAGCGAGGGCCCCTGTGACCAATAGAGTCCTGTTCTATTACTCATTCAGCGTACACACACTGTGGATTACTAAATGCACGGCCGGAGAGAATATAGGAGTGGATCGATGGACGCGGTTCTTCCAAGAAGATTTAAAGAGGGGGTATACCGCCTTTTCTCCTACGTCTCGTTTCTCACTGCCCCCCCCTCACTTCTCTCTCTCTCTCTCTCTCTCTCTCTCTCTCTCTCTTTTTAAACCCCTTCTTTCTACTATACCCCCTCTCCCTTTTAAACATGATGTTCTTCTCAGTCCATCCCCCACTTTTCTCCAATTCCCCTCACCCTTCAGCTCTATTTTCAAGATGGAGAGATAATGGGGGGTATAGAAGGAGAGTAGGCTGCCATAGGGTTTGTCTACGCTCTCCAGAAAGAGCCCAATGTTGGCTGTATGTCGCTCCCTCTCTCTCTCTCGCTCCACTTTACCCCTACGCTAAGATACAATCTCTCCATGAGCAAAAATTGACTTTTTTGCCTATCAGATTTCACCCAGTTACCAAACCTAAAAATAGAAGTTTGAGTCAAAAAAATTAAGAATTATTTTCCCTTACGAAGCTTTTTTTTTTAAACATCCATCTCTAATCCTAATAACTAGGTCTTCTTAATAATCCTTTCTTTTTCTTAAAAAAATCCCGTTATTTTCACTCTCAACTTTTTAAAAGCTCTCTATGCATTTAAGTAACCACCCTCCAGAAACTAACATAGAAATACAGTAGAGATAAATTTACTGACACGTAATATCAGCTATCTTTATGTTTCAATTTTTAATACATAAAAGTAAACATAATGAAAAGTAATATAAGAAAATTTTGACGCTTTTTTGGATATTGAGTAGTATTATGCATTATTTAAACTCAAGTAATAATGATCGCAGAAGAAATAAAATAGAATAAAAGAACTGAACATTTAACTTAAAATAAAAGTCACTAATTGTTATTTAAGTGCTTTCCTTTCACAGTCTTGACGACAGTGATCATCAAACAGATGACATTGTCGACAACTTAATGATAAGAACTAAGAACTGAAGTGATGCCACAAAGAACTAAATCTTGTTTTCTTGCTTTGAATGACTGAACATTTTTTGTTGATGGAAGATCTTCATAATGATGAAGGTTGTTCTATCCTTAACATCAACTGATTGACAACTTGTCTAAAAACAGCTTATAAATTGAAAACTAACAAAATTTTCTTTCTTCCTGGGTTATCATCAGATTTGATGTTCGAATTAACAAAGATAACCGTTTTTAAAAGGAATAACAAGACAATTACCAACATAAAATCATAAGTTGTCTTCACTGTCATCTGTTTGGTGATCCCTGTAACCAAGACTGTGGAGCAGATTAAGTAATACAACAACAATTGGTGGCTTTTATTTTAATTTAAACTATTCAATTCTTTTATTTCATCGACAACCATATTATTTCTTGATATTAATTAAAGCATAAAAACATTCTATATTCAACGATAATGAAAAGTATAGAGAATAACTGGAAAATATGAAAATTGAAATGAATTCCTTCTATGGAAACAATTTCAATATCACCAGGCTGCAAATACCATGGTATCTATCTATCTACCATGAGTATGATATTACTATCAACTTTAATTATTAATTATTAAAATAGAAGAAGTATATGAGTATTGGGGCTGATAGAAGTAATAGTCATTTGGAGGTTGAGCATAGTTTTTGTAGGAATAAGGCTTTTTGATAATGGCATTCTATGTATTCGATATACTGTAGAATCAATAGCTTAATTTTTAAGTCCAAATAGTATACCAAGTGAGACACATTGAAATGGTGGAATGGTACAGGCCCTCCCACTTTGTCAAGAAAAGAAAAAAAAATGGGGAGGGGGGTCAAAAGAAATCTTTTTAACTCAAAAATAGCAAACCAGAGCTAAAAATGTTCGTCTCAGTCAGAGGAATCCGTACATATCGATTTTTATTGAAATATGAAAGCTAGAGCCATTTCTTTAGTTTTTCAAAAACATTAATATCTCTAGAAAGGTTAACCAATAATTATAAAAAAAATACGTCATAACACAGTTTACGGAACCCCCGAAGTATGTATTAATTTAACTTGCTTTTGCTATTTGTCATTTCGGAGGAATCAGCAGCACAAAACTGGTCACATATGTTCAGGCAGATTTTTTTTTCAAAATATCAACATATCTTTTCGAATTATGAGATTTGAAGTCTATTTCAGTGAAAAAAAAAAAAAAAAATCTGAGTTTGGAAAACGAACAACTTGTGCCGACCAAAATTAAGAATGAACTATATCATTTGCAATTCTACCATTTTTCATGGATACTGTAATAAGTTTTCCCAATATTCCAAGATTTCAAAATAGAAAAACGAGCCGCCACCCTCAAGTAGATTCAAACATCACTGCCATCAGAGGATCTAACCTTCTAACACAAGACTAATAGTGATAACTTCAAGCCAATCACTTGGTACTATTTGACTTAGAAATAAGTCAACACAAGTGCACTCCTCAACAGTGATTTACATCCATCCTTCCATCAAGTAAGGAACAACATTGCTAATCATAGTAAAGTAATATGGTACGGATAATTCTAGAAAAAAAATTCTGATTACCATACAGATACCATAAAGGTATATGGAGCTATTGCAATTGGTTCCAGAGAAATAAAATTAGAAATTCTAAATTTAATTGATAAACTTTTACTTCAATTTCCATTTTGTATAATTTCTCTTTTGACTTTCCCATTAGATTTACTTTTATGTACTAAGTTCAGAAGCAAATGTTGTTAATCCTCTACATACAACAACCAAAAAAGCTTGAAGAATTCCACTGCAATACCTCATTGGAAGAGGCTTTTCAGATTAAGCCGAGTGTATCCAACACGCAACAAGACTCGCCTTCGAGCGAAGCAATTTGCGTAAAGGACTCAAAGACGATGGCTATAAGAAAAAAAAAAGTGGAGACAAAAAAAAAAATAATGTCGAACGATGCTTTCCTAAACCCTTTAATTAAAAGCATAAAAATGAAGTACGAAGAGTGGGTCTCGGTGGAAGCACGACTGGGGCGTCTTCGGTGCTGACCAGCTGGGTTGCCCCGAGGGCCTCCAACCAAGGGAGAGAGGGGGGCTAGGAAGCGGAACAACATAATTAAATGTAGCAGCGCAACGGACAAAGTAGGCAAATCCTGACCAATCTGTGTACATTTCTTGCTACAAACAGAGCATCGCTTAGCGTAAACATGGATTTTCTCGTCAAAATGTATCCACGCAGCCTGAAAAACAGAAAATTTATGATATTCTCTTCGTTCACAAGTTAACCACTTCAATGTTTGGATTCTTCAACAGAAAAACCTCACCGACGGTCCTATCAGCTTTAAAGCCCAAATGATGGCGGAGGCCCATCAGATTATTCAACTGTCGGGTCACGGAATCTTCTTATTGTATAAGAGTGCCTGGTTAAAAAAAAATGTTTACAACTTCAAGAGACGCTTCAAAGGGAAACACGTTGTCAATTAATCAATGGTGTTCAGTTATAGTTTTTTCGTGAGTCCAGTTCTGAAGCACGAAGAGCAACAACAATAAAACAACGAGACGTTACCTCAAAAAAAGAGACAAGAACCTATCCACGAACAGAAATATTCGAAACACGATTCGACCATTCAAATGACTTTCCTAAGCAAGAATCAAAAAACTGAATCATCCAATCGACAAGGTAACTGAACTCTGGAAAACACGTAAGCCAATAGAAAGTTCTTTTTCGATTCATAAACGATTAAAAACACAGTGGAGGGAAAAAAATCATAAATTAGAATCCGTGCTCATCTGATACACAACCCTCACATTCATATCGCTGGTAGCAACTGGTGGCAACTCACCACAGGACCAATTCAAAGGGGGACGATGATGACGAACGTATTAAATCAGAGAGCTCATTACTTCACTTTGCTTATCAATCAGTGGCACGACGAACAAGGGGGAAGGGAAGAACCACGGTTGTCGAGAGCCATTAAAAAAAGAACGCAGAGGAGTGGGTGGCAACAGCTGTTAATCGGCGCCTCCACCTTATTATTCATGCATAAGCTTGGGAATAGACGTGGGAACGGACAGGCCACTTGACCTTTTTCCGTTCTGTGAGCCCATGAGACATTAGGCCAGCCAATCAGAGGGGGATCTCGTCGTGAAAAACACACCACGTCGGGGACTACGCAAGCCACGGAGCAGCCAACCACTCGAGAATGCGCACTACCGAGTCCGCATTGAAGTTTGCTTGGATGATTTTTGCACCACCTTAACATCTTTCTGCCTTGAACTGTATAAGTAGGTTATATCGATTACCATCAATAATAATACGTAGAATTTTATTATTATTAATGAACAAGCATAGGGAGCATCTACATGGGGGTCCAAATCGTGGAGCAGATAATGACTGCGCAGAATAGAAGACATATGAAGGTAGCGAGAATAAAGAAGATAGACGAAGCATTTTCAAATTCTACAAATAACAGGGAAAGGTTTATATTTTATACATTAGATGATTTCTAAATTGAAACCATTGTAATGTCATCATTTACAAATATTTGCAGAATAACTTACATTAATATCTTTCAATTTTGTTTCTGAAAGATTATACACTCGAGTTGGACCTATACCTTGCTATCGAGTATATAACACTTTATTAATTTTCAGAACTCAATATTCAAATTAAACAATAAAATTCAACTTTCAGTGAGCCCTGTCCTCATAGGTGTACTTATCTCCACAGATGAAGACGATTCAAATATCCAGCACAGTCACACGAGAATAGGATAAGATGAGGAAAAAACAAGCACACAAAAACAATTTGACACCTTTAAATCATCTTCAATTTAAAAACTAACTCCCATTCCTCTTCAAAACACAGTCGGTGGTAAGACCAACATCCACCGAAATCCTACTTCAACGCAAACTTCAAAGAAAACAGAAAGAGAGAGAGAAAAAAAAAAGCAAAATTCTCAATCCTTCACCTCATCGTCGTAATTGCGTAAAACGGTGCCGTGTGTTTTATGAATGGAACAAAACACCAACTCAATATATGCCACGGTTTGGGAGCACACCACAGGTTTGAGCCCCGGGGGACGACTCTCGCCCAACTCCATAATCGGAGCATCCCACTTGTCTTTCCAAGAAGTTTTTTGACGACTCCTTCCTCGATCCAGAAACTCCTGTCAATCGAACGAGGAAAAAGGAACCCACCAAACTCTCTTTCACTCCTCCTCCTCCTCTTCTTCTTCCCTTCTTCACTTTCTCATTTCTTCTTCCTTTCGTTTAAAGAACCCCCCCCCCTTCTACTTTACCTCCATTCACGATTCCTCATTTGTATTCCGGCCGAGTCCGATCGAATGAACGGCAGCTCCAATACACCTACCACGATTGGATCCGTGATAATAAAGGCTATTTGAATAATATTGTACAATTACAGAATAAAAGAAGAAAATTAACTTTTCGTCTCTGATTGCAAGAGACTTTTAATAGGCCACTTGCCGACCTCCCCACATTCAATCAATTCTACTTCGCAACGAAAGCCGTGAATTGAATAAGGATTAAGAATAACAACGAGAAAAATATTTCCCATCATTCTAAACTATATGCTGCCCAACGAAAGAAAAACTGGACTCGTCCACTTTTGACAATTTTTCTGACATTCTTTACCATTTAATTGCAACACTGTGTAACAATTGAAATTAAAAATTAAATTAGACACGCCCAGGTTTTCCCCCGCCCAATCAAGCAACTACCTTCTAATGTCTATGGTATCTGGTCTTCATTGCAAAATACAAAGCAAGCTCTAGACTAATCTTATTGCTAAATACAGCAGTCTTTTAGCTGATTTATTAAACTGCCTAGACTGTAGGCTTTTTGTATACAAGCTTTACATAGGTATCTGTGACTATAACTTAAGCAACTAATTTTAATAGTCAGCATCAGAGCACCAACATTTGAATGTATGAAAAAAAAGTATGTCCGTTTGTGGTCCAATTCTTAGAGATGACCACAACTCGTTCTGCCTAAAAGAAGATCAAGGGAAAAAGGAGAAAAAGATGGATGGACAATATTAAAGAATGTCTGACACGGACATCAAGACATCATACATGCTAGATAAAGAAGGTTATGGTGAACAGAAACTTTATAGCATCCAAACAGAGGAGGTCGATCACATGGGATAGTGTGGTAAATTTTATGAAAAGTATTGAAAAATTACCAAGTGGTTTTCCTATTTATTTTTCTAACATTCAAATCAGGTAAACCAAGCGTGAAGTGTTACTAGGGGAATTTTTCCTGACGTATCGCTTATGGTTAAGACTTTTCAAGTTAAGACTTTTTTATCATTTTTAAAACAACTTTAAAGATCTATGAGTCGTCTTACATATATTCTAGACATACCAAGGAGATCCACTACGATTACTTTAAATTGGTATAATCGTCTTATAATCTCAACCCATCCTTACTATATTCTAAAAGCAATTATAAAGAGACGTAAACCTTTTATGGCTACAATTTCAATCCTTTGAAATGGCTACTGGCTTTATAATAATAATAATAAATTAAATTTACTTACAAGCATTCCTGAATATTATCACGCTTAGCATAAGAGAAAATCTAAGACCCCAAAATTAAATATAAAAATCAGGAGAACATCTTATTAAGTAGGATAAACAAAATTATAACAGACTATCCTCATAATAATAATAAAAAGAAAATCTTTTTATCCAAAACAAGGTCGCATCTCCCAACCCGCCAAACCAAGCCCAAAGTGACGGCAATAAAAAAAAATGAAAAAGAAATTGCCGTTTCTAATATTTTATCTACGACTCTGCTTAATAAGTAGTTGTGGTTATTTTATGGACATTAATATTTCAATCCTGGGCGAAAAAGCCCTCCACCATTTGAATACATCCAAAATGCCACTCACATGAATAATGAATGAATAGAACAATTTCGCTTAGCGACTGAAGGTCAGGTTCTACCTTTCAATCGACCTTCAAACAGATGAGAGACGTAGAAAAAGGAGGGGAGGGGGGTGGAAAAGCAAAGGTAGGGAGGAAAAAATATATGTAGGAACGATAGACAGAATGAGGGAGAGAGAAAAAGCAAGCAAAAAGGAAGAAACATTTTTGCCCACAAGATGATGGTGGTACTGGCGGTGGTGGTGGTGGTGGCCTAGTCCTATGTAAAGGAGCCAATTAGTTCAATTGTTTATCTAGGCTAAAAAAGCTGAAGCGCAGAACGCTACATTCTGTATTGACAAAGGAAGGTTAAAAAACTGGGAAACTACTTTTCAAGAACAACGAAGGAATAGGGGGGAAATTAATAAGAAGCTGCCTTATTTAAAAAAAAAACTACTATGCCCTTATAATAACAATAATAATAAGGAATGAACAGATTCAATATACTTAGCACAAAGGTTGAATATGACGAATCATTTTCTTTGAAAAATGAGGTTAATAAAATAAATTATTATACATACTGTTAATCTAAAATGGATCTCGATATAATGGCAAATATATTAGAAAATATTGAAGGAAATCATTCTTTTATCAACCTCAACATAACTGTGAATGTGAAGAAAGAAAGAATTTTTCTTAACTTTTGATCAACATGCATTCAATTCTTAAAGACTTAAAAAGGCAATTCTACTGATTTCATATATCAAACTCATATACCAAACTTAAAAAGCCCATGGACCACTATTCACAAAAAAGTATATGAGAACTCTTTATTAATATTTCAGGCTCAACAGACTAGGACCATTCAAATACAGTGTACTTCCATATAGTGTAACGAAGAGCTATTGTGAAACGCTTTGCCATAATTTGTAGGTCCATTAACGGTATATACTCGCGCTAAGATTTTGTTGTAGAAATAAAAAAAAATCATTTAAAAAAAATTCATTGTCCAAAATGAATCCAACTTCACGGATCTTATATTTCGTCCCTTGCTTTCGTACGAAGCTTGTGCTTCATATGTCGAGTATCTCTTTAGGCTGGTAACTTTGACTGTTATTGTTAATCTTTAATTTTTCTATACAATTGTATATGACAAAGGAATGCTAATTTAGCAATAAGTAAACTACTAAACAAAAGCAGACCTGAACATAGCATTCAAGACCGAGAGCTAATAAAAACGCTACTAATCAACAAAAAAATACAACACCATTATAACAGATCTATTTTCGAAGAAGGGCATCTGCAGAAGGAATTGTTATAAAATATGACAAATTCTACACAGGAATGACTTCAATACAGATTAAAAGAACACAATCCACTAAGCGGCACTAATTCCTACTTGAGCTGATCATATTCCATCAACAGGACGCATATTTGATTAAAAAAAAATTTACCTATGGAAATCTTGATAATATTCACCCTTTATAAGACTACAGAAAACTCAGAATACAATGAAATTATAGGTCTATGAGAAAAGAAAAAGACAATCTGCTAAATAACCAGGGGAAACCAAAAATTTGTAATCTTGTTACATGAATTGAATACACAACATATATATTTCTGAGATGGGATAGAACCAGAAACCAAACTGACATTTCTAAACATTGACGGATATACAATATAAAAAAGAGCCATAATATCCGACAGGGTCTGGCGATGCATTTATATAAAAATATATTTTTTCTAATCACAAACAGAATAGTGCACAAGCAAAATTTTTATCTGTTTATTTGGAGGATAATCCATCATTGTATTATATAGATTCACGGAAGAAAAAAATTATGTTAATGATTATATTATATAAACATCATTACTGTTAAATTAAACTTTAATTTTCTACTTCGATCTTGTGAGTTTTTATAGTTTCATAAATTTTTAGAGAAATTCCTAAGCCAGTGTAAGAGGTCGCATCCTTCCTCTCCAACCTGAAGCATCCACAATGCAACCGTTGTACCTGGATTTGCTTGACATGCTCTTCTTCCTCTTTTTATAAGTATTATCATTATTATTATTATTGAAAAAATATTTTATTATACGCCACCACATAGACAATCGACGCCGGATGTGAATGCAAAAGCGTTAGCTTCCTAACGGCTTTTGCCCAAGAAGAAGCCAAGCACATTTCTATATGCTCTTCTGGTTCCCAGTCCGGCTGCTGCTGCTGCTTCTGCTGCTGTAATCTCCTTTTATTTAACTGAAACATGTAGAGAGAGCGAGAGAGAAGGGAGAGAAAAGTTTTCCCCCTTCCTTTTCCAAGAGCTTGATGATGCAAGGGGAAGGAGGGAGGAATGGGAATCCACCTCCCCGCATAAGCAAAGGCTTTTCAAAGCCACGACGGCGGAACCGCTCGTTGAGTTGATACACGACGCCGGTGCTCATGCGCAGCAAAAAGAGTGTAGGTTGGCTTTTCTACTATTCCCCATTCTTACGTCATTCGATTACAGAGGGGGGAAAGCGAGAAAATAACCTATCAAACCCAACTGAAGGAGCTCCTCGAATCTTTACCATAGAAAAACCCGCCTAGACAAAGACAAATTAGGGAGAGTGAAGAAGGAAAAAAAGATGCGACCGATGAGCAAACAATTACGCAACCACCGGCGTCGTCACCGATTTTTTTTTTTTTAATTTTATTGTTCATACTTAACAGGTCCTCTCTAACATTCAAATCATCTTATTATAAGTAATAATTTTAAAAATGCAAGAAACTCCATTATCTTGACAGGAACTGTGCTCATAGTTTGCTCTTTAAAAAATCCTATATACTCAGGCCCCTTTTTTATGCGGTTTTAAAGTTATGCTGTGTATATTTTAGGCAAATTCGTAAATTCTCCATACAAATAGTGACCGTATGGGCAACGGGCTTTTAAAATTGCAACGTTTTTCTCCGTTGTACATTCAAGAAGAGCAAGATGATTACATACATACAAGTAGGGAGCATGTAAAGAAGTATGCTTTCGCAAGTATTACCTTGATATCTTCAGGTGAGATTCCTCGGCCCTTCTAACAATTCACCTTTTGATACCTTCCTCGTAGGATATTTTATAAATGTGACACGCAATAATAAGAAATATATTATGATTTGTGCATTGTAACATGTAAAGAGTGACTATCCAATAAGTCCAATTTTGCATGTAAGGTGGCTTTTTGTCTTTTCATTATCCTAAGTCTAAATTTTTGCTTACTTTTTTAAGTTTTAATTTGGCCCAATGGACGAAAAAAAGCACTGAAGACCAGCATTTTTTTTTTTGGAAATGGGAATAAAAATAATGGGACCGTTTAGCAAAAGGAGGAGGACCTACGACTAGTTCCCAAACATGTCAGATACTGACTTTTCAATAAAATTAAATGAATAAAGTTTCGAAAAAAATTATTTTAAGTTTCATTTCACTTTTTAGAAAATTGAGGGAACGCTTGCTTAATTTTTCAACAGTAAGCTAACTTTTTGATTGTGCGTTTTTTAATATGCGGTTTTCTGTGGAGCATATCTACCGCATAAAAAGAAACATGTACTTGACTGTACTTGCATGAAATCACTCATTGCACTTATGACTCCGAAAACTTAGCTATAAGCTAAGAAAATTAAAAACAAAACAAATTCTCATGAAAAAAAAAATTTTTCAGCTTGAGCTGATTTATCAATACTATACCCAAAAGGTTATCCTATCTCCTGGCATTATATAGCCTACAACATAACTTAAAAAAATATTTCTTATATACACTCCCTTACTTTTTTATCCTACAAGGATTTTAATATTAGAAGTACAATTATTAGAGTAATAATTGTCACAATAAATCCTCAATCCAGACAGTAAACACCGTGGCACACAAGGCAAGGCAATTACAGTTTATATGCGCATTCATTGCGATTCAAGACACAAGAGTGGCTCACAAGAAAGTCAGTCGGGCCTAAATATCCCTCCACGTAATTTATATATATATGCAGTACACAGAAGGGAACGAGTTGGTGGTGGTGGTGATGGGACCACTAAAAGCATACCCAACAGCCCCTCGGCCGTCCAAATGGGCCAGGTCCACATTCCTTTTCCCCATCCTCCTCTTCTTATATCTTCACCCATTCTCTTCTTCATCCATATGCAAAAGTTGCTTTCACTGTCGACGTTTTTATTACTACAGGTTAAAATCTCGTCAGAACGAATTTACGAAAATTCTCAATTAATACCAATCCGCAAATATTAGAACCCGTAATATATTATTATTATTATTATTATTATCAATTATATTATATTATTATGTAAGTATCTATTAATAAATATAACAAGATTCCAAATTTCTTAATTCGTCCTTCCTCGCCTGCTTAATTCACCTCCCTTCTCGGTCTCTCTTTTTCTTTCTCTCCTTTTCATGTTTTTATTCCTTTCGCTTCGAAGAAAAAGAAGGCGAGTTCTCTCTTTTCTCTCTCTCTCTCTCCCATCTCAGGTGAGTTCAAGGTGGGAGCCGGATTCCACGTCGTACAAAGATTTTTAAAGGCGAGCGTTCGCGCAAGCGTGCTGGGCCAAGGCCCAAGACAACTGAGTAAAGAGGAGGGGGGGAAAGGAAAATTTTCGGAGCTTTTTTTTTTTCTTCTTCTTCTTTCTCTCTCCTCTCCCTTTACCTTTTTTTTCTTCCCTCCTCCTCCTCTTTTCTAAAAGGCCTGACTTGCCACAACTCGGTTGACTCACTCCTTGGCCCAGTCTTCCCCCTAACCAACTGGATCGCCCTAAGAAACCATTGACACGTTACATAACCCAAGAGTGAAAGCGAATACAAACTGAGCACATTTACCCTTTACCAGCGAAAATGCAATTCGAATAATAATAATCATAAAAGCAATAATAATAATTCGAAACTAACCAAGAAGAATAAGAAACGGATATCCAGGAAGTTGTAGGCTAATAATGAAATTTTCCAAGAAAAAATATTAACACATGAAATCAATATATGAAACATTTTCACTTATTAATATAAGAAAAACTCTAAGTTAGGTTAGGTGAGATTAGGTTAGGTTATGTTAGATTAGGTTAAACTTTTTGTCCATATGGTGTAGCATACTTCTCAATTTTTTCACACTATGTAGGCCCTTGTCCAGTTTTTAAACTGTAGGACGTCGAATGTATGCTTCCTAATGTGGTAAATCGCACATGGACAGTAGCGGATCTA